>CM074443.1:22299012-22704012 GCA_037101425.1 Elopichthys bambusa
TGAGAGAGAGACTGACAGGGAGGGAAAGAAAGTGAGAGCAACAGAGAAAGAGACAGTGGAGGCATTAAACTGAGAAACTGATTTTATGAAAATGGATAGTTTTATAAACCTCAAAAATAAAGGTTTCAACAGAGGGTTTTTGTAGCAGTGTCATAGAAGAACCATTTTGGGTTCCTCAAAAAACCTTTAAGTGAACAGTTTTTCCTAGTGTAAAGAACATTTTAATAATCAGAGGAACTGTATTCCACTATAAAGAACATTTTGTATAATGGAAAGATTCCATGGATGTTAAAGGTTATTCATGGAACTATATATGCCAGTAAAGAATAAGTTAGTTTGTATTTTTAAACCCCCTGACATCAATGAAAATAGTGCCAAAGCATAAATTTTTGCATATTGCTAAGCAACACACAGACTGGAATGGACTATCAGATTAAAGCATTCTATAATCAGTCCATTCCCGCTCCACTCCAGGTTTTACTACTCTACTACTTTAAAGTCACTAGTATTGTAATGGTCCCAAAAAGGTGGACTGCTGACATCAAAAGCCATATTGGAGTATGTATTGGCTCTAGACCATTGTAAGCAAAGTAAGCAAGTATCTGTCAATAAACTGGATATATGAGTGTCTCTAGCAGAATAATTTGAGAGGAGAGCCGTAAGAAGAGACTGGAGGAAGAAGTGAGAGGAGCACGTACGTGATGAAAGGAAACAGAATATGGATTAGGTCCGAGCACACTAAAGTGCTCTTTACTAAGCTAGAAGAACAGTATATTTCTACCATCTTTAGTCTTAATTCATCTCATTAGCCCCGTTCCAAGCCCCAGAAGGTGAAAGCAAACTGCTTATTATCTCATGAAAGGCTGTGTATTAGTGATTGTTGGGTTGAAATTCACAGACTAAATAATTACCCTCTGTTTGTGTCTCTCTCTCCATCTTCCATGCATAATAAGAGGCTTCTGGTGAGATGAGTAATCTGGTTCCAGCATGCCTCTCCCGGCGCGCTCCCCTCTTCACGCGATCGTCAGATGGCAAGGCAGCTTAGTCAACCCCTCGCTATAGGCCAGGATAATAATTGCTGTATTAATTGGTGTTGTCCAAGCTCGACAGAATATAAAAGATCCCACTGGGGCTAATAATTAATGTTTTTTCGCTCTTAGTTCCTCTGTCTCCCGCTTTTCTTTCCTCTTTCCATGTCTCTGTCTCTATCTCTCCCTCTCTCACCCCCCTCAACCCCTCCTTCCCGTCTCTGGTTAGATGTTGGAGACTCGTTTACAGTGTTTTTAGATTATTAGCTGGCCAACAACAGCATTGCTGGCACTGTACTATGTTTATTCAGATTGTGTAATCTTATTGTATGTACATATGAAACAACAAAAGTGGCTTGTCAGTTGTGTACCGGGAAGGAACTCTTACATAAAGCTCTATTTAATTGATGAAATCATGGAGTTTTCCCACAGAAAGTCTGGTTTGATTTGTTCCTGTTACTGTAAGTGTTACTCTGATGGACTAAATTATGATAGCTCAGTCATGAGTTATTAGTTATATATTTTTAAAGATCATAAAAGTGAGTAATTAGCATCTATGCAACTAGCATCACCAAATGAAATATCAAAAATATTGACTTTTCAAATAGGTTTCCTGCACTTACATTTTTATAAAAAATAATAATAATGCAAAAAATAAATACTACAGTAAAAGCATGCTAATATGTAAACTCCAAGATACCTTTGTGGAAAATTGTAAAAGGTTTAACATCATATTGTATGTAATTTTACTCTAAAAGTCTGTCCAATTCATGCGTTTTGCAATTAAAAACTATGCTTTACCATATTTTTTATGGTGTAAAACAGTAAAAAGAAAAAAAGTTTTCCCATAAATCCACATAACATGATTATATATGTTGTTATACACATTTATGATTATGATTATATGATTATATGTGTTGTTTCTCAGGGTGGTTGTGTTACATTTTCTGTTATTTAGTTAATGCTTATTGCAAACGCTGTGAATCATCTATATACGAGTACTGACCATGTTTTTTGGACAGGCCACTTATGATACACACTTGTGATAAACACTGATGTGACTGTACTGTACCACCTATAGTATTATGGTGTTTATCAGTACATTTTAAAGGGTTAGTTCACCCAAAAATGAAAATAATGTCATTTATTACTCACCCTCATGTCGTTCCACACCCGTAAGACCTTCGTTCATCTTTGGAATGCAAATTAAGATATTTTTGTTGAAATCCGATGGCTCAGTGAGGGCTGCATAGCCAGCAATGATCTCTCAAGATCCATAAATGTACTAAAAACATATTTAAATCATTTCATGTGAGTAAAGTGGTTCAATATTAATATTATAAAGCGACGATAATATTTTTTGTGCACCAAAAAACAAAACAAAATAACAACTTATATAGTGATGGCCGATTTCAAAACACTGCTTCATGAAGCTTCAGAGCGTTATGAATCTTTTGTGTCGAATCAGCGGTTCAGAGCACCAGAGTCACATGATTTCAGCAGTTATGACAAGTGATTCGAATCATGATTCGACACAAAAGATTCATAACGCTCCAAAGCTTAATGAAGCAGTGTTTTGAAATCGTCCATCACTATACAAGTCATTATTTTGTTTTTTTGCCGCACCAAAAATATTCTTGTCGCTTTATAATATTAATATTAATAAATAACATTATTTTCATTTTTGGGTGAACTAACCCTTTAAGGTACAAAGCACAAGCAGCATGGCATATTATATCATTTAATGAAGTATAAATGAAAATATACAGACATCCCATAATATCTGAAACATTGTCACCATATTTTTACAGTGAATTTTTGGCATCCTCAGCTGCCTTTTTTTTTTTTTTTTTTTACCACACATTTAACAGTATATTTTTATAGTGCTGAATACTTCCCTGGTCTTCCATTGGTTGGACAAACAGATAGTCCTACCTCAAACTAATGTTATTAGTTAGTCAATGTTGCTGTTGCCAGGCTGGTCATGATGCTCAAACATATAGCAATGTTTTGAAAGCACGTTTCAAAGAAATCAACCTACAAATGGCATACTTGTAGTTGCATATTAAACTTGGATAAGCGAATGTGTTTTAACATTGAAAAAACAGGTTTCTTGTGGAGGGTCTATTTGAGGTGGTTGTAAAGGAGCAGTGCAATTTCATCCTCTGTACCAGTGTTGAGGACAAATTTCACAATGCTTTATTATAACCAGTTGTAGAGCAGAAACTTATCAACAAATCTCAGAGTCAATCACAAACATGTAATTCTAATTAAGTCTCAGTGCACTTGAACTGCTTAGTAGCTGTCAATAGATTTCCCAACAGCCTTGCTTCTGCATAAAGGCTGGTAATGGTCTTGACCCCCTACCCTTTACCCTCTTTGGAAAGACAGCAGCAAGACAACTAGTTCATTAAAACGCCTCATTAGTCTTTTTCTGGTATGAAGGTTGTTCTCGAAGTAACACATTTTTGGAGGTCCATTTATGAGCCTCTAACTGGGCGTTCATAGGCTAATCAAACTCTAAAGAACCATAGCCTTATTAGGGGACCAGTGTGTGACGAGCACACAACCATTTGTCAATTCCTGAAACCATCTTTCTTTCTGAAGCCACCTGATGACACATTTGTAAGTAAAGTCCTGCTCTTTGTTAATCCCCCAGCTGCATTTACTGTTCTCCTTAATTGTACCCACAGCCGTAGTGAGGAGGGACATGGGTTCTGGTGTTAGCAACTGGACTGTAATGACCTGTTAGGGGAATAAAATCTGGGTAACAGAGGTATGTCTGACCTTTATTTTTAAAACAGGAAGAGAATTACAAAGCATTAACATCATATGGTTGAAGGCCTGACAGGTAGATTTGGCCATCTGTCTTAATTTCAGGAACTTTCACACTTGTGAGGTAAGAGAATAACCAATATACAAGAAGGGCAGTAAAAATTGCATAAATGGCACATATTTCTTAATAAAGCCTGACAAATGAGTCTTTTTTTTAATATATATATATATACATTCATGTGGACGGAAATTACAGAGATCTCTGGATGGATGGATGGTTTGTGTGTAGAAATGTGTGTAGAAATGTATATATAATTAAAGCTGCAAGCAGCGATGAAAGGGCCCTTGAACCCGGGGCCACCACCACCCAGTGGCCTTAGGAAAACAGTGAATAGTGGGTGACATGCATGACGCGTGTGCAAAGTTTTCGAGCATGTTTAGGCCCTCAAAAATGCAATTTATTTAGGAGAAGAAGAATAATTGACTGAGCAATTACAACAGGGTCCTCACACCACCGGTGCTCGGGCCTTAATTATATTCAGTGGAATATAAAATCAGTCCACAATAAAAATTCAAAGCAGTATTTAATTTAAACTTATATTGATATTTTCTAATGGATAAAAAACTAAAACCAGAAACTAACGTTGGAAATGTTATAATAACATTATAAGAACATTAGATTAACGTTAGAATAACGTTATACAAACCAAAAACTAACATTCTGGGAACATTAGATTAACGTTAGAATAATGTTCTGGGATTATTAAGAAAACTTTCCTGGCTAACCATACGTTAGATTAACGTTAGAATAACGTTATGAGAACGTTAGATTAACTTTAGAATAACATTATACAAGCCAAAAAGTAACGTTCTGGAAACGTTAGATTAACGTTAGAATAACGTTATAAACCAAAAACTAACGTTTTGGGAACGTTAAATTAACGGTAGAATAATGTTCTGGAAACCAAAAACGAACGTTCTGGGAACATTAGATGAACGTTAGAATAACGTTCTGGGAACATTAGATTAATGTTAGAATAACGTTGTACAAACCAAAAACTAACGTTCTGGGAATGTTAGATTAACATTATAGTAACGTTATGAGAATGTTAGATTAACCTTATAATAACGTTATACAAACCAAAAACTAACGTTTTGGAAACATTAGATTAAGGTTAGAATAATGTTCTGGGAACCAAAAACGAATGTTCTGGAAACGTTAGATTAAGGTTGAAATAACGTTCTGGGAACGTTAAGATTAATATTAGAATAACATTATACAAACTAAAAACGAACGTTCTGGGAACGTTAGATTAACTTTAGAATAACGTTATACAAACCAAAAAGTAACAGTTTGGGAACGTTAGAATAACATTATGAGAACGTTAGATTAACTTTAGAATAAAGTTATACAAACCAAAAACTAACCTTCTGGGGACGTTAGATTAATGTTATGAGAATGTTAAATTAACTTTAGAATAACGTTATACAAACCAGAAAATTAAGTTTTACGTTATAAACCAAAAACGAACGTTAAATTAACGTTAGAATAATGTTCTGGGAACCAAAAACTAACGTTCTGGGAACATTAGATTAACATTAGAATAACGTTCTGGGAACATTAGATTAATGTTAGAATAACGTTATACAAACCAAAAACTAACATTCTGGGAACGTTAGATTAACGTTCTGGGAACGTTAGATTAATGTTAGAATAACGTTATGAAAATAATGTAATTGAATAACGTTATACAAACCAAAAACCAACGTTCTGGGAACGTAAGATTAACGTTAGAATAACGTTCTGGGAACATTAGATTAATGTTAGAATAACGTTATACAAACCAAAAACTAACATTCTGGGAACGTTAGATTAACGTTCTGGGAACATTAGATTAATGTTAGAATAACGTTATACAAACCAAAAACTAATGTTTTGGGAATGTTAGATTAACGTTAGAATAACATTCTGTGAGCCAAAAACTAACGTTCTGGCAACATTAAAGCGGCAGTCCGTACCTTTTTTTTGTTAAAAATGATCCAAAATTAATATCAGAGCAAGTACATAACCAGCCAGTGTTCAAAACTATCTCCTCACAGTAAGCTTGTAATAATATTTTAAAATAAAATCGGTACTGGTGGGTTTCTGCGGGAAATTCGAGCATGCAGCCACTCGTCTTTGCGCCATTACGTCACATCTGTAAAGAGAAAGGAAGGAGTCCTAGCTAGTAGACTATGCATATAGGATGCTGCTGGTAGCGGATCATTTATAGCCTTTTCTCACAGCAGCTGCAATAATTAAACTTATCATTTTGATGGCGGATTGTAATCCAGAAAGGTCCAAATGACAATCATCAGTGACAACTGGAGATTCACCCATAGTCAAAAGCAAAAGACTTCGGACTGCGGAGTGACTACAGAAATTGAAATCTACAGGTAATGCTAATACACTAAATACACAGTCATGCAATGCTTCTGTTGTTAACATTAACAATTTGAGAACAAAGTATAACAACAATAATAATTTGCATGGTTTGCGTGATCTGAGCTAAGCGATCGTTAGATTTAATCACCATTGGCAGCGCGATTATTTTTGTAGGCTAATGCTTTTTTCCTCAGTTGGTCAGAACAAAAGTGGCAGAAATGTTACTTACTTGTTCAGACATTTTCCGGTGAAAATTCTTATTTTGATCATACTTCCAAGTCTGTGATTCCGAAGTACAGTATCCACCGATGTGTTGACTGACAACAAACATTAGATTTGTCTGCGCTGAGGAGATTTGCCAATGTACAACCCACGTAAAGATGATAATTCCGCATATAGCTGCAATTGCAGGTTTAAAACAGAGATGGCGACAAAGAGGCAAAACTTATGGACAGCAGCTTTAAGAAAACTTTCTTGGCTAATGAAAAAAACAAACCATAAATTAAAGCTGCAAGCAGCGATGAAAGGGCCCTTGCACCCGGGCTTACTGCCACCCGGTGGCCTTAGGAAAACTGATCAGTGGGCGATATTCATTTAAGCGGATAAATAGAGGAGAAATATGGTCATTTTGATGCACCACAGTTTCTGCTGCCAGCAGGTGGTGCTTTGACTATTACTGAATATTGCCAAGTAGATGTCAGGACTATTATCAAACATGTGAAGTTTGGAGCAGATCGAAGTTACAACAACTTCCTGTTTCGTGGCGTTAATCACATACATTAGCACTTAGTCAAGTGTTGCATGATTTAACGTGTTTCTAGAATGTTTGGTACTTCATGGCATATACAAATGTGTTTCTGGGAGTGAATTACAGTGCAAAGCATGCCATTTCCTGTTGCCAGCAGGTGGCGCTATGACTAACTAAATATTGGCATGTAGATGTCTTCAGGCCAGGACTCTTATCACACATGTGAAGTTTGGGGCAGATCAGACACTGCATGCCTGAGTTACAACAACTTCCTCTTTCATGGCAAAACATCAGACTTTGTCAGGCCGCCACAGACAGTGAAAACTCAAGATGTTTGCAATGTAACATCACTAAGGCCTTAAGATTAGACTGACCAAATAATATTTTGATCTGGTTAAATCTCTATGAGGAGTTAATCACAGTGTAAAACATGTCATTTCCTGTTGCCCGCAGGTGGTGCTATGACTGTAACTGAATATTGCATTGTAGATGTCTTCAGGTCAGGACTCTAATGAATCATGTGAAGTTTGGGGCAGATCGGATATTGTATGCCCAAGTTACAACTTCCTGTTTCATGGTGAAACATCGAACTTTGTCATGCCCTTCAGCGAAAAGCAATTTAACGTCACAAAGGCCTTTAGATTAGACTGACCAAATATGACCGTGATCTGATTAAAACCTCTAGGAGGAGTTTGTTAAAGTACCTCAATGATAAGTGTGTCAATCCCTGACAAGCACTGAATTGAGCTCTTTTTCGTGTCGTTTTGCACTTGAGTGGTCAAAACCCATCCGCTTTGGTGAGTGAAGTACAGTTGGTTGTCTTAAGTGAACATAAACAGTTTAGAGAGTATATCAGATGTATATTAGTGTATTGGATCTGTGTATTGTTAGAGAAATGCTTAATGCATTACAATTGAACTAAAATCTTATGATATTTAGTCGACTAAAACTAAAACAATTTCCGATGACTAAAACTAAATGGCATTTTAGTCAAAAGACTATGACTAAAACTAAAACTAAATAAAAATTTGCTGTCAAAATTAACACTGCTCTCTACATACGCAAAAATCTGCATTATTCAGAGAAACCTCACACCTGAAGCTATAACACAGCTTTTCTTACTCTTTCACTGTATATGATGAAATATATTTAAGATTAAATTAAATAGTATTATTTATTAATTTTATTACATAATTTTATATTAACATTTTATACAGGGTAGGCCTAATATAGTCGTGTTAAGAGGAAATATTTGCGATTCTTTTATACGCTTCTTAACACGATTATAAGGCTGCACAGAGAAAGCTGTTTTGTGTACATGTGGTTTCAGTTGTTCCTACATTTTTATGTAAATTTAGAATACATTTTAGTGCGAACGTTTTTGGTCAATCATGATTTGTTCATGAAAAAGTTTGTAGGCAGATGTCATGCACAAATTTGTGTGTACACATGCTTAGAAAATGAGACCCATTGTTTTATATAATTTCTTATTTTTCTGGCCTCTACTAAATTGTATTCTGGCAAGTTATATTTTAGCAGTGATTTTGTTATGGTACTGATGAGATGTGGGCATGGCAGAAAAATGATGAGGAAAAAACTGCATAAGATGCCCACAGGGCAAATCAAATGGCTGCCTTCCCAGCATGCACTGCTGTGTGAGATACTGGTAATTAACTTAATAGAGGCCTTTAATTATAGTGGACGACTGATTCATGGCATGTGTTGATGCTCCCCCACTGGCCTAAACAACCACTTGCTGTCTTGTTAAAGACAAATGCTAATGAATCTCACAGCAGTGGAAAAGCACAATTTTGAAATGCCGTGACTGTGGCTCTCTTGGTCATCATGTGTTATCAAATCTTTGTTCATCACACTTATATGCATTCATAAAGTTGCACTGATGGGCATATGCACATTAATTGTTGTTATCAACAAATAACTGAATCTCATGCTAATGTTTGCCATGTTGTCAGATGAAGAGCAGAGGTGTGATGAGATATCATAGCTTTACTCTGAAATGTAATAAAAAAATCCTACACATTGTCACAGCATGAAATACACTATTAAATTACACAACATTTTGGTCTTTGACTGAATTGAAGCTAGAGAGTGTTTTTTTCCTTTTAGTTTCCAATTTTAACCATTTTGTACACTTAAAGGGCAAATCAATATATAAAGTAATTTATTTTGGTGCAAATGGGTGACACAACGTGACAAGGACAAATTAAAAAACAATAATGCACTTTATATTATATGTTATATGCACTTGCTGAGGTAATCTGTTCCTATTTTTTGAGGGGGTTTTTGACAGTTGTATTAAAATAATCACAATAAACTTTTTTGTGTGTTTTGAGATGCTCGACAATTTAGGAAGCTGGAGAAGCACAATATGCTGTCAGCTGCCCAACCCAAGTAATAACGCGTGTTAATTAGTCTGATAAATTACGCTCAAAACAATGACATGTTTAAATAGCCCAATTTAGCTTGAATCCTAAATGAGATATTACATCAAAAGCCATCAATTTCCTCCTTTTTTTCTCATTTGAAGAGGCGTGTGCCTTCCTGAAAGCATTTTAAAGGTTACGATTTCCTTTGACGATAAAGCAGTACCTTTTAATGAAATTCTAATTAGTAATTTCATGGACTTTGTTATTAAGCATATCTGATTAGTGCACATTTTTACAGCACAGCTCTAATTAAGAACACTTACTGTATGGTTTCTAACAATTTTTGTTTCAAAGATGGAGCAAATATGTTATAAACCTATTTGGTAAACAATAAATGTAGCAGTTCAGAGTTTTAATTAAGTTAAAGTGTGATTTCCCTCCACACCCTCTCATTACATTATAGTGTGGCAGCAGTTCTCCAGAAATTAGCAGAAGAGTTTGCTTCTTTTGATATTTAGTCACACTGAAACTTAATTTAAACTTTTTTTTTTTAAATAGCCTACTAAATCACACTAACTCTAAAAATGGCTTAAACAATATGAATTTTGTATTACTGTATTTATGACATGAGGAGAAGTTTCCACCAATTATATCCATACTATGCGCAATTTTGCATTGTATTGATGACATTGCATTATCACTCTAGGTCTGGAAAATGTATGTAGTGGGCGATTCATCTCAGACCTTCCACATATGCACGTAGATGATCTGTGATTTTTAGACATACAGCAATTCCTTGAGAACATAAATAAACTTACAGAATTTCTATTATTACCATGATTGCGTGGTGGAATTTGTAATCAAATACTGTACTGTATATATTTGCTATAAAAACTACACCAGACTGACCTGGCTGATCCTTATTGCTACACATCTGACATTGACTTCTCAAATGGTCCCAGTACAGGCCCCTGTGGGACTCCCGCAGTCTCAAACTGCCAACGTGTTTCCACAGTGGCGATCTGTTGGGCCAATGACTGACACCCCAGTACAGGAGAGCCCATTTAAAGTCCACAAAGCCCCACAGACCACCCCTCCAAATTTAAACCTTATCCCCCTCACCCCCACCCTACTTTAACATGAAGTCTACCTTGTCAAGTCACAAGCAGGACCCGTAATTTGGTCTAATAATTACCAGACATCACCACAATGAAACATCAGTGTCTGAACTTCTTTGGGCCCAAATGAATTTTAATACATTTGGAAAAGGTTGGCCGGAGGTGGGAAAGGGCTTTCCAGAAAAAGGGAGGAGGGAGCTCACATGTGGAAGCACTTTAGGAAGTGATAAATGATTTGAAATCCATTGCGTACCCCAGAATGGAAATTAGGGCGAACAGGTGTTAAATGGTAACCGCTGGTGCATGTTTTTTAATCGGGATGGAAAGGGGTTCCTGGTCTTTGGGATCAGATGTGTCAGGGCAGAGATGAGGTGTCAATCTGGGAGTGAAATGGTTTAAAAGTCTGCAGGCTTTACACCTTTAACCCAAAGGCCTGGACTCTACTGATCGCTCCTGCTTTTGGAGAGCTTTACTACTGTTCAAATAAATGCTCCTCTGTCCGTGAGCTGTGTGCTCCTACTTTTGTTGGTTACTCTGATCCCTTTAGCCACTTGCATTTTTTTACTGATTCCCTTTCACATCATTTATTTATTGTGAAATCAGTGTTTAGTGCACCTCCAGCAACATTTCTGTTAATTGAAATAAAGCTAAAATAAAATATAAATTGTAGATGGAAAAGATGAAGTACTAAAATTACTAACTAAAATAAAAGTGGTTATTAAAAAAAAAACAACTAAAAAAGACAAAAGCACATAATACAATTACAAAAAAATTAAACTAAAAAATAAAACAAAATAGTCAAAATAGTACTAAAAACTAAAATAGTGTATACATAATAATGTAATAACACTGCTGTGAAATGTAAAGATAACACAGACACACAGTGTTTTAAATATTAGTAAAGTGACCAACCATATTTTTGTGTTGATATTAATATTTTTACATTTGTTAGCACTTTTAATATACGGTAGCCCCAAAAAGTATTTGGAGATAATATTCTAAATGTTATTGCATTAGATAACAGAATATCAAAGTCAACAAATGATACAAGACCTTTTTGTCAAAGCTAACTTGGTGGTCTCAAAGTGATTTTGGTGGATATATAAAGTCAGTTCCCCTCAAGTTCACACAGGTGTCCTAACAGATGTAGATGTCCAAGCAGGTGTAGTTCATCACATTAACTATGAACATGTTCCACTTATGTTTGACAACCACAAAGCCTCTGAATAGACTTCATCTTTTAAAACCTAACCTAACCTAACCTTTTTTTTTTTTTTTTTTTATGTTAATGTTTTAATAAAACTGCAAACCTAACTGAAATCAAAATGAAATCATATTCTTGTTTCTGTAATATCTTAATGGCCTCTTTTTAATGTTGTTGACTTAAGGGCCCTCAAAGTTAAATCCCTTTAAAGAGCTTCAGACAAATTAAACCGTTTCCCCTTTTAGCGATATGAGCTATGCAGGCTAATAAATTATCTCGTAATTGTAATTTGTCAGACTGTCTATCTATCTGTTTGTTTTTCTGTCTGTTTCTATGTGTCTCATTCTGCGCCTGTCTCTCTGATTCTCATACCCACCCGTCAAACGCTTGATTTTATGCAAAGTTTGGGAAAAGCAGTTGAATTGTCCACTTGTTTTAAGTCGAAACACTCTCGGCTTGTTTGGTGCCAGCTGTCCAAACATAAGAGGCTGAGATGATGATGGTAGTTTAGGGGGTTGAAGAGAGGGCGGCTGAGTCTGATGACGATGTGTTATATTTCTCTCTGACCCCAACACATCCCAGAATGCATTACAGCATAGCACACTCTAATCAGGCAGCGAACAGTGGGGAGATGGACAGCTGGTGAGACTATTTATTGTAATTCAAGTTAATTTACATCATACCTATAGGCTGGCCCACAGCCCAGATGGAACATAATCCTATCTGTTCTCCAACACAAGTTAACCATTTCATTAGCCCAAAAAGCACTGCAGCCTCCTGCTTTTTGGCCTGTATCTTCACCTACGAGGTGCTTTGCCATTGTTTTGCTATATTGAACTTTTATGGGAGTTTCATTGGCTGTTTCATTAATGGACAAACTAATTTACCAGATCCTGCCTGCTTTAAAACTGCGAGAACAAAGGAGTAGGAGGGTGGAAATCAATCTTAGTCTTGTGGCAGAGCTGCTGACCCGTTTATGCTTTGAAGACGGTCACTTTAAAAAAAAAAAAAAAGAAAGGGAGGGAAGAAAGGGGAAAAAGAAAAGGGGAAAAAAAGCATCTCAGAAGTTATTTAACTACAAACAACGCCTACCTTCCCCATTCCAGCTGCATAATCAAGCATAATAAGTGGCCTGCAAAGGTCCACTTAATGTATTTCTAACACCGCAGACCAGCTAATCCTGTCAGAGAGAATAAAATGGAAGGAGTGTGTGTGTGTGTGTTGGGCGGGTGGTGTTTGTGTGTGTGTAAGCTGCAGCATGGATTTGAATGTTTAACTCCATGAAGCCTCATATTTCTGCCCAAGTGCGGATCCATTTTTCCGCTTTAGTGGCCATCAAGGAATAGAGAAAATAACAATAACAGCAGGGGCAGGCCAGCAGCTCACAGTGGACTGAAATATGCCTGTAATGACTGCTCTTATTCTGCCTCTAAATAGAGACCTCCTCTGTTAGGCTCTGTAAAGCATATCTGAAACTCTGTGTAATATTCTTGCAAAGAGACATGAGTACAAATTTGAAATTTAAGTGTGTGTTTACTTTAAAAAGGCTTGGGTAATGGAACATCTCTATCATAGAATTCATTTTGATAAGACATGGTACTTTAAGAACTTAGTTCTGCAGTTCTGTTAGAGCGATACACTCTTGCTGACCTTAGGTAAAGGAATAGTTCACCCAAGAATGAAAATTTTATCATTATTTACTCACCATCATGTTGTTCCAAAGCTGTATGGGGTTCTTTTGTTCTGTGGAACACAAATGAAAGATATTTTGAAAAATGTATTTTATTGTGCATACAATGTCGTGCAGTGTTGGACACCACTGACTTTCATTGTATGGACAAAAACGGTTAAAACATTCTTCATAATATCTTCTTTTGTGTTACAGGTTTGGAATGACATGAGTTAATAATGACAGAATTATAATTGTTGATGACGTTTTTTAACCCTGTAAAGCCTGACATATGAAATAATAGTCAGGAAAAAAGCTTTTTTTTTTTTTTTCTAATGGAGCAGTTTATTTAACCCTTAGAAAAAATATATATATACACACACACACACACACACACATACATGTTTACGTTATATATTTTTACATTATATCGTAACAATATATCGTGTCACAATATATCACAATACAAAAATGCAACAATGTCGTATTGTGGATAGTGACAATATGTATTGTGCATAGTTCACTCAAAATGAAAATTACTGTGTGAGGAAAAAATCCATTTTAATTAACTACTTTTTTTAAAAATCCTTTACCATATGTTTTGGATTATCGCAATAATATCATACAACGTGAGTTCAGAATCATGATATGTATCGAATCGTGACAGGGTATCGCTATACCCCTAGTTTACATACTAAAGTTTGTGTTTTTTGTTGAGTATTATATGTGATACATCAGGGTTTTATCGCTAATATAGTATGATATAGGAGCTTATACTCGAGAAGGAAAAAACACCTTGATTTTATCCAGAGACCCAAACTGATCAAAAATATGCAATTTGGTGCAGTTGCTGATATTTATACAAAAAGTAAGATGAAATTCCAATGTAAATCAATGAAATTTTTATAACAGTATAGCAGACTTCTTACATAAAATGCTTATAAATATCAGTTGGCAATTATCTCTCAATAAGTAAGATTATATTTAAATTATTTTATGATCATAGCTCTAATTTTTATTGTGGGGGTAAAAACATAATGCAGTGCAATACAGAGATGAAATACAATGATGAAATAAACATTCTTCAAAAGACTGATCATATTTCATACATATATTTTAACATGATTTTTCTAAAAAATGATTAAGTTAAAAACTTAAGTTGCTTCAGTCCAGTAAATGTTCGTTTACACTTTATTTCAGTATTACACTTTAGACACTCCATTAATTATAGGTAACTTTGCGACTACATGTCAACTAATTTTCATTAAAGTATTAGTAGACTGTAGACTGTTAGGTGTTAGGGTTCTGGTTGGTAAAATAAGTTGACATGTAGAGGCAAAGATACTTATAGTCAGTAGAATGTCTGTTGGAAGACCATCAAAATAAAGTGTTAGCAGATATTAAGCAGACAGTCTACTAATACTCTACTGATGCAAGTCTGGTGTTTGGTTGGGCTCTTTGTTGTCATATCATGTGATTCCCATATTTCCCTTGTATTCATACCATGTGCTTTTGTTTTCACTTGTGTTATGTTCTCATTGGTTTATTGTTTCATTGCATTCAGGTGTTGCTTATTTGCTCATCAGTAGTATGTGTATTTAAAGCCCTCATTTTGCCATGTGTCTTGGTTTAGCTTTGTAATTTTTTTGATGCTTTAGTCCACTGTTGTGAGTTTCATGTCCATGTCATACTTTACCTAGTCAAGTTTATGTTTAAGTTATATTTATTTTCAAATTATTGCTTCATTTGTGCACTTTTTGAATCATGAAATAAACTGCATTGGGTTCAGAAAACCAATTCAACTTCAGTGGAACCGTTACAACTGACTGCTAGTTGACATGTAGTTGCAAAGTTACTTAGAATGTTTAAAGTCAACCATTGGAACAAAAAATGGCTGAAAGTATGTAGTACTTTGTGTACAACAGGTTTTTTAGCATCATTTAATCTTTTAGAGGCCTTCGAAATTTGTGTTTCAAATATGATACAGTAGGCTTCATAGGGCTAATGACCAAAATCATTTTGGATGAACTACCCCTTTAACAGAATTTTTTTTTTTTTTTTTTTTTTTTTTTTCAAACTATTTTCATTCTGTTGTGGGTAGGGCTGCAGAGCCCAAATCCCCATACTGAAGAGTTTGTTAAAGCGTGAAATTTAGAGATGCATGTGACGCTAGACCAGTCATGAGGCAAAACAAACAAAGACGTCACGGAAGACAAACAGAGATTTGAGTGCATCAGATGCCTCGTTCTCTTCCCTTGGCTCTGTCAAAACACCTTTCCTGGGATCTGTGAAACAGACAGGGTCCATTAGGAGCTCAAGCATATAATCACATCTCTGTAATGAGTTATTAATTAAACCAGGGGCATTCATTGCCCCGCTAACAGCCTCATAAACAATTGACTGGAGATTTGTGATTTTTGACTCGCTGACACCATTAAACAAATCAATATTGGGTTTTGCAGCAAGAGCTCTGCGCCTGGCTCTCCCTGGTTTTTGCCAATCAGCCGCGTTGAATACTAATAAGGGAATTAGTCGCCTCATATTCCGCATGTGTCCCATCAAACAGATCCTTATCAAGAGGGAGCAGAAGACTCATTTGCATGGAGGAAGACTCTGCTTTGTAGGTAAAGATTTCACAATATGTCACTCATTTCGGTTCGCTTCCCATCCTCCATCTTCCTTTTTGCAGCACAATCACACACACACACACACACACACACACACTTCACTTTAGTCCTAATGACAAAAACATGGTATGCCATCGCTGGCCCCTAGGAAGCAGTTTATCCCGCTGTGACAACTCTTGAATGCTTCTTTAAATGCGTCTGCTTTCATGTTTGTGCAGTGTTTATCAGATTTTTTTATTTATTTTTTGAAGCATCCTATTTGTCTAACGATGCCTCTGTCCTTTCTTTGAAAACGTTGCTGCCAACGAGTGGAGACCCAGCCAACCCCGGCTACCATTCAGTTCCTTTTGATAGCTGCGCCAATCTAAGTCGATAAATGTTGCACTTAGCACACCTAATGATGTTTACCATTCCAAGCGTGGAAAGAGAGGCTCCAAAGTGTGCTTTTATGTGTGATGTGTTAGCCAGCAAGCATGAGGAAAATCTTACGTGATTAGGCTAAGGACTGCGCCTAAAGCTAATCGGCAATACAAACATGTCCATATACTTTAAAATGTTCTTGAGGAAAAGATCATGTAAATAAAATCAGGTTGAGTCTGTGCAATTCCATTTCCTTAAATGTAGAAATATTTTGGCTGCTAATTTAACTTATGTTTTAAAAATCACCTTAAATGGATGACCCTTATGGAGTAAGATGCTGAAAAACAGTGAGATGTATAGCGAAATGTATGTGCTCACATATATCACACACACTCAAAGTGCTCTCTAATACATTAAAGTATTTAGTGGCTTTTTTTAATGTCTATTCATAGATTTACTCATCTGTCACAATAGCATAACATTTTCTACTTTGCTTTTGAATTATGTGAATAATTCAACTAATTAATCATTTGATTAATAAATTGATTAGCATAATGTGAATAGTATTAGTATTACTGAGATGCTATTATAGTTTTTTTTATATTTTGGAGTAATTTTAATTTTGTAATTTCATTTTAGTAATTTTGTTGTGTTTTTGTCTTTATGTCGATATAGTTTTATCTCAGTTTTAGTGACTAAATAAACTACATGAAAATGAAAAATATTGCTTTAGCAATTAGCTGAAATAAAACAAGCATTTTCAGTTAATGTTTATTTTATTTCAAGTAATGTTTTTTTTTATGGTTTTAGTTTTAGTTAACTATAATAACCCTGACTTCGGTAAGACTTCTGTAAATATGTTTTCAAGTACACTTTTTTCAGTTTTTTTCCGTTTTCAAGTGCACCGAGCTTACTTTTTTCAAGATATCTGGCACTAGCAATCTTCCGTCTTACCCAAGTCAGTCATTTGGCAATCACTCTGCATTCATTTACACTTAGTATTCAATAAACCACTCTCTTAACTCAAGTTAAGGACATAATTATGCTCGGCCTCCCCCACTTCTCTGATCCTGAAATCATTATCAAGGCCCAGGTTTAAGTTTCACCAGGTGGACAGGGGAAGGAGAGAAGCACTCATTTACTCAAACTCAGCAGTGATACTGGGTCCATCCCTCTTCTCCTCACCTGAGTGCCTCAGAGAAAGGAGTTGGCAGGGGGGAGGCCGTGCAGAGACGAACCCCTCGTGTGTGGTCGTGGCTCTGTGGGGCTAATGCAGGAGATTGACTCTTTAATTGAGGCAAGAGTGATGCTCATCATCTCTCATTAATGAGGCCAGTTAGAAAAGTGGGAGTGCGTGTGTGCGTGTTTGAGAAAATGAGAATGAAGAGGTGAAGAGGCTCCGAGACATGCCTGGCCATCTCAGGGTGGTTATTAGTCACGAATCGCTCTGTGTTGTATGTTCTTTCAGTCTACTTCAGAGTGTCTAATGAGGCAAAAGAGAGGCTCGCTTATGATATCGGGTATCAATCACAGTCAATATGTCCAATTAAGATCAAAGCACCATGCTATTTTGAACTTCCCTGAATAGAAAAATGATCTCCTAATTAATATAGATTATCCAAGACAGACTGGAAAAAGAGAAAGGACCCAGTCTAGACACAGAGAAGGGTACCTCATGTGTTCACACCGGTCCCACTTAAACTCCCTCTCTCGTGGTGCATAGCAGCAAGGGATTATGGGGGGACAAAGTGGGCATCATTAAAAACCTGCTCCTTAGGGTTTCATTGAGAAATGATTGGCGATTAAAGGTTTGAAATCTGCTATGGACCAGCATTTGATAGAGAGAAAGAGCAAGAGAGAGGTGAGGTACAACTCTATCTGTCCTGCTTATGCAGTCAATTTCCCCATTCTTTATCCCTCTTACTGCACCAGGATGTGTTCGCGGCTCACGCCGCCTGGCGAGGTTGCCAAACTCATTTCACCTTGTGGACCTCAACTTGACTGCAAGCCAGACAACCCAACGTGATAAGGCCGCATTAAACCTTCACTCTCCTAAGGGAGGGTTATTATACAGACAGAGAGAGATGCCGCTCTGCATGTGAGAACAACAAGTAATGCTACATTATGCTAGCATCACGTTCAGAACATAAAAGGAGGGATAAACGCATGCCATTACCAATCACATCTACAGAGGGGTAGAGAGCATAAAGGGAAAGGAGGGGGAAAAGGGTTTCTTCTGTCCACAAGGTCTTTCCAACAACATAATTCAGCCATAGAGTGCAACAGTCAAGTAAAAATCCCATTCGTTTTCTCCATAGAGGAACTTATAAATAAACTTTTAAAGACCTTTGTGAGCTTCAAGATTGTTAATCGATAATATGTGCCTTCTGTTGAAGCCATCAGTCCATGTCATTTCAACTTAATTTATTTTGTTCATGTTTAGCAGTGCAGTTTCAGATGAAGAACTATATCACCCATAATCCTGCAGAGAGACATCTCCAAATCAGAGAAGATAAACCATGGTAAAAAAAAAAAAAAAAACCTTGAAGCATTGTGACGTAATGAAGTAATCAATCAGTTGGTCTTCTTACACTCTCAAACTACTTACATTTTTGTGTATATGTCAATATTTTGCAATAAACTGTATTGTTTATTGTGTATTGTTGTTAAAGGGTCAATTCACCCAAAAAATGAAAATTCTGTCAATAATTACTCGACCTCAAGCCATTCCAAACCCGTAAGACTTTTGTTTACCTTCGGAAGACAAATGAAGATCTTTTTGATGAAATCTGAGAGCTTTCTGTCCCTCTATTGACAGCTATGCAACTACCATTTTGATGCTTCAAAAAGTTCATAAAGAGATTGTGAAACTAATCCATATGAATTGAATGGTTTACTCCAAATTTTCTGAAGAGATACGATCACTTTATATGATGAACAGATTGAATTTAGGCTTTTATTCACATATAAACATTGATCAGAGAACATAAACAAAAGCTCAAACGAACCTGCTGTGTGAGAACAAACCTCTTCCGGAAGCTGCATAACACACGAGAATGAACCTTGTTGGTTCTCGCACGACAAGCAAACATTCTTGAGCTTCTGTTTACCACAACTGATGTGTGTTGATGAATGTTTATATGTGAATAAAAGCCTAAATTCAATCTGTTCATCATATAAAGTGATCGTATCTCTTCAGAAAATTTGGACTAAACCACCATATGGATTAGTTTTAGGATCTCTTTATGAACTTTTTCAAGCATCAAAATGGTGGTTACATAATCTGGCAATAGACGGACAGAAATCTCTCAGATTTCATCAAAAAGATCTTCATTTGTGTTCCAGAGATGAATGAAACTCTTGCGGGTTTGGAACGACATGAGGGTGAGTAATTAATGACAGAATTTTCGTTTTTTAGATGAACTAACCCTTTAAAATACAGGTGCTGGTCATATAATTAGAATATCATCAAAAAGTTTATTTCACTAATTCCATTCAAAAAGTGAAACTTGTATATTATATTCATTCATTACACACAGACTGATATATTTCAAATGTTTATTTCTTTTAATTTTGATGATTATAACTGACAACTAAGGAAAATCCCAAATTCAGTATCTCAGAAAATTAGAATATTGTGAAAAGGTTCAATATTGAAGACACCTGGTGCCACACTCTAATCAGCTAATCAACTCAACTTTAATCAACTCAAAACACCTGCAAAGGCCTTTAAATGTTCTCTCAGTCTAGTTCTGTAGGCTACACAATCATGGGGAAGACTGCTGACCTGACAGTTGTCCAAAAGACGACCATTGACACCTTGGACAAGGAGGGCAAGACACAAAAGGTCATTGTAAAAGAGGCTGGCTGTTCACAGAGCTCTGTGTCCAAGCACATTAATAGAGAGGCAAAGGGAAGGAAAAGATGTGGTAGAAAAAAGTGTACAAGCAATAGGGATAACCGCACCCTGGCGAGGATTGTGAAACAAAACCCATTCAAAAATGTGGGGGATATTCACAAAGAGTGGACTGCAGCTGGAGTCAGTGCTTCAAGAACCACTATGCACAGACGTATGCAAGACATGGGTTTCAGCTGTCGCATTCCTTGTGTCAGACCACTCTTGAACAACAGACAGCGTCAGAAGCGTCTCGCCTGGGCTAAAGACAAAAAGGACCGGACTGCTGCTGAGTGGTCCAAAGTTATGTTCTCTGATGAAAGTAAATTTTGCAAACTCGCCTGACCTTAACTCCATAGAAAATCTATGGGGTATTGTGAGGAAGATGCGATATGCCAGACCCAACAATGCAGAAGAGCTGAAGGCCACTTTTAGAGCAACCTGGGCTCTTATAACACCTGAGCAGTGCCACAGACTGATTGACTCCATGTCACGCCGCATTGCTGCAGTAATTCAGGCAAAAGGAGCCCCAACTAAGTATTGAGTGCTGTACATGCTCATACTTTTCATGTTCGTACTTTTCAGTTGGCCAAGATTTCTAAAAATCCTTTCTTTGTATTGGTCTTAAGTAATATTCTAATTTTCTGAGATACTGAATTTGGGATTTTTCTTAGTTGTCAGTTATAATCATCAAAATTAAAAGAAATAAACATTTGAAATATATCAGTTTCACTTTTTGAATGGAATTAGTGAAATAAATCAACTTTTTGATGATATTCTAATTATATGACCAGCACCTGTATATTGTTTTTGTATTTATAATGAACAACTTAAATCAAAATGTTTCCATTTTTCCATCACATTTTAATTTGATTGTCATTTGAAATGTCCAAAACAATACAATTTTGCTTTAACTCAAAGTCTTTTAATGTTGTAGATAATATATTAGAACTCTTTAATGAAGATTTTATTTTTTAAATGCCTGTGTAAAAAATGGCGAAAGTACTTTAAAGGGATAGTTCACCCAGTTCTGTCATCATTTACTCACCCACAAGTTGTTTCAAACCTGTATGAATTTCTTTCTTCTGCTGAACACAACAGTATTTTTTTTTTTTCCCCATACTATGGAAGTCAATAGGGCCCATCAACTGTTTGGTTACCCATATTCTTCAAAATATCTTCTTTTGTGTTCAGCAGAAGAAATAAATTAATACAGGTTTTAAACAACTTGGGGGTGACTAACTGATGACAGAATCTCCATTTTTGTGTGAACTATCCCTTTAAAAGTGGCCATGCACTATAGCAGTCTGGAAATGGTTGATGACCATTACCTGGTTTGCACATGGTTGTGCTTTCATCTGCTCAAGTCACCATCATTGCGGTGGTAGTGAAAGTGCTGACAGAGGTGTTCTCACACTTACCTGCAGTACTCCATAATTTCCAGTGATGTAGTCGTAGTGATAAGTTACTGAGTTACAGTCATTCGTTTTCATTGCATCTTCAAAGAAGGCAGGTCTTTTGCACAGCACACGTGGGACCTAAAATCAAAGATATGGTTTATTGTTAAGTAAGCTTACTTAAACTATATGGAATCTGCAGTGCAATAAAGGGCTAGAATAACATTATTGTGTTACTAACTTTAAAATGGATAGACACGCATGACATCACTCTCTGGCATATTAAATGTACAACGAACTCATATGGCCAAATTATTACCCAGCTAACAGGGAACCTTCAGGGAAGGTTCTCTCAAAGTTATGAACTTCCAGTAACATTAATAGAATGTTCATTATCCAGTCTTTAGTAATCTTCTCAAAACATTTGAACAAAAAACATTATTTATACATTGATCATAGAATGTTTTTTTCTGAAACATTTTAGTTGGACATCCGTCATTTTTTAATTGTTGCTACTTGTTTTGGAATGTTTAGATAACTTTCAAAAGTAACGTTTCCATCAATTTTGCAAGATGATAAAATGGAATGTTCTCTTAACGGTTGAATAATCAAGAAAAAAAAACTTTTAAAACATTAAAAAAAAAAAAAAAAACTGGACATTTTGAAAGTAACTTTTTCATAACTTAATGGGGACATTGGCAAAACATTCTTAGAACATATTTTTTTGTTAGCTGCGTACATACCATATACTAAAGCTAAGCTGAGATGATTTCACTACAATGAGATTTTGTTGTCCGGCTCAGTAAGCACCACAATTGGGAACAAGAAATTTTAAAACAAAATTCTTTTGACCATTAAAAGAGCATACACAGCTATTTTGTCAAGATAGTTTTGTTTAAGAGTGGTAAGAGGACCTGTGTTTGGGATATGCCGATATGTTAAGTAGTCTGTGCGGTAAGGACTAAAAGCTGTGGGGTGAGCAGGGTGAAGAGGGAGCCTTAGCCCACTGGACAGGTGTAGGTAAACTGATCCAAGTGCCACCCAGGTTCAGGATGAACTTGAGACGTGTCTTCACCGTCTCTCTGAGGTGGAGGTCAGGAGGATTGTCCAATCAGCTGCAATCAGAGAGAGAGGACACCCCTTTACCCCTCCTCTGAACCAATGAAATGGAGACCGGTCACCCTGGTCCAATTAAGAGTCATAAAACATAATCAAAATTCAAAGGCTAGTCACTACGGTCTCCATTACTGGGGTTGGTCAGGCTCTGAGGCCAGCACTGATATCTGTTGGCCATGCGTTAAACAAATACATAGTGTTCATAGGCCTGAGCCTCACATCTCAGGTGAACTTGACACAATGGCCTGAACCTGACCATAAATAGCGACCTATGCATGCCTAAGCAGCATTCAGTGAAATAAAGAACTTTAAAGAAGAATAAATGTGCTTTTGTTTGCTTCAAAGAACTATTAAGATGTTCTATAAACACTCGGTTGACAAAGCCATGAAAGGTTCTGTGACTTCCATCTTTTTTTTGTTATTGCAAATAATTCTCCTGTAAATTTGCATGTTTTCTGTAGTTTTTTTTTTTTTTTGGTTATTGCACAGTTAATTCTGTAAATTTGCATGTGTTTTCTGTATTTTTATTTGTTTATTTAGGTTATTGCAGAGTTAATTTTCCTGTAAATTTACATGTGTTTTCTGTTCACACATTGAAAGACAGACGGTTCTTTATAATTAAGTCAAAAATGCAAATTTCTTATTATTGTCAATGTTGAAAACATTTCATATTGATTAATGTTTTATTCATATTTTTTTGTGGAAACTGTGATGCATTTTTCAGGACTCACAGCATGTATTTGAAATTCAGAAAGTTCATGATTTTTGTATCATTATAATTGTCTTTACTGTCTCTTTTGATCAATTTAATGCATCCAGGCTGAATAAAAGTATTAACTTCTTTAAAAATAAATAAAATCTTACCACAAACTTGAAGAGTAGTGTATTTGTGTATGTATACATTTAATTCCTGGACATGGATTACATTACATCAAACTTTTGGTTTGTAACTATGTCAAAATATCTGATATTTTGTGTTGAAAATACATGTTGGCATATTAAATATTTTCTAAGTAGGAACACATTTTACTGTATTTAATACAATCCAGAATTCTGTAGAAATCAACATAAAAAATTATTTAAAAAAAAAAAAAAAAGTCCATTCCGTCAGGATCTTGTCATAACCCTTCAGGGGTGACACAACAGCTTGCGTTCCCAACCAACAGGAAAGTGAGTAAGAAATTCAAAAGCGTTTTTTTTTTTTTTTTTTTTTTTTTTTTTTTTCCAGATCTGACACTTGTTATATTCGGATTACATAGAAACATCAAGCTTGAACATATTCCTCAATTCTCCGCAACACCCCAAACAAAGAGACACATTATGAGGAATATTCTTCCGGCCCAGAGGGACGTTCTGGCCTGGGGCAGCACCTGTGGTTGACATCTCAACTCAAAACCTGATTAAACCTGCCCATCAACCCTGCAGGCCTCTACACCTGTCCAACAACAAACATGTCAGGGCTTTCAGACTGCGCTCGGGGTGATTCTTCATTAACACAAACATGTACACTTAAGGTGACGTGATTTGTGTCTGTCTGTCTGATTGTGTGTGTGCAATTGTCTTGGGCAGTAAAATCAAGTGTTTACTTGTTGTTAAATATGCATTGTGTTTGTTATCAGTGTATTGCAGTGACAATGAGATGCTATAAAGCATTTAAAACAACATAAAACCAGGATAAAAACTGCAGGACTTTGTCTTTTTTGATATTTCCTTTCTCAGGTTGAGACATGTCCACTAATGACCAAAGACATGGTGGTTTGTAGCCAGTGGCATTGGCTGTGCGTAATGATAGAAGCATGTCATTGCTGCTTCCTCCCCCTGCAGTGTACTCATAGGATATGAAGCTAGTAGGAAATTGGGGTGAGATTTGTAGTATTCCTTTCATGTGTCTGATGGCCATTTTATTTTATTATTTTTTGTACAAGCTATACAGCTCTTCTACAGGAAATGCCACAAAGGCCAAGAATCTGTGTCTAAAGGTCATAGTGGATGGGTGGGGGGGAATCTAAGGGATACTTGCACATGGTACGTTTATGTGAGTGTTTATGTGTGCTAGCAAACGGCCCAAAGCACTGGGATAGGCTCCAGCATCCCCGCGACCCTACATAGGACAAGCAGTTTGGATGGATGGATGACTGTTCTGTCATTCTGGGAATATTAGTGTTGTTTATTAAAGGGATAGTTCACCCAAAAATGATATTAGATTACTCACCCTTATGTCGTTCCAAACCCGTAAAACCTTTGTTTATCTTCAAATTAAGATATTTTTGATGAAATCCAAGAGTTTTTTTTTTTTATCTCCCATAGAAAGCAACGAAATTACCACATTCAAGATCCAAAGAAGTATCAAAAATACTGTTAAAATAGTCAACGTGACTACAGTGGGTCAACCTTAATGTTATGAAGCGACGAGAATACTTTTTGTGCACAAAAACAAAACAAAAATATCTTTATTCAACAATTTTTCCTTTTCATCTTCCCTCTGACTATTTTAACAATGTTTTTACTACTACTCTGGACCTTGAATATGGTAATTTCGTTGCTTTCTATGGGAGATAAAAAAAAAAAAAAAACTCTTGGATTTCATCAAAAATATCTTAATTTCTGTTCGAAGATGAACGATGGTCTTGTGGGTTTGAAATGACATGAGGGTGAGTACTTTATGACAGAAATTTTTGGGTGAACTAATCCTTTAAGTTGAGATATTTTCTCAAAATCTCAGAACCTTTTTAGTGTGAACAAGTAGTCACACTGTTAATACCATAAAATGGCATAGAATAGTGCATAATTACGCAAATTGCAACACATCTATTATGTTTATTCAGATTCATCATTTTCAAATGTAGGTAATGTTTATTTGATTTTAAGCCAGTTTCTGCTTCAGAGGAAGAAATAAACTCACATTGTGAGGTATAAAGTGTCAATTTTTAACTTAGAGGCAGAAATGCCATTCATATTTGTAATCTCACAAATTTAGGAAGCTATTGAATTTACCTGTGAATCTTCTGCTGGACTTTAAGGCCTTAGGCAGAATCATTTTAGTTGTTTTATTCTTACATAAACTGAATTTACTTAACTTTTTTTTCCACATTACAGGTTTAACCACATTACATACCCAACGCCTTGTAGAAAGTGTGAGTGTGTCGTTTTTATTTTCCCTCTTACATTCCTCAAGCTTAGCACTGTCATAAGTTATTTTCTGCTCCAGCGCAAACCCTAATTGATCGCCCTCAAAATCAGCTTTACATTGTATGGGAAGATGACGGCATTTGATACCGATATTATGCACTGCACTTGCCAGCTAATGCTATTTTTTCTGCTCTGGTGGAACCCGGCGTCTAGACAAAGTATATGTACACAAGAACGCTGTAAGGATAAATGTTTAGACAGTCATTATTGTAATTTAAAAAATTTTAAGGTTGACTTGCTTTCAGATGGAGTTGACTCAGATTGTTGGAGTGTGTGAAGCTGCCATGCCTCAGCTTGCACTCGTTCAATTTTAATGCCGTCTTGCTTTAGTCTCTTTCTAACATAGGATGATCTAATTACATAAATAAAGCTCTGTTCTAGCTGTCAATCATCACGCAGACAAAGCTGCATCAAAACTTTTGTGTGACAGTGACATGTAGATGGAGATTAGAGAGCTGGAAAGTGTATTGTTGACTGAGTCTAGCTTTTGTTTGGTCATTATATGTTACAAATGTGCCAAATGACGTGCCCAGCTTTCTTACATGGCAGATGGTACAGCTGTAAATATTATTGCAAGTATGTCAACACAAACAGAGCAACAGCGCTAAAATGTAGTTCATTTAGCTGTAAAACCATCTCATCTCCTTTAAAAGATTTATTTAAAAGATTCCAGCTCCACTCAAGTCCATTCAGATTCATTTACTACATTGACTATTTCCATTTTCATGCTATATCTGTTTGGGCAGTCACAATGAATACAGTTTTTGTAAATACAAGACAAGACTAAAGTACTTCAGTTTCTGATTCTTATTATCAAATTCGTGCGAGTATTAAAAGGATTCGCTGTTATCTTAAAACATAAGACAGCGGTTTTAACCTACATTTTTCTCAGTTTAGCCTGAGGTTAAAAGCAATAACCATCAGTTAAACACCTGGGATGGAGAGTGATTCATCTGACCTTAAACAGCCACAAGCACAGGAAAAGAAAGAGGGAACATTAGCAGAGTCGTCAGAAGTCCTGACTTCGCTTGCGCATTCAAGGAAAAATAAAGAAAACAAAGAAACATGCTAGCCGAATCAATCCAGCTCATCAGCATGAGCTCATATCCAGGAGGATGTACTAATGACAATTTAGTGAGCGGGAAGTCAGCTGAGGAACCCAAACAGACACACAGACACATTCTTTCCCAGTGTGGTAGAGAGGTCACAGAAAGCCGAGGGGCAGATGGACTCATGGCTGTGAATGAAAGCTGGTTTGGGGCAGTGTCTGTCGGATGGATTGAGCTGATCACAAAAGCATACC
This sequence comes from Elopichthys bambusa, assembly GCA_037101425.1. NCBI lineage: Eukaryota > Metazoa > Chordata > Actinopteri > Cypriniformes > Xenocyprididae > Elopichthys > Elopichthys bambusa. The sequence continues at coordinate 22,326,254 of CM074443.1, forward strand.
GCACAGGATGCTGTCCCCTGGCCCTAACGAGAACTGAATTATTGAGTAACAGGAAATTAAAAAATTCTTGCAATGCCTATGCACTACTCTTAGCCGTTGCGCTGTGACTTGGATTGCCCCTTCTCTGAACTTCAGCCACTGAACAGGTTCTTTTTTTAAATCTATTTTCCCCCCCAAACAACCCTAATATGGGAACTATTAGAGCAATAGCAAGAATAGGTTGTTTTTCCATCTGGTTTCTTTCCGCTGTCTTTTTTGTGACTGAAATGTATATGTATAAAAATTTAAATGATTTTGTCAAAAATCAAGTATTCGAAGTGATAAACCCATCACTTACAGTCGGAGCAAAACTTGACAATTTTTAGGCTAAGTTCAGAGCAGTAAGAAAGCAATGATGGTTGCCATTGCTTCAAACAGAAACATTTAAATGAATCATCCACCTCTAATTCCCTAATCTGAGGGAATTATGCTGCACAGAAAACTGATCACTCAGGAAAACCCTCTGAACCTAATACCTAGTCAATTACTGTCACAGTGCAAAGTGCGCTGGTTTACGATTAATACTGGTATATAAAAGTTGTGAAAACATCTATTTGTCAAAGCTGTCATTTTGAGTCAAACTGTACATGGGGAAGGAAAACAGAGCTACCAATGTCTTGAAAGCTTATTGCGTTTGCAAGAAGAGGGAAACCATAGGTGTATTGTTACTTCAACAGCATATGGAAGTTGTTCAGAGAGCATTTGCACTTTCCTCTTAATATAGACACTTACATCAGAAGGGTTTGTCGCAGTTAGCTGGAAATGTTGGACACAACTAAAGGCTGGATTTGGTAAACTTCTGGAGCAAAGACCTGCACGTGCATTTATGGGCTTGTAGGCACATTCAGTGCAGGGAATGCTATGATGACCAACACAGGTAATGAGGTATGACTGTATTACACACACTAGCTTGAGCTGAATTCCCTGCGGGACCACTATACTGATTGGCTGAAGGGGCCCCTGCCATATTATGGTTAGCGATTAGCAATAAATATGACATCACTTTACTCATACGTCTACAGAATTCATAGGTTTGATAAGTCTACTGAAGTCACAGAGATTATGTAGAGGTTTAAATAGATGGCGTAACACACTAAATCTTACATTTTATACAATTTTATTTTGGTGCAGGTATTACTGACTGTACTGCCTCTCTTGATGTGCTAGATGAGAAAAAAAAACATGTTTTAAAGGTCCCCTAGAACCCTATTTCACAAGGTGTAATATAAGTCTAAGGTGTCCCCAGAATGTGTCTGTGAAGTTTGAGCTCAAAATACCCCATAGATTTTTTATTACAAAATGTTTTAACTGCCTATTTTGGGGCGTAATTTAAAAATGCGCAGAATGTTCCCTTTAAATGCTTGCGCTCCCCGCCCCCAAGCTTGCAACTCTATAATACATTGCATAAACAAAGTTCACACAGCTAAATATAACTCTCAAAATGGATCTTTACAAAGTGTTCGTGATGCAGCATGTCAGATCACGTAAGTATGGTATTTATTTGGATGTTTACATTTGATTCTGAATGAGTTTGATAGTATGCTGCGGCTAATGAGGCTAAAGCTAAGCTACACTGTTGGAGAGATTTATAAAGAAAAAAGATGCGTTTATGAATTATACAGACTGCAAGTGTTTAAAAATGAAAATAACGACATGGCTCTGGTCTCCGTGAATACAGTAAGAAACAATGGTATCTTTAACCACATTTAACTGTACATTAGCAACATGCTAACAAAACATTTAGAAAGACAATTTACAAATATCACTAAATATATCATGATATCATGGATCATGAACAGTTATTATCGATCCATCTGCCATTTTCACTATTGTCCTTGTTTGCTTTACAATAGCCTACCTGCAGAACGTCTGGTGATTCGGCTGTGCAGCTCCAGACATCAATACTGCCTTGTCTAATGCCTTGAACATGGGCTGGTATATGCAAAAGTTGGGGGCGTACATATTAATGATCCCGAATGTTGCGTCACAGTCGGTGTTATGTTGAGATTCGCCTGTTTACCAACAGTGGCGAAGCCAGGATTTTTTCATAGGGGTGGCCAGGCAGGGGCCAGCAACCAGTCTGCGGTAGCACAGAAATCTTCATTAATTCAACATAAAAAGGAGTCTGACTATAATGTAAGCTACTGGACTGTGCCTACAACACAACTGAATACAGTTAATTTGTACTTAATTGTTAATGAGAATTAGATCATGGAATGCTGAGTGAATGTGACCATTTAAAATAAAAAAAATAAAATAAAAAATATCATTCCTCACTTGCAGGCATATTAATAAAGGGGTTCACACTATAGCTAAATTTCAACTTGTTCAGTCAGCTTGTTCTGGTTCTCAAAACACCCAATAGCTTGTTCTCCATTGTTGCATCTTCAGTAGATGAGACATGCAGCAGATAACTACATACTGTAGTTCAAAGATTATTCATCCTTCATTGAATTTTATGTATAATCAATGAACTTCAACAATTCTGAGTTTGTCTGTTTCAACTAACCAAAAAAAGTAAACACTACATGTTTAACCTTTTTATTGTCAAAATAAATAATTGCAACAGTTCTATAATACCTAAATTAAACTCGGTACAAAGGGGGGAAAAAATCCAATTTGCAAGATGCTGAAGCGAAGTCAACAGCACATAAATGCTAGAATGAAAAATCAATTATTTTATGCATTTAAATGTGATACATTTTTGTTTGTACTTTATAAATTAACGGAAAATTAGCATCTTCTAGTATAAATGCACAGTTCTCACATTTATTCATGCATTAAAAAATTACATATCAGCTTGTGCTTTATATTGTGATCTCACATGCAGAATATTTTAGTCCAGAGACATGTGACGAATATATATATCAAATAGGCCTATGCATGCACAGTTTTAACACCGCTTTAATCGCCTTTTTGGTTATTTCATGACTTAATTGACGACAGAACTACTACGTTGCATGCTCGTAGTTTCTTTTGCACTTTATTTATAGCGAGTAATATACAGCGCGCTGTATTTGTGCGTGATTGAAAAGTGCGCGGTCTTGCAACCCACCAGTTGAGAAAGATTTACGTAAGTTATATATAATGTTCGCCGTTCACTTTTCTTCTGTTTAAGCTCATTCGGCACCTGTATCATTTCCGCGTGCGTTTGACTTGAGCCTGGCGCTGAGGCCAAGTTGGAGTGCGCGTCTGAAAAGTCTTCCGTTTTTTGTGTTTTTAAAGAGACGATTCTGCGTTTAAATAAACGCAATTCTTGTCAACAACAAAAAAAGGAGACAGAAATAGCAGTTGTGAGCGGGGTGGCCAAGCCTAGCACCCCCTGGCTCCGCCCCTGTTTTTCAGTGGTCTTTTGCAGAAATGAGATTTGCATAAGAAGGAGGAAACAATGGCGTTTGAGACTCACTGTGTAATTTCCATGTAAGCCAAGGTAAATTCAATTTTAAGTTCGCATTTTAATTCTACATTTTTTTTTTTTATTTTTTTTTTTGGCACACAAGGAGACCTGGGAAGTAAAAGCAGAAGATTTTTATGATGGTGAGGGTGACATAAGGGTGAAGACTTTTTTCTTTTCTTTTTTTTAAAGCAAATCAAATGCAAATTGATTGGACTGATCAAATCTAGACATGTGAATAGATGATTTCTGCCACTTAATTGTAGAGACACTTTTTAACCAAAAATAATAGTGTAACTTAAGGGGACAGTTCATCCTAAAATTATAAAATTTATCATTTACTCATCCACATATCATTTCAAGCCTGTATGACTTGCATTCTGTGGAACATAAAAGAAAACACTTGAAACATTCTTCAGAACGTACACATTCAAGTTTGGGGTCGGTAAGATTTCAAAATGTTTTTTGAAAAAAGTCTCTTATGGTCACCAAGGCTGCATTTATTTGACCAAAAATACACTAAAAAAAAGTAATAATGTGAAATATTATTACAATTTAAAATAACTGTTTTCTGTTCAAATATATTTAAAACTGTAATTAATTCCTTTGATGTCCAGTCTTGAGCATCACATGACTAGAATAAATGATTTGCTACTCAAGAAACATTTATTTTTATCAGTGTTGAAAACAGTTGTTCTGCCTTAAAGTGTTCACCCAAAAATGAAATTTCTGTCATTAGGTACTCACCATCATGTCGTCCCAAACCTGTAAGACCTTCATTCATCTTCGGAACACAAATTAAGATTCATTATTCATTAGAGTCATTATTTCCTTACTCACAGTACTTTCTAAAATCCAGGATGTTTACAGTTGAAGTTTGTGGTAAACCTGTGGCTGTGTGGCAGGTGCTGTAGTTGAACTCCTGCTCTTTCAGATGTTCAAAAGGCTGTGGCTGGCATATAGAGTGATCACTCTCCACTCTTTTATCTCTCTCTCCCCACATTAGCACATAAATGAAGCTTCACTTTGTCTCTGCAGCGCTAAAACTCACTCGGAATAAACAACACTCCTCTTATCGGTAATAGACAGATTTCTGACATCCTTAAAACCCTCATTCCATTAATATATCCCAGAATAATAATATTGCAACCAGGTGTCTTTGAGCATCCCGTTTATGTCTACACAAAGTTACTTTGTTTGTTATATAAGCACAGATACGTGGTGAACTAACCATTTATTATTCGTGTATGCTTGAAAATTGAACAATCGTACAGATTGCATGTACAACTACAGCACAAAACACAAGTTTTGGTGTTTCTGGACACTCACTAGATCTATTTCATGATTCAGGAAAAAGCCTCAGCGCTCAGCATCCAGTGCAAATTGCATTCTCTGGCACACTCACACACATTCTCATCTACATATGAGGCTGTTATAAACACCAGCAGGAGGTTCCTGAGCGTCGGATATATAAACACATTTTCGAGAGTGTGTTGATAATGAGCTGGAGTGTGATATAGCCAGCCAGCCTTGATAAGAGTGCGGACATACGTAGATGCCTGTAGAGGGGTTAACGCAACGGTCTGGAGACACCATTGTGATTTCAAACTGAGCTTATCACAGGGGAAGGAGCTGGCAGCCTCTTAGAAGGCATTATGTGCTCTCTGTTTCTCTCATCTTTTTCAGCCACTCGTTCTGCATCTTTCATTCACTTTTCACTCTACAAAGCACGTGGAGTAGCGGCATAGACTAAAATGTGAGGGCTGAGGAGAGTAAATTCTGATGCAGATTACAAAATGTTGTAAATTTTCCTCTTAACATGTTGGTGGCAGGACAAAAATTTTGTCATGTGAAAAAAAGTGAAAAAGTGAAAATTTTGTCATCAATTACTCATTTTCTTGACATTTCAAACCGGGTTGACTTTCTTCTGCGGAACACAAGAAAAATAGTCATAAAGGTTTGAAAGAACATTTACATAGGTGAGTTAATGAGAATTTTCACTTTTGGGTGAACTATTCCTTTAAATTGGTCTACATCATTATTTCTGTATTAAGTTCAACTCAACATAATAGTTTAGAACTGTATTCACCTTAGTTCACAGATCAGTAAGGGGACATTTAACTGTATGACATTTGTTATAATTATTCCATAAATCCACAAAGGTCAAAGACTCTTAGGGCATAAGTAGGGAGATGTAGTTCTTTGCAAAACGATTTGGACCCTTAACCATTCTCTCATTTAACTGCTTAACCTACGTTAAAATGTAGATGTTTTTTTATTTCTAAGCACTGAAATTAATTATTTTGCACCGTCCCTGAGATTGCAGAAGCTTGCACAGATGAAATTGCCCTAACGAGGACTCAATTGCCTTATAATTGGCCTTTACCTGTGAATCATTAAAATAACTACCACATTTTCTGGGTTGTTAAAAAAAAGTTTTTATATTCAGGTCGTGATAGAGCTTTCAGCCTAAATTAAAAGCATTAATTAAAATGTGGTCCAAATGTAACACTGCCCACACCTCAAACTGCCAGATCTATTCAACTGCTTTACATCAGCAGGAATGGGCATGTTTTAATGTAAAAAAGAAATACTACAAAATGCCGAAATGGAATACTTATGTAAGGGAGACTGGGGCTAGTTGTCACACTTTTCATTCCTGTGAATATCTTTTAGTTAAACTATACTATGGCCGAATACCTCAAATCTATTTAACATTTCCTCCATTAGCCCAATGTTGGCGCTTTCGGCGGTGGACAGGGGTCAGCATGGGCACCCTGACTGGTCTGCGACTATGCAGCCCCATACGCAACAAACTGCGATGCACTGTGTATTCGGACACCTTTCTATCAGAACCAGCATTAACTTCTTGAGCAATTTGAGCTACAGTAGCTCGTCTGTTGGATCCGACCACACGGGCCAGCCTTCGCTCCCCACGTGCATCAATGAGCCTTGGCCGCCCATGACCCTGTCGCCGGTTCAACACTGTTCCTTCTTTGGACCACTTTTGATAGATACTGACCACTGCAGACCGGGAACACCCCACAAGAACTGCAGTTTTGGAGATGCTCTGACCCAGTCGTCTAGCCACCACAATTTGGCATTTGTCAAACTTGCTCAAATCTTTACGCTTGCCCATTTTTCCTGCTTCTAACACATCAACTTTGAGGACAAAATGTTCACTTGCTGCCTAATATATCCCACCCACTAACATGTGCCGTGATTGAGATAATCAGTGTTATTCACTTCACCAGTCAGTGCTCATAATGTTATGCCTGAGTTTTGTTAAATTTTAGTTTTAATTATTTTAGTTCATCAAGTTAAACTAAATGAAAATAAGAAATGTTGCTTTGGCACTAGCTGAAATAAAATGTTTTTTTTTAAAATAATTTACTTTATTTCAAGTAATTTTTTATGGTTTTAGATAGCAAAAACAAGGTAACACAAACAATATCCATTATCTACCAAATAATATAATTAATAAATTAGAATGAAATGCATGTGACAACTTTCCATAACCAGGACATTTATATCCTCTTCCTGATAACAAATCATTGTTGAACTTAGTCTTAATGTTTGCCAGTGTGGTTTAATTATGTCCAGATATTTATCCAGCAGCTTTTACAAAAATATTTTATGTAAGAGGACAGAACATCACAAGTATTATCCTTATTTATGACCAGGTGTTTGAAAATTAGCTGTGTGCATATAAAAACATAAAAATGTAACTGGAAATGTTTGATATTTGTAAAGTCAAGTCACCTTTATTTATATAGCGTTGTATACAATACAGATTGTTTCAAAAAGTGATAACAGAAAAATGATTCAATGATACAAACAAAGTTCAATTCTGCTATAGAGCAGTTCTGAGAAAGAAAATAGTCATTGTTTAGCTGAAGTCAGATCAGTGTTGATTCAGTTTCGTTGTAAAGATCATCAATTATTAAATTAGTTCATTTCATCTATGAAGCAGTTCTGTAGAAAACAGTGATGTCATCATCTAGCTAGCAGTTCAGCTTTCATCCAATAGTGTCAGTGCAGTCAAATCAATAATATTGTTAAATATTAAGCGTCCCCGAATAAGAAAGCCAGAGCCGACAGTAGCAAGGAACCCAAACTCCATAAGGTGACAGAATAAACCAGTTCTCCTCTGTAAAGATTGTCTAGTCACTTAAATTTGAGTTTTTGTGCTTTGAAATAAAATATAATAAATAGAAACTGACTTTCAGTGTAATGTTTGTAAGGAAGTAAAGTGATCAGTCTCTATTCTAGGCATTATACATCAGTGAATACACTATGAGAGATACTTTGGCAGAGTGTTAGTAAATTATTTGCATATGTATGCAGCAATGCAATCAAATGTATTGTTTTAGTGTTATAATGCAGCCTGTAATTATCAATGATATGTGTATATGTTTATTCACCGTTCTAATACTTATTTGTGCTTGAGGGATGGTTCCTCGGCTCTCAAGGATGTCAGGCCCAGCTGCTGGCACACTGGAGATGCAAATTACTGGCATAAAAGCAAATGAGAGGAGTCTGTGCCAGAACCCGGCCCGTGCCAGTCCTGGAGAGGCACGGACTTCTCATAACTCTTACTCTCTCTCTCTCTATCTCTCTCTCTCTCTCTCTCTCTTTCATTTTTCTTCTTTCTCTCTCTTTCCAGTGATTGGCAGGACCCTCAGAAAGAAGGGAGGAAGAGACATTTTTTAAAACATTAAAGGAGTGTAATGCATCCTTGCTAGTCGAGAATACTGAATTGATCAGTGCATTAGGAACAGCTTCAGATTGGAAATAATTATTGCACAAGGTGCTCAAATGCTGATGCCAACTTCTTACAGGAATGCATTTTAAAGGCTTTCGGATGTCAGTGTTATCTTGCGTGACCAAATTAGGGCCAAATGAGAAAAAGTTTATCTGGTATTTTCGAGTACTGGAAGAGCTTTAGGTTCATAAATCTTATACAGAGTGTGTATTTGTCGGTAAATCGCATGTGGAGGGAGCTGAGGCCTTGTGGATTAAAACTGAATGTTTTGTTTTCTTCTGTATGGATTGGAAGCCATGAGAACAGTTTTACAGGCAGATTAAACAGAACGAGTTCAACTGTTTGTGCAAATGCACGCTAGCTGTCTTAACACGCGTGGAAAATCAGGAGGTAAACTGATTACAGCTGACCACCCATGACAAACATTCAGAAGGAAAAGTGATTTGACTCGGCTTAATAATCACAATCATCACTGCTTGTGTATTGTGATTTAGCATAGACTGGGTTTATCATTAGTTATATTTGCTACATGAGCTGTAATAAATTAATGGCAATGAGCATCATGCAAGAACTGTCAAAATATTTCTCAGAAAGTGCTTCATCTAACCAAACCTACTAAATATGATGACCATTTATATTTGAAATCTATGGAATTATTATCTAGTGTAGATGCTGAATTCAGTTTTATGTTTACAATATTTTTTTTTGGAGCAAAGAAGGTTGGAAAGACCTGCTCAAAAGCTTAATCTTAAAAAAATCTGTCATCATTTATTTGTGCAGACACAAAAGAATGTTTAGTTACACTTTATTTTAAGGTGTCTTTGTTACACTGTAATTATACTGAGTAATATTAAGAAACTACTTGTACTTACTATAGGGTTAGGGTTTGGTTTAGGGTTAGTTCCATGTAATTACGCATAATTTGCTAAACTTAAAGATTCAAGGCAGCACAAACACTTACTTTTTTAAATGTGCCTTCTAATGCATCTTATAATGCATGATATCATGAATAATTGTAACCATACAATAATTGTAACATTACAATACTTATCTATTCATTGTTACAATTTTAGAACGTATGATGCATTAAAACACATAACAAACAAAATTTCTGATGCAACAAGGAATATGCAAAAATTACGATGCATTTTAACTTTGGTTACAATTATTTATTAAAATATATAATGCATTACAATATTTATATAATGCATTAAACATAAGGGCTCCAAGTAAAGTGTGACCAAAACTTTTCAAAATATCTTCATTTGTGTTTCACAGAAGAAAGTCATACAGGTTTGGAATGACATGACGGAGAGTAAATGATACTATAGAAGAATCATTTTAATTATTGGACAACCATCCCTTTAACTAAGATTGTATAGCCAATTCTACATGCACTAATAAGTTCCTGATGCTAGAGGCCTGAATTGAAACTTTAATGTCACGGATAGATAACTGGAGTGAAATCACTGCTATAATCATAGACGATCTGCAGAAGTCATGAAAACAACCATGACCATCGGTTTTATTCACAGAAAAAAACAATAATCAGTGACCTTTTCACCTCTATTATACACACAAAGCCACAAACAGTCTGTGATCCCATACTCTGTCATTTTCAAATGAACCCAAGAATGCTGTCCATTCCAGACATTACAGCTGAAGAATGACATCTAAATAAATTCAAGTTGTTTATCAGTAGTAATTTTTACATTTTATGGCAATACAAAAACAATTGCTTTGAAGGCGGATGGTTAAAGACTTCAAAAGGAGCTGGACAAGGAATGCCAAACACTTGGTGAGCATTTGATCTTTAAACCCCTTTGATCAGATATGTCCACCTAGGATAGCCATCTCTATTGTTCCAGCTATTGTCTTGCTCAGGGCTACTTTCTCAGTGACAAATTTGGCTCTGCTACAGTTAATGCAGCAATTCTATAAACCTTCTCCTGAAGGTCTTTGTGCTCAACCAACATACGTGGTGAGATACAGATCTGACTGCAAACTTACAATATACGTAATCATTCATAGGCCCGGTTTCACAGACAAGGCTTAGATTAAGCCAGGAGTTTAAGCCTTAGTTAGTTCAATTAGGATATTTAAGTAACTTTTATAAACGTGCCCTAGAACAAACCGTTACTGGTGTGCATCTTGAGACAAAACAATGGCAGTGACATATTTTAAAGAGTTAGTTCACCCAAAAATGAAAATTCTGTCATTAATTACTCACCCTCATGTCGTTCTACAGCAGTAAGACCTTCATTCATCTTCGGAACACAAATTAAGATATTTTTGATGAAATTTGATGGCTCAGTGAGGCCTCTATTGCCAGCAACACTTTCAGATGCCCAGAAAGCTACTAAAAAACCTATCATTTAAATCAGTTCATGTGAGTATGAGAATACTTTTTGTGCACCAAAAAACAAAATAACGACTTTTCAACAATATCTAGTGATGTCCGATTTCAAAACACTGCTTCGAAGCTTTACGAATTCCAAATCAGTGGTTCGGAGCACCAAAGTCACGTGATTTCAGTACACGAGGCTTCGTTATGTCATAAATGTTTCGAAATTTCACTACTCTGGCGTATTCGACCCTCAAAAACAGAGACTTTCGAAAATACTGCACAGCCAGGGTTGCATTTCAGTGTAACTTTTAAAAACGTTGGCATGGCTGCCCACGTTCACTCTGTGTATCCTTGACGACCTGCAATCCTAGACTGAACTGCAATCTTTGCTGGCTTTATTGTCATTTTTAGCAGCCATTGTGGAGTTAAACTCTGCATTTTTTTAATACTGCAGCTACATAAATCCACAACTGTTTACACTTGTACGCACATGCCCAGTGTGCATTAATAGTCATGTGACATGCATTTTCAGTCGTGTAGTGTAGATGGAGATCGTTTCTGAAACGCTGTGGAAATGCCAGCGTAGACGAGGATCATTTTCATTTTAAAACTCATTTTAAAATGAAATGCACTAGTGTAAACGGGGCCTAAGATATGTTAGTGCAAGTTGATTTGAGTTAAAACAGCTCAAACATGCATTTTAGTCTGGGACTAGGCTTAAGCCTTGTCAGTGAAACCGGGCAACAATGAATGTATCAGTCTAACTCAGACTAACTTCATCCACTGAGTATACAAAAAAGGTGGATAATATAATTTTTTTTTTGTTTGTTTTTTTGTAATTTTTCCACTAAAATATTTTTTTCCTACATGTTAAGATCGCTTACTGATATAATAAATGCATAAAACATAAGTATTTTTTCTTTAGATCAAATCATCCATAGGCTGATGAAATTACCTTATTACAATTATTGTTACGAGGACAGCGTGATGTGGGAAGTGGAAATCAAATATAAAGAGGGCTGAAATATCCTTAATTACCTTGAAATGAGAAACAGATGATGGTATCACTGGTTATGCTGTCATGCATTTGTTGTCTTATCAATGATGAAAAGTGAAATGGATTTGTTATCGATTTGTGGGGAAAAGAAATCATTTAATTTCATGTTCATAATTGAAATTATGTTTGTTCATCTCAGAGTATATGAGCCATATGGCAGTCCTGAGAAGTTTGCATCCAACAGCATTTATGAGACATAATGCATAACTCCTGACCAGATCATTCAATCTCATTGCATTTTATAAACCAATTACACCATTATGGGTGTCAAATAAAATCATTTATATCACATTTTCACACATACAGAAAGGTTTTTTTTTACCTCCTGGGCCTGTTGTGTAGATCAGGCCAACCTGATTTGCCCTCCGTTGCCTGTAGGTGTAAAACAAAAGCTCACAAATCATGCATTCGACAGGATATTTAACACGCTCATGTAAATACTCACACCGACACATGTAAGATCTGCTGGCTTTCTGTCTGCTACACTACATTCACTTTTCCTCTTTGCTTTCCTGCACTACACTTTTGACACATGCTGATGATTATCAGTGCTATTCTGGGTCATTGAAAGTCTGCCAGGTGTTTTTACACTCATTCCTTCATTTTAGTGTAAGGAAATAAACACATGAGCAGGACGCAGATATATTAGTAAGTGAGATGAAATTGCTTCGCATAGCCTTTGGCAGAACATTCACTGAACTAATAAGGATGATTATGTGATTTCAGGGGTGAATGAGTGAGTATGTCAGTGTGTTCAGACCAACCCCTCATTTCCTCTTTCCCTGGGGGTGTGTCTGAACCTGCCCCCCAACCAACCAGCAGCTGTACAATGAATGTCCAGGAACGCCCCTACGTCTTAACACAATGCTTCAGATGAAAGCAATGAAAACATTAAAGCAGTGGACAGACCATGGGGCTCGACAAATGCACACACGGTATCGTGTGCAGTGTGCATATTTTTGAGCATGTAGATATTTCTAGTTTTGCTATTACTTATTTTAGCACAAAAAGGGTTAAAGGCTGCATGTGAATAGATCGTTTTTATTAAAATTACTTTGTTTATATTATTAACATTTTTTGTAGCTTATGAATAGATTTAACAGAATGCTTTCATCACACAAATTAATGTTAGCATGTTGAAAATGATGAGCACATTGTTCTTTACAATGGATTCTACAGCAAATGCGGTTACATGCATATTTAAAATTAAAAGTATATTATGCATATTAAAAAAGCGAACGCAGCACACAGAAATCCACTCCCTCTAGAGGTAATAACAAAGCCTTTGCTTTCCCTGCACTTTTAATAAAGCTAACTATCAAATACAAAGCGCTGAATTACAACTTTGTGAAATTTACAGATGTATCAAAATACATATTGCCATTGTTCTTAAGTAAAATTCATGTTCTAGAATATTTTAAAAAGGCCAAATAATGAATTTTACAGTTGAGTAAATGATATAGCATATTATGTTTCTTAAAGTCTAATGCTAGATATTTTCCACACACATTTTATCTATTGTTTGTACGTTCATCTATAGTGACCGTTCCGTTTTTGAAAACAAATATGTTTTGTTTTATGACATGATTAAACACAAAAATGATTGTGGTTGCACCTTGATTCTATGATGCTATGCCTTTGATTTTAGGGGGTGGGATAGGGTCGGGGATTGGTTTGATAAGAGTGTTGTTCCAGGTGTTCATCCAAGTAGTTGTTGGTTGAGAGAGTATCATGATATTCCTTAGAGAGGTACTAAACAATGGGAATGTGACCACTGAATAAACAGGTCCACTCATGAACACCTTGCTTGGTAAAGTTTGTGCATAGTACACGAGATTCCCTCACTTACAGGTGCTTTATAATTTTCTCTAAATACTTTAAAAAGCTTTAATTGTATTGAAATGCAATGCAATGACACATTATTGTGACATAAATATCCAACAAGTTGTGGTCAAAACCATATGCTAAAAAGTTCAGCGTATAAGATATTGTTTGTTAAAAGATGTTTACTACTAATGGAAAATGTAAACATCTTTAATGTAAACAAAGTAAGGAATTTTTGTGATCTGAATGGTAACTATCATGTAAATGAACATATTTTGAAAGTAAAGTGCAAACAAATGTAAAGTTTTGTTTTGTTTTTTTGTTCCGTTCCGTTTTGTTCTGTTTTGTTTTGTCTTGTCCAATACAAAAGTAAACCATTTTTGTGATCTGAATGTAAATATCAGTATTTTAAAAGTAAAGTGCAAAACACATAGTCTTTTGTTTTGTCTGTTTTTTTTTGTCAGGGCAAGATTATAAATAGTTTAAGAAAAACCCTTATTTTTTCTTATTTTTTTACACCTTTTTGCCTGTTACCTCAGTTTTACTTGTATGTAAACATTAGTATGGCATGTTTTCAGCTCATTCAGTGTTTTTCCTTAAACCTACTGATGTCAAGACCGGAGAAAATTCCAAATGTCAAAATCTCACACATTTTTCTTGTGTTGTTGGGTTCTTGTAATGAATGGGTTGTTGATAGTTATCAGCTTTTGTTGTACATGTAAACACACTCAATGTCTTAATGAACTGCACTGTAGAACGACTGATCCCTGCAGTAATTACCATCTGCTTCCTTACACACACTTAGTCATGGAGTACTGCCAGAGAACAGGAAAAAAAATCACTGTTTTCCTCTGAATTTCCCTCACAAACACTTCATACTGCATATATCAGTAGGCTTGTAGTATGGACAGCAATCAAACTTGTCTTTTAGGATATGGTGTATGGTGGGCAGTTATCTGTTTAATTGCTGGCTAGGTCTTGGCTATCAATTATGATCTCCTCGATCAGACAGAAGGCCATTCTACACTCTAAAGATGGTTCCACAGGTTTTACTTGAAGAAGCATTGTTATTGCATGACTTCTGTTGCTTTCTCTACTGCACTCCAAAACACCAGTAATTGTTCCTCTGTATTCACCAGAGCATCTCTCGGGAATACACTTATTCCACCACAAACTCAAACTCCTTAAAAAAACAGTTGCAGTTGTAGAGCATCAATTAATGACCGTTTTTAAAGGACTTCAGGTGTGCTCCGATCACAGAGGTGTTTCCTTTGGGAGGGAGAAGATGGGAGAAGGGCTTGACAGTTGGTGTGAATGCTCTAGTTCACTCCTCTCCCCCCGGCACAGCGGTGGCCAGCAATGGTGGGGATAGTGGGGTTTTGGCCCATTAGCCGAATGCTGTTTAATGAGAGGAAGAAAGTGGGATGGAAAGAGAGAGGGCAGAGCTAAAGGCTGACTCTTTTTTAATGAGCAAAGTGTGAGTCAATAAGCAATGGACGGCTTTTGCAATTCATGGATGCTTAATGACATTGCTAATCCCTAAGGCGACTATGCCAGCGAAACAATTGGTTTTCACCCTTGTATGGTGAAATATTCCAGCAACACCTACCCTCGGCCTGGGCTGCTTCTCACACAGGGCGCAGGCTGCAATATGTGGAGCTAGATAGATTCAGGCAGTTGTGGGAATATTTAGAACACTTTTTTAGATGGAAATATAAAGTTATTTAAAACCTTCATAATAAAATACATGATATTGCAATAACATCCCAGCTAACAGGAAACTTCTTTGGAAACGTTTGGCTAACGTTTTGACAAAGTTCTCAATGTTGTGAACAAACGTTCCTCCAGTCACATTTATAGAATGTATATTCAAAGATATCTAGTCTTTAATACCATTCTCAAAATGTTAGCACCAAAAAAACGTTCTTTAGACGTTGCTATCCGTTTCAGACCGTTTAGAAGTAATGTAATGTTCCCATAACATTTTCAGGATTATAAAATGGATCATTCCCTTAATGTTTTCTCTAACATTTGCATAAAAGAAAGTGTTTTTTTTTTAAAAAAAATTAATGTTTAGAGAACATTGAGAAGAAAACATTTTCATAACTTAATGGAAAGTTAGCAAAACATTTTTATACATATTTTTCAGTGGGATTGTATTTCTCATGGCTTCTCGTTTATCTTTTTATTAAGATACTTCTTGTGTAATGATCAAGTCTGTGAAAAGACGAGAAGAAGGTTCATTTTAAAAAATGTAGGTGCCAAATTAAAATGATTTAAGATAAAATATCAAATAATAAAAAGTGATAAAATATTAGCTAATTACCTAATAACTAATTACCTAATAACAAATCCTTGATCTAAGTCTAGTTCTCTTGGAGAGTACAGTAAGGATGGAGCATCAGGCCATTATATTCTCCATTTACAATATCCTCCATTGTCAACTTAACTTCAGACGTGCTGTCTATATGGAAAAGGATATGCAGTTTTAAAAGTAAAAGTAATGTGAAACCAACTACATTCCACATCACATTCCAGGCTGGACTTCAATGGTCTACGCTTCCGAGCCACTGCCACATCAGATCTGGCACAGCTGAATAATGGAAGTTTAGAGGTAAACCCAGAATTAGCTTAAATTCTCTGGGTTTGGGACAAAATTGTCATGCATAGGCCCCCACCCCTATATTTAGCAGTGTTTTAGTGGGCCCCCTGTCATCGTAAAGCCTGGAACGTTTTCAGCATAGCATTGGATAAATCACAAACTAGAAAAACTGCAGATCTGATCACCTCATAATAGCAGAGAGGGTTCAACCCCTTAGACATGCATTCATATGCATGTTGATGACTGAGAACTTTGGATTTCTCTATAGCAAATATTTCAGGCTTTTTGAAGATACAGTACAGTTAGGTGCTGTGTTAAAGAGTAACTAACCAAAAGACTAAAAACGACACTACTTACTAAACAACATGTTTAAACAATAGTGACTGTATTTCAACTAGCTTTTTCAGTAACTACTTATTTAGATACAGCACTGTTTTTATTGCACCTATCACTTTACAGTAAAGCTAATTG
Organism: Elopichthys bambusa; assembly: GCA_037101425.1. Lineage (NCBI taxonomy): Eukaryota > Metazoa > Chordata > Actinopteri > Cypriniformes > Xenocyprididae > Elopichthys > Elopichthys bambusa. Next base: position 22,342,753 of record CM074443.1, read on the forward strand.
AGACGATCTCTGTCATTCTGTCCAAACCGTCTGCCTCAGAAATAAATCCAGGTTTGGTACAAGACTCCTGTAACCAAACAGAAACTACTACAATCCTCAGACTCTCTTTAATAAATATAAACACTCTTATATGTTACAAACACATGCAAACTCTGACGTATATCAGAACAAACAAAGCCACTAACAATGTTTAGTGCTTGTTTGATTTCACATGCTTATCCTTTCTCTCTCTCATACAGACCTAGATCCAGATGTCCTTTGCTTTCAGCTCGGTCTGTCTGCCAGTGGAGGCAAGAGAGCCGTCCTGGCAAGAAGATACAGACAGATGAAAGAGAACGAATGGAGACAGAGAGTAATGAAGCAAGGGGGAAAGAGAAGAAGATAGAGGTATGAAGATAGATGTATATACAGAGTGAGAGTGTAAAGAGAGATATTTTTTTTTCCCCTGATGTCTTTATTGGCAGATCACCCTGGGAGCTCTTCTTTGCTACTTGAGTCTAGAGACACAAGCAAATGTGCTACATGTCCATTTCTTCATCCTCTCTCTCTTACACGCTGCCAAACTGTTCCGGTTCATTTCAATTTTCCCTTGCACCTGTGTGGAGATGTAAGGTGACCAGATTGCTGAGATAAAAACCAGGGACATTTCTAGTTCAGTGGTCAATATATTATTGAAATTATGAATGTAGTTATCTGTGAATTAAAAACAGGGACATCCAGTACTGTTAAAAATATTGTGAAATATTAATTTAAAAGAACTTTTCTATTTTAGTAGATTAGATTTTAATATGTAATTAAATTTGAGCAGCCTCAAATCCAGTCTTCAGTCACATGATCCTTTAGAAATCATTCATGCTGATTTGGTGCTCAAGAAACTTTTATTACTATTATCAATGTTAAAAACAGTTTTGCTGCTTAATATTTTTGTGAAAACCTGATACTTTTTTTCAGGATCCTTTGATGAGCAGAAAATTCAAAAGCATTTATTTGAAATAGAGATCTTTTGTAACATTATAAATGTCATTACTGTCACTTCTGATAAGTTTATTCGTCTTTGCTGAATTTATTAATTTCTTTTAAAAACAAATCTTACAAACCCCCAAACCTTTGCAGTATATGTATCTCCGCTTCGCATTGCGCCTAACAACGCCCTTCAGCCATGACTTATTCACGATACAGCACAGCCTCTCGTACCTTATTGCTTTTATAAAACGGTTACCACACAAAACAAATATTAAAGCCAAAATATGTATAAGTGCAACTTTCATGAAGTAAACTTTCACTAAAAGCCTTCCTTCCGCCGGAAAAATTAGTCCCTGAACGTGAACAGCAGAAGTTACATTTTCACGCCATTAGATGGCGGCAAAGACTGTCTTTATGAGTGTGTCAGTCAGTAGCGAAGACTTTTATATTGAAATGTTGTGAACACAGAACAAGACGAAACTAACAAATGCTTTGACCAGTGCTGTCAGTCACAGGAAAACCCCTTAACTCTTAAAAGGACAAGATAATACATCTGACATTTAAATAGATTTTTTATTACGAACATAGGACTGACCTGAAGGAAAATACTAAATCTGAATGCAGGTAATACACTCGATCTCTTTCTCACAATACTCTTCTACATAATACAGTAAGCTTCAATAAACAATATCAATTGAGAACAAACATTTTAGGTTTGCTAAGAGTGGTTCCTAAGGATGTTGTGTAGTGATACACAGAACTGTTGGGTGAAGCGCTCATAGCTTATCATGAATAAAACAGCTATTGACCAATCAGAATCAAGGACAGGAACTAACTGTTTTATAAACAAACGGTATATGGTGTGTTATTGAAAATTGTAGTTTGATTTTGAAATTTTTGGTGTTTTCTCAAATACATTTGGTTTAAATATTGTTTTTTTTTTTCTTCTTTATTAACTAGACAGACAACGGCTGCATCCGAAATCACATACTTAATTTGAATAAGTACTTACATTGTGACCGCTAAAAAAGTATGTTCTATATAGTATGAATGTGTGTATGAATGTAATCCAGATGTACATTCGCCATGTTGTCATTATCATATGACCTACCAGTGTCAGTTACGTTGCATCACTACCATTCACAAATCCACTCCTTTGGCCTTATGGGATAGTAAAATGTCCATCGTATGCACACTTCACATCTCGCTGGAGAAAGTAGGTCATCTGGGTACTTGCCTACTGTGAATTCGGACATACTACTTTTGTCATACATACATACTGTTTTTCGCCTACTATATAGTCAGGAAGTATGCGATTTCGGATGCAGCCAAACCCCTCACTGAGCAAGTTGTTCCTCTCAGCAGGGCTTCACAGGTGTGAGTGATTGTTCTTCCTCCACCCCCTTCCTGTCTGTTTTCTCCTCTTTTCCCTTTTCTTTCTAACCATTCTTCCCCTGCAGTAGAGGGTGCTGTCTGGGCTACGACTAGAACTATCTTCAGATATAAACACCCACACATCCTTCCCTTCTTTTTCTACCCAGCTCACACATCCCCTCCAACAGGGGAAATTAGGGCCAGTTTAATAGATCTTAGAGGCCACTAAACACCACCCGAGATTGCTCACTGATTGCTGGGCTTGACTTGTAGTCCACACACGTTCAAACACACACTCTGAACCTGCACACCCCCTTAGTGCTTATCTTTGCCTTTGGCCAAAATCAGCTCCTTTACTCCTCTTCACTTAGAAAGAGCTGTCCAGAGAAAATATATAACCCACTTAATGTAGCACTCACCTTCTCTGAGGAGCTGAGAGATAGTATCAGATGTGGGAGTTTCCCTGCACAGGAACCAGGGGTTTGTGGCTTCCAGAGAAACATACAGTTGGTCAGATGATGCATTTAATTGCTCTGTGTATATAATGGTGAAGGATTCAGTTTGGTTAATGTTGTTTTAACAAGCAAAGGATTATCTGTTTCTTCTTGAACAAGCAAAGATGCCCTGTTATTTTTAAATGTGACGAAGCCTTTTTTGGAGTGTTAATGGCCTTTATCCTTCTAATCTGTTGTGTTTCACAGCAGAATTGTGGATCCAGAACCCAATTTTCATTCGTCACTCATCACTGTAGTTTATTAGCACCCTTTGGGGTTGATCAACCTTTGGGTAAAAATGTCAAGCTCCTTCAAAGGATTAAAACCTTTGTGGGTTGTCTCTCATGTCAGGTTCCTAATTCTCCTGATGTACTGTTTTATATGGGGCCGTGACCTAAGAGTCTGGCCCATGAGAGCGCTCTGAGCATGCTCTGCACTGAACAGCCAGGTGCAGTCGGCTCAATGTGGCTATCAAAACAGAGAGATTTGTTTTGCCTGAGATGCAGCCAAGAGAAGAACCCCTTTTAAAATAATTCTTTATTTTTGAGTGATGCAATGTTGTTATGTGTGAAACCGCGGAAGACAGATTTGGCACCCGGCCAAGCCTTTACATAAAGAGGGAAAAACGTCAGCACAGGCTGCAGGAATGCAATAGAAGGTGTGATTTATGGGATGTGATTGTGAAGAGGTTATATGTTCTACATGCTGTATGACTGGGTTATGATTGCTTTGTCTCTGAGGTCCTGTTGTTTTTTTCAAAAGTATGGGTCAATGATTTTATTTTTCCTAATTATTTAGTTAAAAAAGTCACACATGCATTGACTTACACCTAATCTATGATGAGCATGTCTTTAATTTCTGTATTAAAATTCATTTTGATATATTTTATGGGCATAAAGTAAAAAAATAGTCAGGGTAACAAGTGTCAAAAGAAAATACTTTACACATTAACATTAATCTTATCAAAAGTGACAGTAAAGACTTCAGAATCCTAAAAAAAAAAAACATGTATCTCAGTTTCCACAGAAATACACAAACATGTTTAACATTGGTAATAACAAGAAATGTTGAGCACCAAATAAGCACTTTATGGACAACTGAAGACTGAAGTAATGGCTGCTGAAAATTCTGCTTTGCCAGCACAGGAATAAATTAGATTTTAAAATATTTAATTAATAGTATTTCACAATTCTACTGGTTTTACTGTATTATTAATCAAATAAAGGTGAGCAAATAGAGACTCTTTATTATCTAAAATATCAACGAGAAAAAAACTTACAGACCCTAAATATTGATATTATATACAATATAGCTCTTAGAAGACTAGAATATAAATCAGTGTTTCAGATATGACATGATTGAGAGGCCTTTCAGCACTCTTGATGTTACTTGAACTGAAAAGGAATGCAGAAATAACACAGATGTATGGTTTATGTAGACGGTATTTTCAACGTCAAACAATTTACTTCCCTCAAGGAGACATTTAGACATCTTTTTTACTCAAACAAGTGTTTTGATTCGAGACAGCATTTCTGTTTCCCAGGATTCAAACACTAGCTCCTTAATTCAAACTATATTTTTAAACTCATACCTTGTAAAGTGCACACTGCAGCCTGTGTTCATAAATGAGTGGACATTGGCAAAAAGGCTTTTAGCTGAGAGTGTAAACAAACGCTCTAATTCTAGATAATAGTTCACTGCACATGATGCTCAGGGAGCAGCAATGACCAGTCTCAGTGGCTTCATTATCACTCTAATTTGTATTAGTGAGGCCTATTCTCAGAGGAATAATTATGTATCTAGTGTGTGCTCTCTTAATGAGGTTAAACTTAAGTCTTTGTACTGAATGGGGGTCCAGTCTTGCCAGGATGTGAAAAAAGTGGTATGCTGCCTGTTTCTAATTGCTGTTTGTTCGCTGTACACTATTATTAATAAGGTGGCAAATAGACTTGGAAATAATACTGCCCTTAGTGATATATGCACATGTTTGTAATCACTTTTGTAATTAGAGCTCACCACTTAGTTCTGAAAATATTAATGCAGTGTATTCAGATGCAACACTCTGAATCATATTCTGTGTGTATTGCACTAGGGAGTCGCTCCATATCTGCTATCACAGTAGCTTATCACTGAGCAAAGTGCATGTAAAGAGCTCTGCTTTAAACAGCCTGATCCTGCTCCACAACTCACCTAAAGCCATTTAAACACTCTGACCTGTATAGGAGATACAATCAGAGAACACTCTTATCAAATAGATGGGATCCTGTCATCGCACAACCTCTCTAACCTTGTCTCAAGAAGCTGAAACTGGTAAATCACCACTCAACTGAAGGTTGCTACCAGATCAATCACTGTGTTGATGTTTGTTGGTATCTGTATTATCAGAGGTTTCACAGCTTGCTTGGGTTTAAATATCAGTCCAGTAAAAATCACAGAAATCTTAAAATTCATTTTCTGTTAAATTCTTGTGCTTAAGGACACAGTCTGCACCTGCAATAAATGACTGGACAATATTTTGTTTTAATAATTTAAATACCACTTTACAAAAAATCTACATTTACAGTATGCTAAAAATGTATTTATGGTTCAATGATGTGTAAGAGTTTCCATGATAAAGAAAAGGAAATATGTTAACAGTTTTAAACATATGCCAATGTTGGTTTAATATAGATTTTAAAAACCTTTATACTATTTTCAAGAAAAGTTTACATTTAATAAAAATGTCATGTGGTGTAACCAAGTAAAAAGTGAAGTTTTCCCTACATTTTCAATACACAATGTACACATCTTGATAATTTAAAATAAGGTAAAAAGTAAACTTCAATACAAAATTATTCATTATTATTCATATTAATTAATATGTTTTAGGTGAATTGCACCACATGACATTTTACAACCTTGCCTTGTCACGGAAAGGTCCAATTATATAAAATTTTAAGTGACTTATTGACCTTGACAGTCATAAATGTCTGCAGGGGTCCTTTCTATGATATAATTTCCTGTTTTTTCTGCATGTTCGTTGTCTAATTTTGCAGACTTTTTCCAAATATGAATAAAAATGATACTTTAAACTGTCCATAAGTCAATTATGGACAGTGGTTCCACACAACCAACTTAGTTTTTATCAGCATTAAATGTTTATTTTAAATCTATGCAATATCCTTGTGTTATGACAACACAACTGACTAAGGAAGAATCTATGTAAAATAGTTATGTCCAACCAACTCAGTTCAATCATGGACAGTGGTTCCACATGACTGAAACAAGTAAAACCCAATAGAATCAACCGTGTTAAACAAACTAGAATCAATTGTGTTCATTTAACTTGAATGAATGGTTTTAGTTTAAATCAAATAAATAGGGCCTAGTTTTCATATAAATTGAATTATACAAATAATCCTACAAATTAATGCTTCTTGTTTAGTCTCGTGATTTACATAACTTTTGTGATGTTCTGTGTTTGCAGTCTGGAAGTGATACTGTTTTCATCCAGGGCAGCGTTTCCCAGAAGCATCGTAAGCCTAAGTTGATCATAGCTCCCTTGCCACCAATGGAGCTACGATCAACTTAGGCTTATGATGCTTTTGGGAAATGCAGCCCAGAACACTATAGAAAATACTTTGTTATTAAAGCAACTTGAATTTTTGTTAGCAGGTCCTCAACCAAAGCACAAGCTCAACACTTCACCACAATGGTAACCCCAAAACTATTAACATAACAGGATCTTTTAAATACCAACATAATAGAAAGAAAACAATAAAAAAAGTCTCTCCCTTTTCTCATCTTGCTAAAATCTGCTTAAAATAACACTTTATTTCAACATTTACTCTCCCAGATCAGCCCCTTTGCAAAGCATGATGGGAAGTGAAAGTCCTGTTTGATTGAGTCCTGGTTGAGTTTACTTGATTGAAACATGTTATTTTAATATGAAAACATCAAGTTAAGTCAAAAAGTATTTGTTTCAGGTCAATTTAAAATGAAGCAATTAAATTTGAACCAGAAACCTAATACAATGGTGTTGAATCAAAATAAGTTTTGTTTAAATAAAGTGAATCATTTTTATGAGTGTAAGCAGTAAAGCTGTTTTATACAATTTTACAAAACTATTTAATATGGTTTTCAAGGATTTCAATCTTTTTTTTTTTTCTTCATTATGATATGAGGATGTTTTATGTTGTGCATTTTTGTGGATTGCATTAAATGTACTTTTTAATAAGAAATTAGTGTCTTTTCATTGACTATACATGTAATTTAGCTATATACTAAAATACTGACATTCCACTATACTAAACTAATGGTGCACAAACATTAAATAAGCCCCAATTATCTTAGACACCCGACCAAAGCACCAACTAGCTCAACACCACCAACTCACCCAGCCCTCTTCTGTCTCTTCTCTTCCTGCCTCCTCGTTAAAAACACCTCTTTTTTTCTTCTTCTGCAAGGTTAGGGAGGGAAACCAGCTTATCAGTGATGGAGAGGGATTTATTAGTGAGAAAAAGATAATAGCTACCCATAGGGCTATAGAGGCCTGATTTACTGCCACTAATATTTAGGATTCCTACAGCCAGGCAGGCCGGGACTCTTTATCTTCCCCCCTGCCTGTGGCGCTGAGAGGTGCAGGGTCGAGGCCGGACGATGAGGGATGAACCCCCACGAAACCGATGCTCTCACTCGCTCAATCAAAGCAATTTTGGACACAGAGTGAAGCGAGAGGAAGAAGTTAGAGGGTGCTTGAGGCATCTGTTATAGCCAGGCTCAGAGATCTGTCAAGCACCTGCTGAGAAACAGACATACTTCCCAACATAGACTCTTATTTTTAATCTGTCATATAGAAGTCAAGACCAGCAAACCATGATCTTTATTTAACATTTGCCTGTGTTCACATGGGCAGCTATTCACCGTAATTCACTAAATAAAACAACATTCTTATTAGAATATTAACATAGGCTGCCTGTTCATACTCTCTTTTACAAAGCTATCGAGTGTACATCCTGGGTCATGTGATTTCATAAAACCTACACAAATACTGTGCAGTCTTCTTTATCATTATTTATCAAGTATTTTAATATTTGTTCATTATGGTAATCTAATCTGTAAATCATCTATAAACCACAGTTTACCTGTAGCTCCTCCATTGTGAACAGCATGTCAAATCTGAACTTATCTATAGTACTAATTTATGTTTGTATTTGGCATGCTGTTTATACACAGAAATTACTTTTTTACCTGCATACGATACACATTGGTAACCCCTTGGGTAGGATTGGTGGTGTGGGTTAAAAGGTTAGTTCACCCAAAAATGAAAATTCTGTCATTAATTACTCACCCTCATGTTGTTCCACACCCGTAAGACCTTCATTCATCTTCGGAACCCAAATTAAGATATTTTTGATAAAATCCGATGGCTCAGTGAGGCCTGCATTCATGACACTGCTTCATGAAGCTTCAAAGGTTAACAAATCTTTTGTTTTGAATCAGTGATTGGGAGCATGTATCAAACTACCAAAGTCATGTGATTTCAGTAAACAAGGCTTTGTTACATCATAAGTGTTTTGAAATTTCAATGGTTCACCACTGGGGGCGTGACTTTGGCAGTTTGATTCGTGCTCCGAACCACTGATTCAAAACAAAAGATTTGTTAAGCATCGAAGCTTCAAGAAGCAGTGTTTTGAAATCGCCCATCACTAGATATTGTTAAATAAAGACATTATTTGTTTTTTTGGCGCACAAAAAGTATTCTCGTCGCTTCATAACATTAAGGTTGAACCACTGTAGTCATATGAACTGTTTTAAATACATCTTTAGTAGCTTTATGGGCACTGAAAGTGTTAATTGTCTTGTTGGAAATGCAGGCCTCACTGAGCCATCGGATTTTATGAAAATATCTTAATTTGTGTTCTGAAGATGAACGAAGGTCTTAAGGGTGTGGAACGACATGAGGGTGAGTAATTAATGACACAATTTTCATTCTGGTGAACTAACCCTTTAAGTGCGTATTATATGTACGCGAAAAGTGCATATCGTAAAACAAGTGCTCATCATATGCACGTTAAAAAGTAATTTCTGCGTATAAACAGCACACCAAGTACAAACATAAATTTGTGCTATTGATACGCACAATAAGATCGGGCTCACGTTAAGCCCCTTAAATAACTTTCACATAAAATGTGCACACGAGGCATGTTAGCGAGCACGAAAACCTCTTCATGCACTTGGGAAAACTATAGTAACAGTAGCGCATGAGCACGCAAACATGCCAAATTTTGTTGTTCGCATAAACACGTTTCTTGTGCAGCTCGAAATTTTTGTCTTGGCCACGTTAGTCTTTTTTTTTCTGCAGAATGCAGATGTCACTTTAACTGCTCCGAATGAAACCGATGTTATAAATTCTTATAAGTATATATAAATAGATGCATTTGTGAATCAGAAAACTGGATAGTAGGACTAGGCTACTTGAAGATAACACAATAAGTGCGTTAAGACCCATTGATGTCTTTTAGTGGTCCAATATATTTATAAAGAATGATGTTATATTGTAGTTGTATATACATACATTCATGTTTTGATATTATTGAGAGCTTTCACTTCCTTTACCTGAGCACAGGTGAAATATCTTCAGGGCTGGATACACAGTCCAAGATGACAGAGAGCCTAACAGGATATGAGGAGATATGCAGCTGTCTGTCCATGCTGATCCTGTGCTGACCGGGAGGCAGAGAGAACTTCAGCAGCCGCACTTAGATGAGAGGTCACAGGTTCAAACCACAGGTGTTGTGCCCTGCAGCAGGACACTTCCAGTCTAAACAGTGTAAACGGTTTTCAGGAATGTGAAAGTGCACGACTGGATCAAAAGAGCTAGCCAATCAGGATCCCGTTTACACTGTATCTTTTGGAGAGACTTTGGTTAAGCCATCCTGGTTTAAGTGCTGAGCTGTGACAAAGATGTAAGCTGTGTTATTGGCTTGTGTCAGTGTAATGAGGTAAACATAAAAGCTGAAGTTTGGGGTGAAAACTACAAATGAAATCACCACTATAACTGATGGCCAGGTACAGGTTCTCTTGAGCATCAAACAATATAGATGTTTTTCTTTTCTTTTGTTTTGTTTTGACCTTTGTTGCACAGACTATACACTCAAGCTATGCAAGTTGTGTTAGCCTTCTTTTCCCTATTGAACAAGAAAAATTGTAAGGTGGGACTTCATCAGGAATTGATTGGATGGTTGGATCGTTGTGATTTGCTATTGCTGTGATCTCATGTAAGTGACAGGTCGTCCCGCCTTCACGCCAGTAAACGTATCATCAGAGAAGAGAAGAGAAGAGAAGAGAAGAGAAGAGAAGAGAAGAGAAGAGAAGAGAAGAGAAGAGAAGAGAAGAAGACGTTGCAAGAGGGAGGGGAAGTTATTTTTATTAAAGATTTCGAGAGCACATGAATTTAAAAAATGATGTATATAGATACTAAATACCGCAATATTCCATTTAATGGTGACTTTAAATTAGCGTGCCCTTTGTTGCTGTTTGTCTGCTCACAATAGGATTTAGTTAAAATGGCATAAGTGACTTTGCTTGTTGTCCTCACCTATTTAGAGCCTATTAATCAGGAGATTTTAGCATTATGCTGCAACCCATGTCACATAATCAGTGAGTGTTTTTCACCATTACTTTGTGCCTCAGGTGGTAAAAGCTCTGCCATACGAGTGCCTCACACCCTTTAGTGGCAAATAACACATCAGTGGAGCAGGTGTAGCACATCTAGCTGTTGAAAAGTGGGCACCACAATAACACAAAGGCATACAAATATACTCAATGGGCCATTGAGCAACTTATGAATAAAAATTTCTCTTCTTTCTTCAATTATATATTAATTCTGGTCAATAAATTCCTGGCATTCTCTAATATTTAAGATCTATTTGGATTAATATCTATTAAAATGCAAGGCATCTTTAAAAAAAACAAAAAACAAAAAAACGACTGTGTAAGTGCACACATCAGAGTCTAGAAACCACAAATTAGCTTTACTTTAAACTCTTTTTTTAGCTGATTCAATTTCTAAATCTTTCATTTCCTTTCTCCACTCTGAAAGACATCACGTCTTAAGAATATTTCATCCCTCCCGCATATCGCCACCTCTTTAAAATAATCTCTTTGCCCAGGCAGAAATCTTACCGACAGATAATCGGAGATAAATATGCTTAATTGAGGCCAAGTGAACTTTCTCTATCCGCACCACAGTCAAGCAATCTAAAGTAAACGTGCTAATTAGAGCAAAGCTCTGTTCCTGCAGAATGCTGAGTGGGCCGGGCTGCTCAAAAGATGCTTCACTACGGCTTAGCCATTAACATGGGGAGGTTCTCATATAAATGCATTGCACAACATCACAGGTGATAAATAAAAAAAAAATAGATAAATAATATGCAATTTCTGTTTTACTTTGTCAAATTAATGTTTTAAAATCTCCACCATCTGGGTAAGAAAACTAGTAATCTATAAAATGGGCGTTATTGCAGATCACTTACTGCTGTATATTTGAAAATTATGGGGATCTTTCACAAACCAATTACGTCTCGCATGTAAACAGAGACACAATGAACAGGTCTGACCAAACCACACCTGCTCTTTTATGCACTGCAGCTTCCTCCATTTGCCAGTTAACAAGTTTATATCTCGGCTAACTGAGATTCAAAATGTGGGAAAAACAGCTGAAAAGCAGGCGGGGGAGATATAACAGATTCAGGTCAGACTGAGGTGAAAATTAACATTTCTCTCCATTTTTCTGAAGGGTCTGAGAGCCTAGTGTCTGTGGTCAGACCGCAGGCCATAGCACTGATGAGACTGGACCACTAACACCCAAGGGAAGCAAGTTCCTAATTACCCATTGTGCCTGACAGAAGCCTCTTAATTACCAACTTCATTAGCTTGCTGGTCTTTGTTTTTCTTCAGAGGGGGCCAGTAGGATGGGGGTGGAGGCTCGTAGGAAGGAGAAACGAGTTGCTGTTTTAGCACCTTTTCTCCCCTTTCTGAACAATTCTTTTCTCTCTCTCTCTCCCTCTCTCTCTCTCACTCTTTACTCTCTCTGAGGAAATGTTAAGACCTCAGTCAAGGATCTAATTAGATTCATGGTGAGAATCAGACACCTTTTAACTAGCCTCTGGAGTCCCTAAAAGGACAGCAAGTGACTGGGCAGGAGAAAAGAAGAGCTTCTCACACGCACACACATGTACACACTACCTTTCACGTGTGAAGTGGCCTGCTTTACTCTTTTCTCTCACATAGATTTAAAAAAAAAAAAAAGAAGCAACCTCCAATGAACACAAACCATAAGACTATATGAAAAGGTCCAGTGTAGTTAAATAATGGGTTTTATTTAATATTAAATATTATTATCAGCTTGAAAACACAATATAGGCCAATCAAAAAAAAGTTTTTATTTGCCCCAATAGCTTACACGTTTGAAGATCCTTGATGATAAAAAATAATATAATAATTAACATGTGCATAGTTTATATGACAACAGTATTTAAGAGGGAACTTTTCTTAGTACATTGTCTTAATCCTTCATTATTAGCCCCAAATAGCCTACTTCAGTCCAGTTAAAGCATTCTTCTATTTTGCCGTTCTGTTCTTCTCACAGTGCTCTGTTTATGGAAATAGTGAACTTTCCTAAAACTGTGGGCTATCAAAACATTAAGGTCATAAAGTTGAAATTGTGGTCCTGGGTTTGCTTTTTACGCGTTTTTTTTTTTTTTTTTTTTTTTTTGCACTGCATTAGCCTACGCACCTTTGCACTGCATAACTGTCCAGGGGTGCGTTTCCGAAAAGCAAGTTCCGTCGTTACTATCATAGTTCAACAATTTGGTGTTTCCCGAAACCATCGAATATTCGCAAACTTGTGTGGTTGGAAGGACAGCTCTCGAGCTGTGGTTAGAAGCATAGTTTCTTGTTTTTATGACATGTGGACTTAAAAAATCGTTATCTTGAGCAAAATAAGCAAGCTGACATTACGTACTACATATCTTTTATTTCGAATATATACAAATGTAATTTACATATTTAAGTTAGGTATTAAGAGATATTAAGCACCGTTTTTGAAGAGTGCGCATGTGCATAGGTGCACCCTAGTAAGAACGAGCCTATGATTGAATCTGGAAATAAAGCAAAATAACTGAGAAAAATGAGAAAAAATCTAGCATTTATTCGATCTCAAACGGATTCATTTAAAGAAGTTATTACTCCACCACCTGCATGACATCATTCACCAACGTGGCTGAACGACAAGTTTGCGACAATACGATTTTGGGAAACAGTCGTGACTAGCTAGTTGATTTGTCAACGATGCATCATACTATGGTAGTGAAATAGCTTTGTAAGCCTAAGTTCATCGTAGAACCACTGCCACCAATGGAGATACGATCAACTAGGCTTACGATGCTTTTGGGAAACGCTACCCAGGGGTGAGTTTCCCGTATAAGGACTCATTGCTTAACCACCAAATACGATTCATCGTTGTAGAATCTACAGTCACGACCGTTTCCCTAAACAGACGTCGCAACTCATTCGGACCACGTTAGTTCAACAATATGACTTTTATGACGTCATGTGCAGGTATAGTAATAACAAATTAATCGATTTAAGATCGCATTTAATGTATTTATTATTATTGGTAATTTACATAAATAACAGAAAGTCATTCATTTTTTAAATCACGTTAACATACAGTAGCCTATTTGGCATAGGCCTACACTTTATCCGTAGCCAAGGCTACATACGGTTCATTCAGTCAGCAGCTTTCTCCGTCCACTTAAGGTTCTTTTTTTTCTCTCTCTTCTCTGACATACTGCTGTAACGAGCTAAGGACTACTTCATTGTTTTTGTTTCCTGTCGTTTTGCTTTATGTGATGTTAACTTTAACTTGGCGGGTTCCCTCATACGTCGGTATTCCTGTACACATCAAAACGGCGCTGATTGTTGACATGCAAAAATATAGACCTATAACGTTAGATTAAATATTTAAAGGGATGAAAGACAGAATGTAGCCTACTGAATGTTAGCTTGCTTGTTGTGCCCAAGAGCATGATCTATTTAAGTCTACGTGTCATTTCAACTAGAAAGTTTCTAACCACAGCCCGAGAGATGTAGTTCCAACCATGTAAGTTTGCGAATGTTCGTTGGAACTAGGTTTCGGGAAACGCCAAATTGTTCAACTATGCTGGTAACGAACGGAATGCCAATGCCACCATTGACTAACGAAGCTTCTGGGAAACGCACCCCAGGTCCAGTTATTAGTTCTATTAATTATTCAGTTCAGTTCAAAGCAATATTCATAATGTACTCACCCAAACTGGAGTCATTCTTAAACAAGAAGGTGAACAGAATTCATCTAACCAAACTTTTGGATCGAGTGCACCCTCCTCTTCTCTGCTCCACACTTTCCCCCTAAATGCATTGGCCAAACATGGATCATTAGCATTTTTCCCTATAAGAACATTTTTCTTTTAGTTGCATGGGTGCAACTGTTGGACAATGTTTGGTCTATAGGCAACGCACCAGTAGTTAATTTGGGTCTGATTCCAGTTTGCATCAGGGATAGAGCCTTTGACTTTCAGAGGTTGACACTGACAGTGAGTTATGTCAAGTGGTTTAGTGTTTTCTGTCTGCATGAGAAATGTCAAAGGATTGACATAAGTCCCAAACTGAAAATGAAATGAGTCTGTGAAAATTCCAGACCACCGTGTGTGTGTGTGTGTGTGTGTGTGTGTGTGTGTGTGTGTGTGTGTATGTCTGTGTGTGTGTGTGTGTGTGTGTGTGTGTGTGTGTGTGTGTGTGTGTGTGTGTGTGTGTGTGTGTGTGTGTGTGTGTGTGTGTGTGTCTCTGTCTGTGTGTGTGTGTGTGTGTGTGTGTTGTGTTCGTATATCAAGACCTTAGTTTACAAGCAATTTGAGCAGTGCACGTGAAGCAAGAAGGTATCAAACATTTCAGATAATACAGATCAGGCCTATGTATCTTGAAAAATAACTTTTAAAATTGTCAAGGCAGAATGAAGTGCACAGTCATATAGGCTACTTGAATGTCTAATTCAAGACAACATATGAGAGGAGTGGCCACGAAAGCAGTAGACTAGGCGAATCAATACTGCAACACATGTGATATATTTAGTGAAGCTATTGTTTATTTTATTTAGGGAACGAATCGAGCATTTTCCAAACAGCGAGGCCCCAGGGATATTTTATCAGGTGTACAGTCCAGCCACGTGGAATACATTAGTACTTTAAAGGGAATGCCATTTGAAAATAATAATAATTATTATTATCATTATCATTATTATGATTATGATTATCACAAAGTCTAAACTCAGAAATAAACTTTAACTTTAAAAAATCGCTTGCACTTGCACGCTCGGCTTACGACTCCTCCGTAAAAAAAATTCAAATATAATTTCATTTAAGGAAGAATTAAATAAGATGTAGTGACCACAACACTAATATGATGCTTTCAAAAGTCTGCATTGCTTTCAAATATAAAATACGCGAGGCAGTGCACTTGGGACGAATTCCAGTGTTAATTTAGTTTCAATCCACTATATGCGAGGTGGTCAGTCCACCAAGCTGACCAGGTTCATGCAGAAGATCCAAGATACCGCAGCAAGCTGCCTGCCAAACTGACCGACTTACACTATTCATTTACAGTAGCCTATTGTTAAAATTTCGTTATTTGGGCACTAGGTCTAAGCGCTACAGGTCTGTTTCTAGGCCTATTTGTGGTCTGTTAGTGCATGCGTGCGTACAGTGTGAGCTCCCCTCTCTCGCTCGCTCGCTCGCTCTCTCTGTATGCGTGTCTTCAGACACCAAAATATGTAGAAGTGGTCTGTCTGTGAGATCTATCCATAGACCAGTGGGGAGATTTGTAGATTGTTCGTTTTAAAGCTATAAACTTACAGATTTTAGTTCTGTTAAGTGATTTATGCTCTTTTAATCATCCAGGTGTTAGTTGTCTCTGCTTTTACTTTCCAAGAAGTAGTAAAGGCAGTTTAAAGGTAGAACGCTAGTTGCACTTATAGGCTACTTGATCCTTAGATAACGTTTACCAAAATCATATAGGCCTAGTTATCTAACCAGCACTTAAAAACTTTTGTAAATTAAACACAAGTCTGTTGCGTGAAACTTTGAAGGATTATTAATAGCCTAAATAAACTACTATTATAATTGCAAGGCCATTTAACACTATACAAGAATTTAAAATGTAATGTGGTGCTGGCAAAATTCCCTTTTAAAACAAAAGGCTACTCCGCAGTGTGTACAGTTCGCATGCCATTTGAGAGGTCCAAAATTACATGACAGATGACAAGGCTTAACTTCATAGTCCTACCTTGATAAGAATAGTGATTTCATAAAAAATTACCCTTCAATTAGATTTTACCAATAAAGTTAACAAAGAGAATTTGAGAGAGATTGTGCTATTCCCACTTGCTCTTCTTCCTCCTCCTCCTCCTCCACCTCCTCCTCCCCCACTTCCGATGCAGGTTCAGCATAGCCAAATATTGGACGTTGGTGATTGATTGCAGTTATAAATGCATTGGATCTGTTAAGCTGTCGACCAAAACAGCACAAAGGAATAGCTAAGCTAAACAACTGCAGGGTCACTTTAAATGATCCACACAGCGCGCTATATTTTATCACGTGCATTAGACTATCTCCATGCAGTTGAGCTGTGCTGTATTCCATACTCATTGTGTTGAAATATTTATGATTTTTTTTTTCTTCTGAAAGCGCAAATCATTCTTTATTATATGCTATTCAGAAATGTTTACTTTGATTACGTGCGATTCTGATGTTTGGCAATATTTTCACGCTATGTAATATTGTGGGGTCAAGACGACAAATTTTTGGCGAATTTTTTGGACTATAGGCTACTGGCGAAAGTTGCGGCCATAGTTCAGCACCTTTGTACCTGACAGCTGCAGACACATTGTAGGCCTATAGGTTTATGTTCTAGGCAACTTAATGCGATCTATGTAAAAAAAAAAAAAAAAAAAATCCATACAATGTTCTTTATGTAATCTTAAGAGCGTTTGCATTATAGGGAAACCCAGTTTACGTCGTACACTTTTTCATAGCTAGCTTGTCTGTTGAGCGACTTAAAGGTTTTCGTCCAGGACCATCTAGATAATTTACGTTTCCAGCGCCACAATTTTACACAAATAACTACACATTAATGCAAATTTTTCCATTGCAAAGACTAATGCATTAATAATAAGTCGACGCGTTAACCATAGCAATAGATTTTTAACACGTTTTAGCGTCTCTGTATTTCAATGCGGATGAAAAACCCGGAAATTGTAATGCTGTTAAATTCGTCAATGAAATGACGCTTTGTGCCATCATAGTAAGGCAGGTGAAAGCCATAACAAGGCAAAGGTAAGCCCTGAATCTCACGCGGCGGGCTCGATAAAGTCTCAGCAGTGACACCGCTGTCACCCGTGTTTTACCTTTGATCCACTGATATTTGTGTGTTTAGTGGAGGGGCGGGGATGGAGCCTTCATGCAAGGGTTAGAGGATTTGACAGCTGCCAAAAGATAAAGTACAATGCACTTGACCAAGGATACAAAAATTAAGGCCTATACAATTAAAATTCTCACCGCACTTTCATTATCTTACCCGTATGTGTCTTCTAGAAGTTGTGCCTAAATTTACTAAACCTAAATAACGGCGCAATTCGCCGTCTCCAGACTTCAAGTCTTAAATCATTTTAAGAATGGAAACTCTAATCTTCTTCGTTAATAATAAAATGAGAAACTGAATCTAAGATGATGATATTTAATTTGTAACGTAAACTATTTTGAAGGGTGATTATTTTGTAATTGCTCATTAGTCTTGTATATTTATCGCTGTAGCCTACCTTATGTCAAGGCCGCGGGAATTGTGAGGGGGTTGATTCTCCCATTACAAGGATCAGTTTCAGAAGCAATTTGTGAAACTGGATAGATTGTGTTTGTCGTGACGTCACATTGCAGTCCATGCTATAAATATCACCTCAAACCAACTTTAATGGCCAGTTGCAACCGGAACGCGGCCCTCTGCAAATACAAAGTCCAACGAAACTATAAAGCAAAAGCCTGCAAATAATTTGTGCAGGACCTTTGATCAAAAGACAGCTATTATGTTTTTTTGCCAACTGTAAATACATTGAAGTGGAACTGGAACGGAATACAGGCTGTACTGTACATCAATCTCTATTGTACTTTTTAATTTTTCAAGGGTAGCTAATCTTACATCAGTATATGGTGCAATGCATTATAAGTTGCTATAATGTAGGTAGATTTTTTTTTTTTTTTTTTTTTCATCAAAGCATAACTTTATTTTGCACACCAGCCCAGACCGTCCACCGTACTGTAAAACTGCCTTTTAGTAGGATCAGCGGACGTAATTAAAGCTAGTAATTGCAGATTAGAGGTTTTGGGTCATTGGGGTTATTTGATAGGAGGCTGTTTTAAATGACGGGTAATTATTTAACATCACTCGTATGGCGCAGGTTTTTCACCTGTTTAAAACCCAGACCTCAATTTCAGAAACCACTGCAAGCAAGTTTCACCGACATTTTTTTTCTCACTGTATGATGAATCATGGCAATGGCCCTCTGTGATTGATCGTTTTCCCTCTGCATAAGCGTGGCGTTGTTGAACATTTAAGTTAATGTTGCTTCTGAAACAAGTTATCGCAGCACGGGGTAACTTAAGCGGGTCAGGAGGTTCTCAATACAGCGAGTCCCATGGCCCGTATGATTGTTTAGAAAAGCAAATCGATTAATAGGCCTAGCCTATACAAGGTCGAAGTCATAGTCCACCGCTCACATTTTGTGAATAATGACATTTCTGTGGGTAGAGATTGTATCTCTCCCAAATGTATTTAAATAATTTAAGATGATCAGAATATGAATAATTAGTTCGACAGTTAATCAAATTAAACACGTTGCCTATATGCTTTGAAAATAGGCTAATGTATAGAATAGAATAGGCCTACATATAGCCTACTTCGGCTCTCTAATGTTAAATTAAATTAATTTAGTCTTTTCAACTCAAATAACGTTAACAAATTTTAAAAGGTTTCAAAGCCCATTCTGTTTAGTGAAATATAATTTCCCTCCTTTAAATTCAGCTAGCTAATTGTCCAGCATTAAATGCAAAACACCAGTCGCATTTAAATCGGCAATGCAAAATTAATAAAGGGGAGCAAGCGGTAACGAGGGGGTGTCCTGTCTTTTGAGGCACAACGGAGGGAGAAAGTGCGCCAAATTTGTTTGCAGCGGATCAAGGCTCACCGCCTTCACTGCACTTTCTTTATCTTAATTCCAACTTGAAAAGATATAATTATCTAGTTTGAACAGGGCTGCTATCAAATCCTTCTTTAGGCAGGGTAGGGAACAGCTCGAGTGGATTGTGGGCTCTGAGCCGCTCGGTGTTGCCCGAGATAGGAGTAATGAAGTTGTGGAGTCCGGAGATACAAAGGGCATTAACCTCATTAGCATGAAACCTTTTCTTCTAACTATTGTGGGACCCTTTCAGCCTTCTAATCCCTCTATTTCAAAGCTGGGTTTGTAATAAAGCTTTTAGGGGTTTTTCAAAGCTAATAGTATTCTCTGCAGATTTTTTTTTATTACCGTTATAGTCCACAGACTGTTCAAAAATCCCCTTATATAGAATGTGTATGTATAGCCCTCTAAAAATTTTAACCTTTATCAAACTACGATTAAAAGTTTTGAGGACAACACGAAAACACTCAGCAATTTTTCGGAATATTTCGTCACGTAAGTAATAGTATTTTTATGCAATTTTATTTTGTAATAAAAAAGTCGATTATTTTGTGATTATTATTGTGTTTTTTTTTTTTTTTTAAAAAATGGATTCAAAATAATAATAATAAATAATAATGGATGAATTGACGTGTTTTCACATACAAATATAGGCTAAAATTAATTTCTGCATTCTATATTCCTATAATAAAAAACAAGAACTGAAAAGACGAAGGCTAGATACATTCCATCCGTTGCTGCCGACAAGATTTTAAACAAAGCTCCTATTTTGCGGCACATTGCAAACCTTCTCTTATCGCGTTGTGAGAGGTAGTCAGATTGTACTAAATTATGTCCAACCAGGCCCCCTTGGATCCACGGATTAACAGATTAAAGTGGACCACTGGGCAATGCATCCCCTTTCCCCCACATATTACTCGTATGATAATTGCCTAAACTGATTTGCACTTTCACAAAAGCTCGCAGGACTCTTTGTAGCTTGAACAGACCAGACGCTGCTCGTCTACCAATGGAAATAAAACTGGTTAATGCCAGTCTATCAGACTGAGCGGCAAATGAGGCAAGAAAAAAACAAGCACTTCGCTCTGGAAAAATCGAGCTCAAGACCGTTGTTTAGCATTCTAATTGTGTTACATTTTAACCAGTCCGTTTCCCCGTTACATACTTTATATGCTCGGATTAATTACACAGCTGGTGGAATATTCCATTGATAACTCCAATGAATAGTGATAACTATGATACCTCGCCTGTTTGTCCTAATGACAATGACACCAAGGAACCGAATCAAAAGAAGAGAACTGTCAGTGCAACCCATTCAATGTTGTCCTATAATGTTTTTTTCTATTACAATGCATCCTAAACCATTGACTATACAGGGCAAACTTCTCATTTTGGCCTCTTTTTGTAAAACAAAAAGGCTTTAATTTTATTCTGAGCAACATATTGATAAAACTTTATTGACAAAATATTGACAATTACATACTTCTTGGAAGTATACTTTGTGTTAAAATTGTAGCAAACTTAACACAAACACAAAATTATTTACATTCTTGTAAAAGACGATTTAACATAAACATTAGCTTTTAGTATCTCTATACATGGAATACGCTCAGTGCTTGAAGTTTTGCTGCCTAGGCGGCCGTCAATTCTTGCATTAATCCTTCGAGGCAACTCTTTAGAGGAGGGGCGAGTCCCGATCATATATTCGCACCAAGATTACGGAGTCATGGTAAAGCTTAAATTTTAAGGAATGTCATGGAGAATTTTCATTATAATTACTATTGTATGTGGTAAACTTGTTTTTTTTGTTGTTGTTTTTTTTAATATAATCTGGTTTTTAAAATTGGTTTTACCTCTTAAAAACACTATAACGCAGCACTGCTACTTCATATTGTTTTCACAATCACTTTAACACGAGAATCATAAATTCAAAGACTGCACACTGTTGTAAAAAAAAAAAAAAAAAAGAAAAAAAAAGGAAGAAGCACACAACATTTCTCAGATTAAAAATCGAATCAAAACAAATTTACTTTGAAAAAGGTCAAATTAATTAACCTACCAAAAATCCATTGCTCTACCATGCAATTCAAGTTTTACAAAAACAGCTGTATATTTTGGTATCTTGATGTGGAAGGTTCACGTCTTGAAAAAATAAAACGAGAGGAAAAAACCCCTCGGAAGTGCAAATGTCCTATGCGCATTTGAGCTATGTTTTGTAATAGTGGTGATGAGGTGGTGCGGGTAGTGTGGTGATGGGGGCGGGGGGCTGCATGTAATACCTGTCAATCACCTTGCCTTGGCAACGTGAAAATTATTGACAGTTCCCTTGTAGTGACAGCAGTGCCACCAACAGGATCTCTCACCCTCAAGCTGCCGATCTCGAAGAATCAAAATGTTATATTGGCTTTACCCTCTCCCTCTGTCAGTACACAGCATCCTTATCCGTGACATCCTTCAAGCCACGCCGCTGTCCCGGGTTCGAACAGTTTAAGTCTTTTTAATCGTCTGAGGTGACGTCAATTTCCTCAGGGCTTCCTTGTTTTGTGGCCAGTCTCCATCGGTTTATGTGATGAGTTCCTTTCTTTTTCTGTTGTGAATCCGACCCTTCCTCCTCCAGTTTCTGACGCTTGAACTTCGTCCTTCGATTCTGAAACCAAACTTTTACCTGTGGCGAGAGGGAAAAAATGAAAATAGACCTAATCAGCTTAAAATACAACAGCTTGGTTTCTGAATTAAACAATTAAACAAAGAGAGTTTGCCTAACGGAAAGTATCACTAACAAGCCTTACGAATAACTAGGGCTAGACGGACAAAGAAGTGCCAGGTATCTCACAGTCAATCTAGTCGCGAGAGCATTGGTCGACTTTCATTTAGTGTCTTCGGTTTGAATAAATTAAAGCAACATAAAGAATTTAAATGAGGTATTAAATACATTTCGCTGATATGTGAGGATGAGATTGGGGCATGGCTTTTCTTTTAAACTGCACCTGACCTGTTTACGGACGACAGGTTGAATCATCAGTACCATTCCCTGCTGCTACTTTAAACTCAAACTTAACTGGGGAGCGGAAATGGACTCAGTACAATAGAAGCAGCATGTGATTGTACATAATAGTGTGATACCAGTGTAACTTCACCGACACTGTCGCTTATTATCACGGATCATTATGTTAGCTGGCCTATTTACAATTCACCCCTCATTACTATATCCCCGTAAACCTTTTCTATTATCATACATTGGTAAAGTTCAGTCTTTAGCTTAATTCATCACCTTTATCATTCATATCATCCGTAAAGCTCGCAGCTGACAACTTGGCAAGTGAGGCACATTTAATGTGCTTTCAGAAAGCTAATTGAAGCACTGAAGTGGCTCGTAGTCCATTTCTCTCTCTTGCTCTTCAGAAAGGCGGCGTTTAGAAAAGGGCCGGTGCTGTCACTGGGACAATAGACTCCGACCGGGCCACTGAACGATACGCGCAAATACGATCTTAAATATGGTTAGGGAAATTCATACAATCCACCTCATTCTTTCAAGTGTCCATTTAAAACGGTTAACTGGTTAATTGCCAAACACAAGAGCCCTCTGCCTAAAACGGAATCGTTCAACCTCATCAAAAAACCGGGGTGAATTGGAAATGGTGGATTTAACTCACTTCAAACCATTACGCTTTTAGAACAACGCTTAGCTCTTTACGCATGTGATTGCCAACAAAGCCAAATGCTAAACAAAACAAAACAACATTTACCGTTATAATCAACTAGAAATCAAAAAGTCGCGAAATCTGTAAAAAACAAACAAATAAATAATAATAAATATATAGCATGCTGCAATACTAATAGCGACTACATCTATACAAATATACTTGTAAAAAGAACGAATAACCGTTAAAAAACATTTTAAAAAATATAATAAAAGCAATAAAAGCTTTCATTGTTTATTAAATCATTCAGAATGGTATTTTTGTGACACAAACATTGCCTGTATGACTACATTTAAGGTATAACCATAACACGTAGCCGTTTCAAGGACGAGCCTGATTTCAGTCGTTATTTAGGCCGTATAATATCCACAGCCCCACGCGCACATCCGCGTATGGCTGTACACGCTAATGAAGACAGGTAAACATCTTCTTACCTGAGTTTCTGTGAGGCTAAGGCTGTGAGCGAGCTGTTTTCGTTCCGCACCGACGACGTAATGATTTTTTTCGAAAGCATGTTCAAGCCGTAGTAGCTGTGATGGTGAAAAAGCTGTACGAATCCTTTTGGGCTTTCTTGCCAGTGCATTGTGCAATAGGAAGCTTTCCGGACTCGTTTCGTTTCCTGTAATGAAAATAATGAAAATCAAAACCCATAGTCTCCCATAATAGCTTCAATTTTCAATGTAATTGTTAGACTACATTCATTGTGTTCCCATGAATTAGTTGCCTACTTTAAGGCCTGGAGTTTTAAAACATTATATAGAATGCAACATCTGACTGAAAATATAGCCTGCAATAATATTACAATTCCCGGTCTTTTCAATTAGGCCAATGTAAAAGAGTTTTTTCTGTCTTCTTTCTAATGTGCTTGGCATATAGTGATAATGTTTTAGTGGCTAAGTAAAGTTTTGTTGCAAATGCAAATGATAGACAAAGTAATGTTAATTTACCGGTAATCATTCAAAATATGATGCTCACAATATTATTTTCCTACACTTAAATAAAACACACGAAAATATAAGCTATGACTGTTTTTATTTCAACTAATTCAATGGCATCTTCACCAGTGGTAGGCTAAATAAAGGTTTTCATTACGATTGTTTCGGTTATCAACTGGGATGGCAAATGTTTTTCCATATTTAATATTACAAAAGTAAAATAAAAAAGTTCGACTTTTGCTATAACATTTATGTGTAATTTAGTAGTAGGTATATATTAATACGATAGTATCACACTTATTAACGTTTAATAATATTAATGAAATTAGATCACAATTTTACATCATTTAAGAACCAGACAAAGGCATTTTCAGATAAAGGCGAAATTCTCATTTACGAGAAGAAAAAAGTCGAACGGAAATTAAACTTCTGTTCTTTTCATAAATTAATTCGTTGCTCTTAAGTTTTTTTTCCCCTAGTGATATGAATGTGTATTATTTGTAATATACATTTTTCATATATATTCAACTATACTGCATTCGATATGTTTATCATAGTAAGTCTTTTAAAAGGCGATGGAAAGCATTTAAGCTACGCTAAAAAAATAAATAGGCTATTTAAACCTTAAAATAATTATTTTTAGTTACTAAAAAATCAAATACGAAAGTTATAAATACTTTACGTGTGAGTTTTGAACTAGTTTAGTATATATGGAATAAAGCCAGGTTTCTTTCTTCCAGAAATTTACTGAGAACCGTTGTATAATGCCATACTTCATACTTCACAACATTAGCCCGTATTTCGATACCATAAAATGGTTATAAACTTTTTTCGATAGCATTAATTTTAGCATTTCTAATATATATGCACAAAAGCGACATTTAGCTAATTATCAATGAAAAACCGCCGTGTCCTTGGGCCGTGTGGCCTTTTTTTCTCTCTGGACGACTTGTCAAAATAATTGGCGAATAAAATATTTTGTACGAACTTACCTTGAAATCTGTGTCCCAAGTATCTATATCTATGTATCAACCACGGGTAAAAAGTTGAAGGGTCCCTTTGCTGGCTTGCGAAAAGAGGGTGCGGACTGTGCGAGGACGACAGTGGGTGAGCAGCCAAAGCATGAGGAGGAGGTACTGAATGGACTGGGACGGCGGAGTTGGGAGGATGTGAAACAGCCTCAGCGAACACCAAGTCCGGGTTTGAGTAGACGCCCCTGCCGCTGGAATGAAAGCCGTTTAAAAATGGATTCATCTGGCTTGAGTTTGCATAGCTGAGCGCCGCTGGTCGTATGGGCTCCTCGGATCTCGACGCTGGCAAAGGATTATCCTTCGCTACCAAAGACTCTATGGTAAAACACCTCTTCGGTGTGGGTTGAAACATGGTTCACCAGTCAAGATTCCCCAGTTTAAGTGAAAACGGCACACGCGTTAGCACTAAAAAATACTCCACACCCAAGACCAAAGTTTTGTCAGCAAGAGACAAGTTAGTGGCAGCTAAAGAAATGGTAAAAAAAAAATCTTTCAAAAGCACACAGCTCAACACATCGTGAGAGAGGTGGCCGACTTCTCCAGACAATCCATGAATGTGATCGGTTCCTCACCAGTTGTGCTAGCGATTTGTTAGTTCATGAGCCTAATTAGCTCTGGAGTCACATAAACAGTTTCCTCTGAAGCCTGTAATGGCTTGGTGATTGGTCGCTGCCGCTTGCCTTAAGGTTGAGGGAAGAGTCTTTAAGTGCGTCAATACGAACGAGCACGGAGAGGCGGATTCAAGCAAAACGGAACGGATTCGCCCAGAAACAGAGCTGTGGAGCAATTTACATACGCAGCTGATCCCATTGAGAGACTCAAGGTACTTCAGCATGTATTTGTGTTGCACACAGGGCATAACGACGCTTTTACACACGCTGTTACTACAGCGCCTCAGTGCTTAATCAGTGCACGTTTAGATGTATAACTACACATGCTGATTTGTACTCGACTACAACAGTACAAATGCGGAGTGTCGTTCAGACAAATGACTGTAATCAATGGAATTATGCCAGAAAACAATCAGTTTAAATGACAGTCTCTGTATATCAAACTTTTGAAGGTTCTACTTTTCTGGCAGTTCGGTGGGCCTGTCTTACGCCCACCTCTGTATTGTCTCTCCGCGTTTTCATTTTCTCCGATGGGTTTGTGATTAGTTTAGGGATGAGAGACTCTCTTTCTCTATTGGCTAGGAGACAAGGATGAGGCTTATTAGACACAGACAATATTTTCAGCCCTGTTTGTTTGTCGTATGACTACAAGAGTCTATTACCCTCTAACTACTCATTAAATTAGCTGAGTTCAATCCCATTATGGGTTACTAATGTGCATTCTGCATCTCAAAAGTTCAGGTATGCACAGTTGACAACGCAATATCTCTTGGGTTTTGCAGGGTGTGAGGTAGTTCGGTGATATTTGAATAACGTTTTATTCTTTTTACTTTAGATAAATCTCATACTGCATTACAATGGCTTAACGTATTATTGGGTGCAAATGAAGGCAAGTTTAGGCCATATTAGTAGAATATGTAAAATACGGAAACTGCAGACATTTTAACAAAATTTCTACACTTCAATTTCTACCGTTATATATAATATAAAATAAATAAATGATTGAAAATAAAATAAATAAAACTATCCTACTGAATTTAAAACTCGCGTTTGATGTAATTTTTTACAAGTGTGTTTTATGGCACGGCAGTGAGCCCAATGTGCAACAATGTGGGAATAGCCTAAATGTTTACTAAATAGTCTACATTTTCCCACGGTCATTGTTAACTTGAATAATTTTGCCTATAGCTCTCAAACCCCACATTTGTTAAAATAAATGTACAGTTTTATCAGCTATTGTTTAACGTACGAACAATATAAGTGGTATTCAGTAGGTTACGCTGCATTGCATAAAACGAAGGAATTATTCTTAGATCTATTAGCCTTTCCCTTTAGCTTTTACTTGTGTTAACGCAAAGTGAGTTCATAGAGTAGTTTAATTTGAATTAGATTTTAATAATAATAATAATAGCCTAATTATTATTAATATTATTATTAATATTTATTATTATGTCGGTCTATTTTGCTTGCGTCTAATATCTCGGCGTGTCGGATTCAAAAAGCCTATACTTTTTTGTTTTTATAGCCTAATCCTGTTATAATCCTTGCTCAAATACTGAAGTGATTTTTTGATTCCAGAAAGAATCCCGAATCTTCAAGCGTAGGACGGACAGACATCAACAATTAGCTATCAATTCAACATTTAATTAAAGGTTATTATTAGGTCACTCTTAGATTTTGCTCGCTTGCTCTTCCGTGCAGTGAATTCTCTGAAGGCTGTTTGTTATTGCACTTTTGGTACACTTTTGGACTTCAAACAGCTGATATAGCTACCCCGCACATTTTCTTTAACTTCCATTTCCTCGGCCATACATAAATAAGAGACAACATTTCGATTTTTATTATGAATTAATCGTTTGCTGATGTAAATAAAGCACACGTTTGGAGAAAAAACGGCAAAAGAAACGTCTGTCTTTTGTGAATTTGCTAAATAAGGCATATAGAAGCTTTTAAAATCAATTTAGATATTCTACATGATGATTTCAGCTTTGTATTCTAAAGAAAAAAATGGAATGTGCTGGATGAGGATCTGTATGCTTTTCAAAGGGGGTTCAGAGTGCTCTTCGATCTGCGCACTGAAGTGTAAGGACAGTGCGACACCAACTGGTACTTTTACAAAATGCACTTTCCGACAATTCTTAGACGTAATTTTCACAGTCGGCCGCATCAATGGAAAGCATAGTTTTACTGTCTCGCTTGTCTACATTGCTAATACCTATTTTTCTCTCTCTCTCAGGAAAATGACATTTATCGTTAGCGCATGTTTACAGCACCTTTCGATTACATTCAACGACATCGAACGTCTTCCTTCATCGTCCATGTTACCACCTGCAGTTAGTGATAGACTATTTCTATAGTCTAGTTCTACCGGTCTCCCGTGGACAAAGAATGACAAGCTCATGACAAGCTTTGACGAAAATTAGATTCACCTGATCAAAAACAACCCAGCGTTACATAACATTTGCAACACTTTGCGGGCCTATAACATAAAAAATGTAATTAAATAGCACACGACATGTTACAACAAGCTCAAGAAATAATAGGCTAATAATAATAATCTAATAATAATAAATGATCGTCAGATGGTTGATTTTTCTGTACTCAACTTTTAATTTTTATGGCTGTATTATTTCAATTGATTTTGCACTCTGTCGAAAATAATATTTAAGGGTTCAAAAGAATAATTTGTTCCCATATATGCCTATCGTTAATTTGTAGCCTACATGCTGTCAAAAACACCTTTGATCAATAGCAGCACATCGTTTTAGTCTCCAAAACCTATTGATCTTTCTTCTGTGTAGTATAAAGAAAATGTTAAAAAGTTGCCGGTGACGTAGCCTAGACCTAAGACAAAAGCGCATTGAGCTTAATTCGACAATTTATTTGATCCATCCTTCAAAAATGTGCCGGATACGCAAAAATTATGTGGATTGCTTTTGAAAAGATGTTATGAAATGTAACTGACGCCCATGAACAGCTTTTCGAAGAGCATTGCAATAGAAATGTCAGCTGAATTATGTTATATCGTCAAACTGCAGGCTTCACAATCATGTGTTCCGTGTGCAAGACCTATCAATTCCAATATAAGAATTACCTCAGAGCTGTTCCTTTCACTCCATGCATAACTTGTAAGCACTTTGCACAGATATCGAAAGGAATTATTCTGGGGTTTATATTAGTCAAGTAAGCATTTATTGACAAAATATTAGCCTACTCAGGTTTTTTTTTTTTTCTTCTAATGATTTGCATTTTGAATTCAAGAATTGTATTCACATTTACAGCGCATTAAATTATAGTGGGCCTCATTTTGAATTCAAGAACTGCATTCACACTTGCAGCGCATTTAATATAATTGTAGAGGGCCAATAGGTAATTAATTCGGAAATTGTAGGATGCTTGTTGCTATAAATTTATATTGATCTAATATCAACATTTAGTTCAGTAATTCTTTTGAAAAACATTCGAATTTCGCCATGAAATTTACTTGCCATAAGCTTAAACACGTAAATTAATAGTCTACCAAAGATTATGCTATCTGATCACCTAATGTTTTAGTCATTTTCATAGGGACGCCAACTCGATGAAGCATTTGATAGCATTTATCAGTTTGTAAAATACATGTGTAAAATACACATAACCTATATAGGCTGCTACAAGCCATATAAAATACTGTCCTAGACCATTAAGTACAGTGCAACTGGAAGACTTTACAAGAAACCTATCCCACTATAAAACATTTTAATTCAACTCATTTTCGTTATTATCGTAACATTCCAGATGTTTGCTGCAACGGCCGTCATTTTTTGTAGCCTTTGCAACTATAACGATTCGTTTCTAAACTCCTTCTGCCAGTGATATGATTAAAAGTATTTTATCTGTTTTTAAAATTCGATTTAGTTCTGCGAGACTGAACTTATAAAATGTTTATAAGCTAGTTTAAACATGATTTTGAGTTAGGTTCAATGGCTGGAACTAGACGGAAATGTTCTATACCTATAAGACTTTCTTTTGCTACAAAAGTATAAATGCGGAGTGTGGTTCAAACAAATGACTGTAATCAATAAAATTCTGTCAGAAAATAATCAATTCAAATGACAATCTCAGGACATTGATAGATGGCACTGGGTGGCAGATGCATATATGTGTCGTGTAAAGGCATATATCCCACATTCACAAGCAGCACCCCTCTAGCTCGAGGTCCGCGGAGTTTACACACGGTGACCCGTGGTCAAACTTCACAAAGCAGGTCTTAGCAAATATAAGGGTCTAATCTAGTTTGGGAGTTCATAACCTCTTGCGTGGGAATTTGAGGCTCCAATTGTGGGATTATTGGCCTTAATTGTGGATTTTCCACTAGAATGCAACAAAGACCCCTAACATAATTGTTTCTCTCTTTCTTTCTAGTTTTTTCTGCATAATGATATAATGCGAGCAAAAGTTTATCACCCTCGCAGCGGGAAGAATCACGATCCAAAGAAGCCCTTCCATGAAACTAAGAACTCGCATTGATGAGGTTTACCGAGGATTACCTCTTATCAACGTGTGCGTGTGGTCTTCCTACCCCAGTTAGTTTAACCAAGAGCCAGTCTTTAAAAAAAAAGAAGAAAAAAGGTGGCGTAAAAAAGAAAGGCCAACCTAATCGAGTTTGAGACTAGATAATGCCATTATTGTTTTTGTTTTTTTTGTATAGATCTCACTCTACTGTTAGAATTGTCTGCATTTTCCCCTACTTGCGACTAAAAAAGAAAAAAACAATAGACTGCAAAGTTTATTTACTAAACATTTTAATGTATCAATCAATAGGACCAACAGCAGCGTATTAAACGCTATTGTTTTCTACTAACAACAGCATAAATGAATAGATTATAGGGATCGAATCAATTGTTCTTGGTTTATTTATGAAGAAGCGTCTAAAGCTTCAGAAAAAGTTGCTGAGATTTAGGTGACACCTAGTGGCGGCAAAAAAATAAATAAATCAACCATTGAAAATCGATGCTAGGAAGACTGCTCAAATAACCACTAATTCTTATTTCAGACAGTTTAATTTCAGACACAAAAAAAAGCATGATATTGTCTTCTGCTGTGTGATAATAACTGAAATTAGTCATTTAATGAGCAAACGACTTTATTAATAAAGATTTTTTTTCATATTTCTTGAGGGCATACAACCACAGCATAAGCAGCAACTACAGCATGGACACAGCTGTAAGGATAACCTGATGATTTCATCTCAAAACCTCAGCACTACATCTTTGAGGTCATGTCTGCAAAAATGTTCACGTTCTACAACACCCGCACCTCAAAGAAAAAAAAACATCTACTTAATTTTGTGTAACCAATTTAATCCTCTAAGCATGCATAACAAAAAAGGAATGAGCTACTTTTCAAATGTAAGGTGAAGTTTTTAAAAAGGGAAGAAATTTAAATGGCCATGTTTGAAAAGCCACTGTAAGTGTTGTAATTCTATGGCAAAGCTTTATGCATTTCATGTTAATGTAAGCAGTGACCTGTACTGATTAGAGAACACATCAAGGCTTAGTACAACATCAAGCAAGAAAAATTATGCTTTAGTATTAGCGGCGGACAGTGGTCCAGCCATCGTCATCCGTCTCGTTCTTGGTCCGACGTGGGTTTTCCTTATCTTTGTCAGAGCGCCAGGTGCTCTTCTCACCGCCCTCAAGGTCCCGTTCACGTGGTCTGGGAGGAGCATCTCTTTCAACCTTGCGTTCCTCCCTTCGCTCATCTCCACCACGACGCCATGAACCACCTTTTGAGTTGGGGGGGAAAAAAAGAAAAGAAAAAAAAAAAAAAAGATAAGAAACCGACCTCTTAAAAGGTGCCCTAAGCCATTTCACTGACTCTTTGTCTTTGACTTTATACTGACATCTACTGTTGTGGATGCATGAAGTATGCCCTTTTTTCTTTTTTTTTATTACTTCTGCCACTTTAAACCAGAACTGCTCATCTCATTTCGTTTGGAAAAAAAACTTAATGGATTCAATTGCAGTTTTCAGACTTTGTGTTGGTGTGCATTAGGCAGTGTTTGCAGCAGCAAGGCCGTCTTAGAGGCATTTTGCACTATTGTGGTATTGTAGTTGCAGCTTGAGAGCTTATTCTGTTAGATGTACTTTTGTTATTTAGTTTTGTAAAAGTTTTGAAAAGCTCTAAACATTACCATCATTGCTATTAGTAACTCTGGTCACTCATGATCCAACTCTAAAACAGCTCTTTCTGGGTGACTGATACAGTGTCTTCATCTCAAGCAAGTTTATATTTTAATCAAATCTGTCAAAGTTCTTTATGTGCAACCTAAAAGAACAAAAAAAACAAAATCTCACTGAGCTATTAAAGGTGCATTTAAGGCAGAACATAAGACTCTAACCTTCATCGTGGTCTCTCTGGGGGGCTCTATTATCACGTTCACGGTCATCTCTGCGGTCCCTCAGGTCACGGCGCTCACGGCGATCCTCACGGTCAAAGTCTTCACGACGAGAATCACGCCAACTGCTCGGCTCATCACCACCACCTCTTCTCCAGCCACTCCCTTCTTCCCTGCACATGCACACACATTCATATTAAAAACTTGCTGGACTTTTAATTACAAATAAGCCCAGAATACACCAGGACTTTTATTCTGAAAAATCTATGCATTACTCATTTCAGCTGCTCATTTAAAAAGAAGCAAAACAAGCACTCTTAACAGCCATCTACAACATATTACAATCTAAAAACCAGCAAGTAAACATTGTCAATTCATCAACAGTAGATCATAAGTAAACGCTTGGCATCTGAAATGCCTGTAGAAGACACAACAGTGCTATATTTTTACTTTGAACCATGCAACTCTCACATTCAAGTCAGACTTTTGAAGTTTAATAAACAGATTAGGCCTTATCGCAATTTCTGTTTTTCTGTCCCCAAATTCCAAGTCCTCTTAAATTGATAAGACTTTTGTTGTACCATTTAAGAACTGTTATGAACTTGAAATATCTTAAGTTCTATCAAATTTAAGACTTTTTAAAGACCCGCAGAGACCCTGCATCAGAGTTGAAAACAGAAAAGCCTTCAGACACCGGTTTGTTTTTCATACAGATTACATTTTATAAAAGTTGCATTGTGTTTTCACCTGGGAGGGCGGCGATCTCTAAATCGATCTCCCTCAGTACGGTCATCTCCCTCACGCTCACCACCATCATCATCACGGTCAGTATCACGAGGAGGTCCCCAGCTTTCCTCCCGAGCCTTCTCCCGCTCTCTCCATCCACCTGCAAAAGGTTACATGAAGTAATTGCACAAGTTAAAAAATTAAAAAAAAAAAGTTTATTGAAAAACTGCGACTGAAATGGACTACAGAGAGCAAAAACTGTAAATTCTCTGATCAAACACAAAATGGTTAAAGAGGTCATATTTTTCCCCTGAGGTCCACAAATATTAGCTAAGGACTTGCAACAAATAGTCATAATTTTTTTTTTTGTCCATTTTCCACCCACCCTTCCTCCAACTCTGATATATTTCAAGTGTGATGTCATTTCAAAACAAAGGCAAAAATTAAAGGGCTTGCTCTCAGCAGGTAAACAGCTTCGAACTACCACTGGTCCGTGGATTATGTAATACGGTGTGGGGCTCTGCCTTTGACGTGGAAATCTTTATCTCTTCTGTTCAGTCTGTCAAGGTCAGACACAAGTAAAAACATGAACACACTGGAAGGCAGCTTTATAGAGTAGAAGTAGAAGTTTTAATTCTAATTGAAAGCAACACTGACACTATTTTTCCCTGTTTAATACTCAGGCATGTGATCAACTAAAGACAAAAAAGAAAAAAAAAAACCCTGCTCCCCCTTCCCCCTGCAATTATTATTAAAAAAATAATTTTACTAAATTATTAAAGAAATTTCTTAGAATACATATTGTACTGTACAAATAAAAATGTAATAGTATTTAATAATATACATTTATTATGTAATGTTATAATAAAAGCATTAATAGAATAGTTATTATTAATAATAATAATGCTTATTTAAATTTTATTTTACAGAACAACAGTAAAATTACAATCCTAAAACTTAGTGTTGTCCTAATTTCTTTGCTTTCAGACAATAACACTGTTTCAAAACCAATTTTTACTCTGATTCAGCACTTTGAACTCTGAACTCTAAACATGCTAAGGGTGTCCCATAGCTGGCACTGCAAGCTCGTGCAGCGCCATCAAAAGCAATCCGTACATTTCGCAGTTTTTTTTTGTCAGGCCATTCCATGATTTCAATCATCATTCAGTAACTAGCCACCCACCTTGCATCGTGAGAGGAAAATTAGATTCCTTGTGATATGACCCCTTTAACAACATATTTGGCAATCTGCCCTAAGCAAGAAAATATAAGCAAATACCATTTGGGCTCACACCTGGTCTCCCAAGTGGTTTCCAGGGCCGAGCGTCATCACCACGACGTGGGCCAGAGTCATCCATACCCCTGCGGCCTCCCCTATCATCATCCCCTCCTCTTCTGGGGCCCCAGTCATCATCTGCCCCACGTCGAGGAACTCTAGGTTCATCCATGCCTCTACGGGGCCCACGGTCATCATCAAAGCCTCTTCTTGGGCCACGATCTTCATCACCTCGTCTGGGGGCACGGTCATCGTCCAATCCACGCCTTGGTCCACGGTCGTCATCGCCTCTCCGGTGACCTCGGCCATCTTCAAAGCCCCTCCTTGGTCCACGGTCATCATCAAAGCCCCGTCTGGGTCCACGGTCATCGTCACCTTCCCGGCGTGGACCTCGTTCGTCATCAAAGCCACGTCGGAGTCCTCTGTCATCTGAGCCACCACGACGAGAACTATCTACGCCTCTCCGGAAGGGCAGCTCACGGTCGCGGTCTTCTCGTTCAGGCTCTTCACGGCCTTCACGTCCTTCCTGACGCCAGTCTCTGGGAGAATTAAAAAAAAAAAAAAAAAAAAGGGACACAATCTCAATACATGGCATCTTTAAGCTAATTTGTCATCAACTTATCAATTAAATAGATATCACTTACTTGTCAGCAACAGGACGTCGCCACTCTGACTCGCCCTCAACGCGTTTCCTCCAGCCACCCTCTTCCCGTTCCGCCCAATCCTGAAGAAAATGATTAGATATAATATAACCTAGATATAAACATTTGTATTATGTCTAATCAGCTGACTGCTGTCATAATCTGGTTAAAACAGAAATACAAGTCATTTATAATTACAAAAAAATTTTCAAATAAGTGCTGTTCTTTTAAAAAGTTTTGACCTTTTTTTTAATCAAATAAATGTAGCCTCAGTCAGCATAAGACTTTTCAAAAACATCAATATCTTACTAACGCTAAACTCTTGAACAGTAGTATATTAGAATCCACTCACCGCTCAAAACGCAGGAGTTTTTGTTCAGTTCTGCTGGCTCATTAACAATGTGTAGACAAGCGGTTTTTGTTAGTTTTTTTTTTTTTTTCTTCATGCTTTTAAGGCTATATATATTCCATTGAATAAAAGTTGTGTTTTTAATTGAATCGCAGCCTTTGATTTCACAATAGCACCATGCTATTTTATGGCTGGGCTATATTTTTTTCCCATGGCATACAACTTAGATATTTATCACAATATTCATTTACCATTAATGGGGAAGGCTTTCCACATGCTTTCCACATTTGTTAGACCCTGAGAATGAATGCAAACTTTTTTGTTCACAGTTAAACTCCACAGAATAGGTACCTTTTATACGATATTCCTTAGAAATAATAAATATTAATATTAAAATTAATTTTAGTATAGGCTACAGTAGTGATATATTTCTGTTCAAGTTAAACTGAACTTTTATTTTTGACAGTCATGTAAATCTTTTAGTTTTAGTTTCAGTGTGTATTTGACGGTAGTTTTTCCTCAAATGAAACAGTGAAAAGTGACTCTCAGAGCAGCTCTGGAGATGAAGTTCATCTGTTCATGTCCTCATAACATGCAGATGCTGAAAATACTGAGCATCACGTGTGTGCGAGTTTGCGTATCAGATGAAACCGCACTGTTCATTCACACCGAGACATGTAGAAATCACTTATTAGTGACATGCACTGACTGCCTGTTGTTGAGTTTACTTCTGCTGTGTGATAGGCTGTTAGATTAATCCATACCAAGTAAAAATGTCCAGAGCTTATCATATCTTGAAATTATATAATTTATCACCCAGCCCTATGCTGTATTATGATTTTTAAATACCACGCAGCCTTAGAAAACAGTCTAATAATGCGGTTCACAAATTTTTGTCCATTGAATGCGGCACTTCCGGTATTCTGCCATTTCATCGACACAGATAAAATGCGTTTTTTTTGTTTTTGTTTTTTTTAAATTGAGCACTCATATTTAATTGAGGAACTGTGACAGCCCTAGTAGTGTATGGTGTATAAGCAAATTTGAAGCAGGGTTCATATGCGTTACCTTGCTGGGTTTTTCTTCTGGTGCCCTCCTCTCCTCCTCCTTACGGCGTTCACGCTCCTCAATTTCCTGTTGTCGGGCGCGCTGCTTTCTTTCCTGTTCCTCCAGCTTACGCAGACGCTCCTGGTATTCGCGTTCTTCCTCCTCTCTTTGCTCCTGTTCCAAGCGTTCACGTTCTTCCCTCTCTAAAACACATAAAATCAAAGACCAAATTCAAAAATTAAAAAGCAAGCACCTGCAGCAAAAACAGCTGTCATATTGCTATTTTTAACGCAACACAACTCAGAATATAATATACGATGCCATTGTGCAGCTTTTGGTTGTAATTTTCAGTCGATGAGCCACAAGAGAAGCGATGTAAGTCTTTACTGCTTTACTAGCGATAAGAGGAGAAAAGAATGGGAAGTTGTGAAGAACGTGGACAAATAAGGGTGTGTTCACACTTGTAGTTCGGTTCGTTTGGTTCATTTGGTCTGGACCAAAAAAACAAAAACAAAAAAAAATTTAGTCATGGTCCGATTAGCGTTCAGATTGGCAATTTTATCACCGAACCAAAAGATACCAAACCTAAAGGCATAGGGATACATTCAAAACCTGATTGGTCGGATTTTATGACATATTGCCTATTTTGAGATGGAACTTACTGAACATCTAAAACAATTTTGTGTGCTGAGGTAAATGCGCTTGTTGTGTGTGTGTAGCCTGCATATGATGGTATTTTGGCCAGCTGGGAACTCGTGAAGAGCTTATAAAATGTGTAAACAAGTCAAAACAGCGGCGGGAATCCATCTGTCACACACACAAACGATCTGCTGCATGGAGACGCGCGTCTGATGTCTGTTATGGGCAAACTCGGTACTATGAAGAGAGAAAACCGATATGCGTGAGGATTCTGTCATTTTTAGGGTCTCATCTTCCTGTTTTTGCTTCGTTTACATGTCTTTGGTCTGTGTTGCGTTCATATATCATTCGAACCGCACTAACAGCAATCGCACCAGGGTTCGTTTTAATCGAACCAAACATGTCAAGTGTGAACGCACCCTAAAACTTCCTAAAGATGTGCATTTTTGTTCTCTTCACAAGCCCTGGTGCCTTTGAGGCTTTTAGAAGACCACAGCTGAAAGAGCTTACAGATGCTGATGTAAGTGTATGCTTTAACCAAATGCCGCGCCTGTCGTGGAGACTGACGAAGGTAAGCCTATAACATCTCGATACAGACTGCCTCAAAGCTCGCGTGCGCTGTGATGCACGAGATACCTGTGATCGCATAAAACAGCAGCATCTTCTCAGCATGTTTAACTGTGTGTAATGCATTCAGGTGATCAGACGATTTTAACACGTCAATCATACAACAGTGGTTTGAATAGCCACAGAGACATTGCACGTCTTCAATGTTTTCATCCTCACTAATTTTGCGTTCTGGCTTAAATCAAAAAGGTGATTTCTGTATGCCTTACTAGATTCCCGTCGCACCAAAACATACAGATAAAAAGCCTCAAAGTAATCAGGGCTAAAGTGAAGAGAACAAAGACGCAGTTAGGAAGTTTTATTTGTCCACATTCTGCACAACTTCCTGTTCTTTTCTCTTCTTATCGCTAGTAAAGCAGTAAAGGCTTACATCGCTTCTCTTGTGGCTCATTGACTGAAAATTACAACCAAAAGCTGCACAATGTGGCATCGTATATTATATTCCGAGTTGTATTGCGTTAAAAATAGCAATATGACACAGTGTCAGTAGAGCAGTGAGTGCAACCATTTGACGTCACCGACATAGAACGCAAACAAAATGGCAACGCCCATTGTCCAAATATGTCATGGATTTTTTTTAAATAACAAAACTTTCATGGGTTTTCTACTACATATTTCAGTAAGAGACATCATTTACATTATATTAAGCCATACAAGTCTTAACACCAGGGATTCCATTTAATAATAAAGCATCACTGTTAACTGGGGTTGAAGGAATGGCAGATAAGAACCTTTTTTGAGCTGTTCTTCACGGATTCTCTGAGCTTCCTCTTCTTTCTGACGATAGAAAGTATTTCGTCTGTCTTCCTTACGCTGCTTCTTTCGCTCCTCAAGACGCTTCTTCCTCTCCTCGACCATACGTTCTTGGAACTGCTTGAGTTTTTCCTGGGTACATGAGAATTGCTCATAGCTTAGCTAAGTGTCAACATCCTTAACGTCAAGGACTTTATGCTACTACTAAAACTGCTTTCATCTAATACATTGTCCATACTAGTCATTGAAAGCAAATAAATAATCTGTAAAACATTAACTGAATAAATGAAAGTTGAAATTAAAATTTGATTTACCTCATAGATGAAGCTTCGAGCTGCTTTAATTTTGGACAGAAAGTTCTCCTTGTCCTCCATCATCCTGGACATTCTCTGTTTGTGTTCTAGCGCCTTCTCACGCTCCATCTTCATATTGGTTATCTGATCAACAAATGAGCACAACCTTTAGCTTCAATTACACTAAACAATTTGACATCACTACATGATTCAACATATGTACTTTATATGTGGGTGATGTTAATAATCTCAGAATCAAACTAAAACCAGACAATGACAAAGTACGGCCTTAAGAAATACTTCAAACTACAGTTAAAGTGAAAGTATGTTCTAGTACGTGGTGGATTTAAGACTTCGGAAAAAAATTGAAACATGGACCAGAGGGCAAAGTAAATCACATTTGAGTGCTAAAGGCAGTATGCGATTATTACCCTCTCTTCCTCCTGCAGCTCCCATAACTCCATGTCTTTGATGCGCTGCTCCTCGTAAGCTTTCTTGATCAGAGGAATCTCCTCAAGGCGCTTGGCCCTCTCAAAGTAGTCGATCTGGAATATGTATAATATCAAATCAGTGTAATAATCGGCTGTCATCTACTCACCTAGTACACAGGATTAACCCTAATTATTTTATATTTTAAAACAGTTTACCAACATACTTACTTGCAATAAAGTACTTCATGAATGGATAATGGAAGCTGTACCTTCTTTTCCTGATTTTTCAGACGCTCTTGAAGTTCTTTCTTCTCCTTTTCTAGTTGTTCAACCTGTTTGGCCATGATGAAGTCAGGGTCCAGTTCCTCCAGATCCTACAGCACAAAACATAAAAACAAGAATTACTTTATTTCATTTCCAGGGTAATTTTGCCAATAACACATTCTGTTAGGTTCTGGGCTCAATGTCCACTTCTCTAACAAACTCATTACCTCAATATCAATATCTTTGAAGGCCTTGGCTCCCAGCTCAGTCTTCTTGATCTGCTCCAGTCGCTCACGCACCGTCTTCTTTTTGATCTGCTCATGTTCTTGCATGATGCGCTCCTTCTCTCGCTCCTTGGCCTCCTGTCTAAGACGCTCCTCCTCGGCTTTGCGCACCTTCTGAAGCTCTGCCTCCCGCTGCTCCAGCTCCTCTTTCTCCCTCTGGATGTTGAGGCTCTCCAGACGCTCTTTGCGCTCCTCAATCGTTTGCCGGCGAGCGAGAATGCGCTGATGCTCTTTGCGGGCATTCTTCAGGTAAGCTGTGATGGCCTGTTGACTCTGTTCCTCATGTTCTTGCTGTGGGCAAAGGTGGAGTTGATCATCAAACTGAAAACTAAAACTGACCAGCAGGGAGACATTCTACGAAACGTTACCGTTCTCTTACCAGTATGGAGGCAGGTTTGATGACTTGGATAGCTTTAGCCAAGGAGGATGACATGGCAGTGAGCTGATTCCGTATCTGTTCAGAGGGCATGTTCTGTAGGAATGGACCTACTGGGGAATCCTCTTTAGTAGAGTAGTTCAGATCGGAGCCAAAACTCAGTGTGCGAGATGAATGATCAATGCGCACCTTTAGGTTTAATAAATACAAAGTGACAGTTACAATAGCATTTTGGAGATTTTCTTTAACATTTAAACACCTATACTAAGATGCTTGCATTAGAAGCTAAGTGTGGAAGACATACATGTGCTTGTTAAGAGATGTAAAGACAAATGAAAGGCAGAAATTATTTTTGATGACTAAAACTTTATGTACTGTACCTGCAGGTCACAGTGTCGTGCTGCATCTACAATTGAGCGCTCCAGTTGGAAAGCATCAACAAATGGTACCAGAGATGCCAACCTGCTGAACTCAATGCTTTGGTAGATCTGAGCCACCTGGTACGTTAAAAACCCAAAAGACAAGACTGAAGATTTGCAGAAGAACAGAGCATACAATGATTTCTCAAGTAGATTTCTGAAATCTGGGGGTAGATAATCACACCAACCTGTTGTAGCAGTCTAAGGATGGTGTTGCTCTGCAAGTGAGGAACATAATGCTGCAGGTCTGATTCCTTCTCAGCTTGGTCCTTAACCCAGTTCAGCACCTATGCATCAGCAGCAAGAACACAAACACTACATGAATATTATATCTTTAATGTACATTGATTTCAGGAACACCACAATACCGAAGACTGCGGTGTCAAAATGGTCTAACAAGGGCAACACTCTTCCTCTCAACTACAATTAAGTTTATGAAAATTAGTCACAGCGTGGGTGCGTGTTTACTCTAGAAATGTACATGAGTCTTATAAGCTCAGAAAAAACAACAACCAGAATAGACAGTCAAATAATTTAAATGTAATGTAGCTAATACATCACTTAAATTACAGGCACAAAGCAAATATGCATTATGGGGCAAGTGCTACTCGCCTTAGTCACTCTTCCACAAAGTTTAAGGGGGTGGAAGTCCATCTCCAACCAGTTGTAGAGCTCTTTGACTTCAGGGACAACATACTGAAGCAGGTTGAACCTCACCTAAGACAAGAATAATACCCAAAAAGAGTGTATTATTTGCAATATTTGAAATCTTTTCCAACAGCACTTTGCCACACATCTACCAAATATCAAGAAAATATAAAGTTTAAGGGATAGTTCACCCAAAAATAAAATGTGTGATCATTTACTCAACTTGAGAGTTTTGGTTAAATTGACCCTCAATGGAAGGACAGAAACCTCTCAGGTTTCATTAAAAACATCTTCATGTGTGTGTTGAAGATAAACAAAATCTTATGGCTTGAAGCGACATTAGGGTGAGTAAATGAAATAATTTTTATTTTTGGGTGAACCATCCCTTTAAACGGTATTACAATAGACAGGCTATTACCATGTCATTGATGAGACTCTGGCGGGTGGGTGGAGACTGTAGGCCAAGTAGAGTAGCCAGTCTGCGGTGTTTCTCTACAATGATGCCATCCATGTCCAACAGACGAGCGATATCAGTGCGCTCAGGGGTGATGGGAATAGACAGAGTGGCCAAAAGCACACGAGTGGACATTCTGAGAGAAATAAGTACAATACACAGAGCAATTAAACACTCTGAAGTCTCAATAAACTAATAAATATGATGAAAAGTTTTCTGATTTCAAGTGAAAACTACTCTACTGTAAAATGACAGTAAAATAATTCCACAAAGCATTTAACCCAATTCCTTGTTCAAGCTGAAAATCACTCCTATTTAATGCTAACCTCTGCATCTCTTCTTGGGTGAGGTTCTTGCGCATCTCTCGGGAGAGGTGATAGAGTCTGTGTAGGGTACAGGCATGGAATAAGGCATTGCCAGACTTCCAGAATACAGTGGACACCTTGTTGTAGTAGTTGGCCATAAGCTGAGGTTTAGGGGGCTTCTTTGAGAGGGCGAACAATCCATGGATGTCTTCAACTGCTTTGAATGCTTCCTGTGTTTGAATGCAACCAGTGTAATCAGTCATCAAAGATGGTGCTACTTATAGCACACAAAAATACCATTTTTTGGCATTTTATTTAATTTGAACTGTAATCTATATAGTTTTGTTCTTTGTTTGCATGTAAAGCACTCTCCTTTGCACTGGAAAAAAGGCTGAAAGGTACAATATAAATGAAGAGGTTATTCAACTGAATATATTTGAATTTAACAAATTCAACATTTCTATGAATTTAACATTTCTATGGAACATTTGTGCCTACAATGGAGAACAGAGACCTGCCACAGCTCCATGCTAATAGCGCTGTCCAGCTGGACCAGACGTGTCTCAAGGTGCATGGACTGACTCTCGGGGTTGTTCAGATTGATGGCAGTGCTCTGGTTGTGATGTCGTTGGATCTGACCCAGGTGCATTCGCAGGTTGTCACACAGCTTACGGAACTCTGCTTTACGGGTGTACTGCAGGCAAAACTTAAATGCTGTGAGAGACAAATACATTTTTTTTAAATAAATTATTGTTCAAACAAAACTTAAATTTTAGGCATCAAAATATTAAGAAGATTGGGATTAATGTGTTTTTTTTTTATTTTTTTTTTTTAGATTAAATGAAAACTTTTGAGCAAGGATACATTAAATTGATCAAAACTGACAGTAAGGACATTCATAATGTTACAAAACTTTATTTAAAATAAATGCTGTTTTTCATTCATCAAAGAATACGGATTTAAAGGTGGGGTATCACACAGTTTCTGTGTCTGCATACGTCATCAAGGATATCATATTTTAAGAAAAGTAACCATAATAAAATTGACTGATATTCATTGTGAGGTGTAAAATACTGTAATTTCTTTCTTACATTGCAATCTAACGGTTATTTTTCTTAAGTGAGACTGCCTCGATGATGTATGCAGCCTTCAAAGGGTGCAGCCCCTGAATTGGGACACAGCCATTGTTGAAAAATCTCTCGGCTTCCGTATCCCTAACAAAACGCGTTGATGGGCGTGCTCTTGCTCTGGGTGACGTGTGTGCGCATGCTTGCCAGGGAGAAGTGCCTACATACAGGCCATACTCGAAAAAATACTCGAAAAAAAACCAGAAGTAGTGGATTTGGCACAGAAATACTCCGTCATACGTCCATCTTATGTTTTGAAACTTTGGCCATGTTTAGCATGAGAATGCAACTCTTTAACAGTGTAAATAAGTAAAATAGTATTACACCCCCCCTTTAAAAAGATGCACCATTGTGTCCACAAAAATATTAAGCAGCACAACTGCTTTTTAACATTCATAATAATAAAGAAATGTTTCTTGAGCACCAAATCAGCATATTAGGCACTGAGCTTTACCATCATTATGATTAATATGTTAATAATATGATTATTTTCATTTTTTGCAACATTACGTTTTAAAAATATATTAAAATAGAAAAGTTATTTTAAATGGCATTACTGTCTTACTGTATTTTTGATCAAATAAATGCAGCCTTGGTGAGCATAAAAGACTTCTTTCAGAAACATTATAAGAATCTTACCGATCCCATTTTAGATGGTAGTTCATGTATTTATCCACAGTAATCTGAACTACATTAATAAGAAGGGACCACATTCCCTAACTCTACAGATAAACCCCTATCTGTACCATATGCAAAAACTCCCATGAGCAGATGTCTTTGTATTATATGAAGTGTAAACTGACCTTGCTGAGCAATGTCATGGTAAAGGCGCTCCACTTTGGAGTTATTCCTTAGCAGGTCCAAGCACTGACGGTACGACTCCCACAGAAACTTGACCCAAGGCGTGAGCAGAAGTCTGTCAGTGCGGTCTTGAGTGTCTTCACCACTGACGGCACTCAACAGAACACTATAAAAGAAAAAAAAAAAAAATTAACTTAATTGTCCACATGAACATGAAATTCAACATGATGTCCTTTCTGATAACATAGACGTCAAAAAAATGATTTCTAAATGTAGAGAAATTCTGAAATTACAATAAAAAAATAAATTAAAAAAAATCTCTATAGACATTAGTAGGAAGGAACGGTTTAGGCCTATAGGTTCTTGTACCTTTCTGGGGTCTGAATGTTGTCCAGATCCTCAATGTCCAGCACCATCTGCTGAGACTCCTCTTTCGCTGTCTCAGTCTTCTCTTCCGCAAGTTTCAGGTAAGCACGGACCACATCTTCCAAAGATTTGATATTCACCTGAAGCATAAGAGTAGTAGTCAGTAACTTCATCCTCACTAAGGATGAAACTGATCATTTACATGTCTGTTTTTGCCTGTACAAAAATTTGAGGCCAATTCTACAATAAAAAGTTCACTGGAAATCATCATGATTGGAAATATTGTATAAAAATAACCAAAGAGCATTATAACATAGATTTCTATAGTGAAAAGTCACAATGAAACAAAAGTAGCGACAGATCTTTTATTCCATATTGTGATGTACATGCAAGTGTAACGGATCATTGAAAAGTGAAGACAAAAAAATGTTTGCATTCAAAAGTGGAAGCAAAGTTTTAAGCAGACTAAATGATTGGAGAAGTCTGTCGTTTTTACTGGAAGATTGAGTTATGACATTTTAATTATAAATTATGAGGTCAAAACATGTTTAACAAATGAAAATGTGCACAGATGAATTGTTCACAATGAGATCTATAACATGCATTAAGAAAATTCATGGAATGAAATGAAAATTCACCCTGACTTTAAAATGTATAACTTTCTGCTTAAGTGACCTATACTGTTTGTATAAAAGGGGTGCAAACCTGTTGACAGATGTTTTTGTACTGATACAGTCCCTCCTTTGCCAAGTGGCTCTTGCGAAGATCCACACAGAGCTCCAGGTACTTGAGCATAATTGGCTCGTGTATTTTCTGCCATGTTCGATGTTTTTTGCTCTTGATGACATCGTAGAGCACATCCAAAGCTGGCTGCTTTTTGCCGACTTCAAGAAACTCTGAGAAAGAGAAACAGAAAGACTGTCATGACATGCAAGCCTCTGGGAATTTTTCAATTATGACATAGCTACTGCATCCAGATCAGAATAAATCACTGAAACTGCTGTAGAACTTAATTTATGTATCATATAGCTTTCAACCCAAATATGACATTTACAGCTAATTATAAGGCTTATAACAGAGAAAAGAAATCGTGTCATTTTGTAACGTTACGTTAAAGCTGGTAGCAGAAGCGCAGTGCTGCAATTCCATTCACAATCTGTTTGTTATTTTGTCCAAATGACTACGTATTTCCTTCTCATCCATTCGTTCATTCATTCATTCAGCGGATTTTTCCCCCCACACATACTGTCATTAAATCTTCAACCTCGGATAC
Organism: Elopichthys bambusa; assembly: GCA_037101425.1. Taxonomy (NCBI): domain Eukaryota; kingdom Metazoa; phylum Chordata; class Actinopteri; order Cypriniformes; family Xenocyprididae; genus Elopichthys; species Elopichthys bambusa. The sequence goes on from CM074443.1 coordinate 22,387,643, forward strand.
CAGAAGTTGAGTGCTAAGCTAGCGGAATGGAACAGCTTGCTAACACGCACAATAGCATTAACAAAAACGGTCTTAACGGTCTCTAGAAGTAACCTTATGTAGATTATTTACACTTTATTTCTAATCAAGTCATCTCTTTGAGTACACTAAGAAGAGGTAGATGTGATAGGATAAATCAAGAAATTTGAAACGCTGCATCATACATGACACACAGGCCCACTAACGGTGACATCCGGCCTGCTCCAGAGCCTGTGAGAAACATGGCTACTCCAGCACGCGCCATATCGAGCTAACAGATAGACCCACGACTACAGTCCAAAAGACGGCCGGTTACAATATTCACTCACCGTTTGCTCGCTTAAGAGCATTCTCCGGTCTCTGGAAATAGGCTGGCATTGTTATGGCTTGCTAGCAGGCGGTTTTCAGGTAGTCGAGGCTGTTTTATTGACTCTGCCTGCCCATCCGCGCTGTAACTTCTCGCCGCTCAAGCAAGAAAGGACTAGCACACGTGAACTGCGCCGGCAGGAAGACGAGAGTTCCCGTATGTGCGCGTACCCACCACTTCGTCCACGCGCTCATCTACGGTTCAGATGACAGACATGATGCAGCAACATGCAAATTAAATATAAGACTAAATTAAAATCATCGGTACTGAAATGTTGCGCAAAATGAATTTGTCGAAAGCCACTGTAAATTGTGAACTGAAACTGTACATTTTTCAACCATTAAAAAAGGAAATAAATTACCTGCAGAAAAGCAGCTTGACACATTATGACAAGAGTAATTCAATTTTATGCCTTTTATTGTAGACATTCATAGTACACATTATTTATAAGATGGCAGTTGACCTTAATATTTGACCGTACAATAATATTTTCTCTATAGGATACAAAAGACTTAAGAGATCAAAGTAAAAAAAGCATGGTATGTTGTAATTATTAGTATTAATTCATTAAAACAGTTCTATGAACAATTATTATTATGTGCTAAGCATTACATAGGTTAAATCATAGAGGGGTAATTCACCCAAGAATTACACTACACTACAATTACACTAAAATTACACATTATGTCATCATTTATTGTCTCGCATGCTGTTCCAAAAAGATATATTCTTTTATGTTTCATAGAAGAAAGAAAGTCTTACAGGTACATGTATCCCTTTAATTCTGTCTTTTGTTTTAGAGTTAACAAGGGAAAATAGTAAAAATTCACAATGCTTGTTTTTTTCTCGTTAAAATAAATGTTTTATTTCAGAGGTTTTCAAAAGTGCACACAGTTCTATCAAAGTAAGAACTAGATCTTTTTTAATTTTCTTTGTTACATAAAATCTTCACTTCACCTCAAATCAATTAATGATATTTATACATGTGATGATTTTTAAGAGTAAGGTTTAATTTGAATATTGAATCTCAGGAACATCTACAACTGTATTTTAAGTGCTTTGGGGCAGACATGAATAGTTAGCCTAGTTAAATAATGTAATAACTGCTTTTGAATATTACATTGTTCAATTTGTATGTTTTTATGCAAAACAAAGAAGTTACGTTTTTTGTGAAATAATATTTCAATTAAAGATAAGTATATTTACACCAATGTAGATTTGATAAAGTTGCTAAAAGTTTTGTGGCATTTAAAGATGATTTAAACATGTATAATTTAATGCGCCAATAGTTTAATATAGTTTCTATTTCATTGTATGTTGCTAGGATTTATTGTGTTCGTGTTGATGATAATGCCTGTTTGTTGTTTGAAGAGGTTTAATAAAGGTTCAAATAAACTTTAATCGCACCAACACACTAGATGGCAGTATGTTTTTTGGATATTTTAGTTGAACTCGGAGCAATAAACCCCGGAAGAAAAGTGTTGGTCACTTGACCAGTAGTGGATGTCCACTGTTTATGATAAGTTTTCGTTGTTTTCCCTCTTTATTTTTCTTTGATACACATACTCGCGTGAATTATTGCAACTCAACAACTGATTCGCTTACACTGATATTCAGAAACTGGCCAACGCTTGGCTTTTTATTAGAAAACTGCAGCTGGATTCAACACTTAAACGTCTATTTTTACAATAATATTTATTGTTTTCTGGATAGACTGTCCCGACATATTTGACAATGGTTTGTGTCTGTTTGCGCTAAAAAAACATTTGCATTCACAAATCATTAAAGTATTAGAAACAGATCAACGCGGATAAGGAATGGAATATGGCTACATCTGACTTGATGCTGAGTCTTGGACTTATTGGTAAGATCGAAATAACTGGAAAAGATAACATTTGTATATGTACATTTTATGTATTAAAGTGATAGCTCACCCCCCCCCCCCCCCCCCCCCCCCCCCAAAAAATATGTGATAACTTACTCGCCCTCATATTTTTCCTTACCCGTATGAATTGTTTTCTTCTGTTGAACACAAGTTAGGCAGAGTGACAACACTATTTGTCAGTCACTATTTACTTTCATTGTGTGGAAATTAGAAAAAGGATGCAGTGAAAGTGAATGGTGACTGAGGCTGTCGGTCCCTAGCGTTCAGTTTAATATCTCATTTTGTGTTCCGCCATAGAAAAATGGCATATGACAGAATATTTTTGGGAAAACTATCCCTTTAATTATAGAATAATGATTATTTTGTCAGTAATTGAATTTGCCCCCTTTACACAGAGAAAGATGTAAATGCAGACACACTTTGGGTTTGGTGCTATCCTTCCATTGGTGCTGATCTGCGAGAAGTTCTGTTGAGAAAATGTTGCCTGACATTGGACAATCGTGTGCTGCACACGTTTGTGTTCGGACAGTACAGCAGAACCTGGTACTACATCAGCACTGTTGAGGTTCAGGAGCCAACTGCACTTAAAAAGGTACAAGACTTCATGATTAGGACACCACTACTATCCTAAAAGCTTACAAACCTGTGCTCGAATAATGAAACAGTAATAGTTCAACATAAATTTGATCATATGATACGTTTTTGTTCATTTACTCATCTTTGTCATTCCAAACCTTTGTGACTGACTTTATTCTGTGGAACACAAAAGTACACAAAGCACTTTCCAAGCTAACAAAAATATGTTCTAAGAATGTCGCCTAATGTTAACTTTGAAGTTGTATTAACATTACTGGAAAAACGTTTGCTCGTAACCTTGCCACAATGTTAGCTAAAGTTTTGAGAACGTTCAGTGTTAACTGGGTTAACATGTGACAAAAAGCACCATAAAAGTAGTCCATCCTCGTGCACTATATGTTCTTTGTCTTGTAAAATCAACTGTGTGAGAAAATGTTCATAATTTTTCACTGCCAAACAGTCAAGATATTTCTTATTTAAATTGACCTTCTCCAACTGTTTGTTGAAAGTGTGATGTGAAAGAAGACATGTAAATTAATAAATTTGTTAAAATGTTAATATTAAAACATCATGGTCCAGTTTCACAGACAGGGCTTAGACTAAGCCAGAATTAGATCTTAGTTCAATTAGGGTATTTAAGTAGCTTTTAGAAATGTATCCTGGAACAAAATCATTGCTGGTGTGCATCTTGAGTCAAAACAATGGCACTGACAAGTAGGGCTGGGCGTTATGACCAAAATCTTATATCACGATAGGAGTAATTTTATATCACAATAACAATATATATCATGATATAGTTAATTTTGCTTTAAATAAGATTTTTATGATATCAACATTTTCCATATCATTGAAATTTCATAATTATCATCAATTGATGAACATTAACTAGCCTAAAAAACTCTCACGCTTACTGAAGACAAATAAACTATGATAAAGAAAGAGCAAAGAAAACAAACTACAATAGAACAAAGACAGATGAAATAGACCTACATGAGAAAACTGAAAGCACTAGAAAATGTATAAAGTAATCAAAGGTATAAAAAAAAAACAATGCATAGTCTTTACTGTGTAAATTAAATTTACATTTATTCTTATTAAAGTTACAAAAGCAAGCAGTGAGAGATTTTCTCTTTTTTGTTGTTTGATTAGCATTAATAATGACAGCAGGTAAATTTGGATGCTGTCCCTTTAAGACTGACTTCACTGATCCATTACCTCGAGCCTTGTCTTTCTCAGCTGTACCTTCACTTAAGACATAAATGGCTCTGTTTACTTGCAAATACGTGGTCACTTTGGCACATAGGTATGTGTATTTAACCGTTCAAGCCCAATTAGGTTTAAAAAAGCACTCAGTTCAGTCCTTACGAGCTCTATGAGCAGCGGCTTCATTTCTTTCGCTGCTAATTGCACTTAAACAGTTTAAAACCAGTTGTTTTTAAACCGCAAAGCTTAAAAACTCAAATTATAAACTTTCGTGACCGCGCAGCATAGCAACCTCACACGACAGAGACGATCGTCCAAAATCTCTACCAGTTGACAAATTTCTACCGGCTAATCGTGTCAACCAGTATATCGCCCACCCCTACTTATTGTGCTTAATACATTTTAACATCGAGCACGTCTCTAATTCGCCATCGCCTTCTGAGAGAGGCGGATTTCATGCGCGCACTTTCGCAGTGTGCCAGCCAGCCAGCACGAGCGCTGCACCGAGTTCCTTTTCAGGATATATTCCGCTTGTAACATCACGTCCCGCTCTTTTCTCAGTCATGCATTTCATCACTCTGAAGTGTCAATAGTGCAATATATTTGTACTACGATATGTACGATATAGCAAAATCTCTAACGATAGACATTTTATTTCGTGGTAACGATATATATTGTCATATCGCACAGCCCTAATGACAAGTTGCTTTCAGTTAAAACAGCTCAAACATGCATTTTAGTCTAGAACTAGCTTAAGCCTTGTCTGTGAAACCGGGGCATGAGCATTTTTATAATAAAAGCAAATTTTACTGTTTATGCCAAGCTCTAAACTATTGTATTAAAATAGTTTTAAAAAACAAAACCAGAGCTAGGTGTATATATTGTTTGAATATTCTCGTGGACAATACGTCTTGGAGAGCCACTGCTATAATCTATTACAATTATAACTTCATTTGTGACAAATCTGACAACTTAGTATATCTCATGATGTGCTTTTCACCTTAAGTGTTGTATGTTTTGTAGACAGATGGTACTTATTTTTAATCAAAGTCATGCCAGCTTGCTAACTGACTTTTCATTTTCATTCAAAGGTGACGCATTTCTCAATAGTTGTCACAGCTAAGGACTTCAACCCTGAAAAATATGCTGCATTCAGTAGAGTTCTGTGCAGGTAGCTTTAATTTAAGTAAAAACCATTTAGATTCACAACAGAGGTTCCCACTTGAGTGTAGTTGTTTGTGTTGAGTTTAAATAATTGGTCATTCAGTATTATTACTTTGAGTAAGCATCTTCTGTTTGTCATTAAATAATTTTTTAAGGACATGCATGTTTGTCATGTTGCATCTGTAACATTGTTTTTGCTCAGGATGTATACTAAACATGGGAGTCCTGTGAAGATGATGGAAGGCTACATTGCTGTTCTGACCAAAGGGATATGCCAGAGTGATGAGAACGGCTCCTTCCTCATCAAAGATTATGATGTCAGGAAGGCCTACCTGGCTGGCTCCTTAAAAGGTTAGGTGTGCACCCTTAAAGTGAACATTACAAGCACTTATGGCAGCTTGAAGCATGAACTGAACAGCTAAAATCATCTGATGTACATTTACTTTTGGTACCATAACCATTTGCTCCAATTGGCTTCATGGTTGTTATTTGAGGAATCTTTCAAGAAAGCATCTCAGTTCTGTAAAACATGTATGTATGGTATCCAGTTTGCTATATTTAAGATTTCATGAGATGTTTCAATTTTTATTTTAGATGTTGTGTCCCAATTTGGTATGGAGACCATCATCCTTTACACAGCACTGATGCTGAAAAAAAGAGTGGTGGTCTATCACCCACGGATTGAGGCGCTGCTGGAGTTCACAAGGTAACCATGAAAAATTTCATTACACAAGATCATTAAGTTGACATGAAATCAAAATTGACCCTACTTACTTCCTTAATTTAATTCCTAATTGCATTGTGCATGATTCACTGGCGTACATTAATCCAAACTAGAAATGTGTCAGATTAAGGAAGTAAAATAGGTTGCAAACAGCATCTTAGTATTTATGTCATGTGGTGCTGTAACAAAGAGCAGAAAGTGCTTATGTTTCTATTTCTTTCTTTCTGCTGCGATTTCTGCACATCATGTAAGGATAAACGTCAGGGGTCTTGTAGATTGATTGATTCATTTCTTTCAAAAAGATAAGAAAACAACAACAACAAAAAAAATCATGATAACGATAATGGTCATGCACTAACAAGGCTGGAAGTGGTAAAAAAATTTTTTTTTTTTTAATAAACCAGAGCTCTTCCTGGCCTAGTATGGCATAGAAAAGACTGGTCCATCCTCCACCCTTTTGTTCACCTGGACAATAATGAGCTTGAAAATCTCAAGCTGTGTACAGGTATGAGGGGAAACAAGTCCTTCTCCCAAAACTAGATTTATTATAAATCTTTCAATGGTTATGAACCACTTTGTTTTCTATCTATCTCTGTAGGGTATGTTGCAGGGTTTATCGATCCTGAAGTCAGAGACCGATCAGACCTGTTTGATGTGTATGTAAATCTTCCAGACAGTGAGATCACTGTATCACAAAATGCCAAAGGTGAGAGATTCTGCTTTACAGATTGATTGAGACTAGAATTGTCAAGTACCAAGTGCCTTGTTTTTTAGAGGCAATGGCTATGGGAAAACTCCATAAAGAGATCGGCAACTTCATTGTCCAGGCTGCAGAGGATACTGATCGCACAGATGCACAGGTTATTAAGGTGAGTAATAAGAACAAGGTCCTAAGTATTAGCAAAGAAACAACATATAGCTGTAGCACAATCTACTTCTGAAGTCCTGAACGGTCCTGAAAATCCTGCAACACTGAGGTTTAATCCAACACCTTTTTTATGTTTCAATCTGTTTCCAGGATATTTCAGTAAAAACTAAAGAGATCCTCAGTAACCTGATGTCTCTTGCTGATGAAGCAGACAACTCCAAATTGACTTTGGAGACTCTGAAGCAGCAGCATTACCCTCCAGCGACTGAAAACTTCCTCTTCCACTTAGCTGCAGCTGAGCAACTCCTGAAGATCTGACCAATCAGTGCATCCTGTCCAACTGGCATGCCTCACAATAATCACTGAGAGAAGAACTTACCTTTCATAGTGGAATCACAAAATGAATTGTAACATTTGAAAGAATCTCTGGCTAATTTCAGGGTTGTGAATGGGACAAAAGTTTTATTGGGATATAAATTTATATTTCTTATAAAGATATACAAAAGATAGCTATAACATGATCCCCTCCTGGGTGCAGTTACGAATGTTGAATGTGACATTTCTAAGTGATAACAGGTTTGAGGTAAATAATTAGTAATCAAACCTTTTGGTAGCACTTAGATCTTGAGCCATTGAACAATTTATATCTCTGCAAGCATTAACAATGTATCTAATTAAGTTGTTCGTAATCTTAATTGGGTTAGCTGTTTAAAATTTTATATTTCATAATTGCACACCAAGGGCTGACGGTTGCCTAGTTCATGCCTAACTAAACATTTATTTAGCTGTAAAATAGTAGTAATAACTGTTATGGTAATTGTTCAATTAAATAAAATTGCTCTAGTGAGGTTCCCATTAGATTCAGAATGTAAAGCCATTGAAAACTTTTTTCTTTACTGAACTGTTGAGTGCCAAAATCTAACCCTAAAGTTATGATGTTAATTAACAATCTGTTGGTCTACTTTTTATGATTATATAATCTAATTTAAATAATAAATGTCTTTCCTCATGTGGGATGGAACCTTGTTCCCACATTTTGCATTTGCATTGCCACATAATATTGGCTTCAGCATTCCTTTATATGTTTTGTTTAATTATTAATCATTATTAACTTATTAATCTCAATCTCAGCAAGGGCTATCCTCTGTGCATAAATTGATCATAGAAGAAATTCTGATATGTGTGCAATATATCCTGAAAAAAAGAGGATGCTCAAACTGTACATATTTAATTTCCAAAACATTGTCCTAATTTTCAAAAAATGCTGTTTCCTCAGATACTTTGTTAAATGCATATGTGATCATTAAATATACATAAAGTATACGTGAGTGGCAACAGGAATTTTATTGACACTATCAAACAGAGTGAGGGTATAATTGTTTAAGTTTTATTGGTATTATTTGGTAAAATCCATTTCAATGCAGTGAATTCAGCTATTAAATTCATATGAATTCTTAATTTGGTTATTAAGTATTAGTACAGCATCAAGTTGTAGCTCATAAACCCTTTGGGGGAAAAGAGTGCATGTTTTTCGTACTTCTAGTAGACACCATTTTCAATTTTTGTCAAAATGCAGTTAACTTAATATTGTATTGTTTCCATCGTCATTTCACGTCAGCAAACCCTGTCAATAAAAGTCACCCTCAAATAAGCAAGTTTGCAATAGCAACTTTACAGTCCTCTGTGGTAAAACAGTTCACCATTACTTTCAAGTGACTGAAACTCCTCTTCTAAATTCTTCCTCTTTATCTGCAAACAAAAAAAAAAATAGGTTACTTGTCTGAATCATGCTTATCTATTGGTGACGGATAATGCATTTTTTTGATGAAAACGTTCAGAGAATTGATGAATGTATTTACAAAATTAAAATTATTAAGTATGACAACCTGGTTTATAATAAATCAGCACTAAGATTTACCAGACATCAGTTATCTAATGTGTTACCTTGCCAAACTGTGGAAAAAGACTGAAGGACACTGGAATCATCAGGCCAAAAATAATGGCAGTGCTGACATGCCGAACAGGAGCGATTATCATTGGGTTTCTTTGGCCAAACTTTGTCCTAAAACATTGACAACAGATTTCACATTTTCACACTATCAAAACTTTTAAGAATCAAATTGTGAAATGGAAAGCAAATGGTTTGGACTTGGACCTTTTAAGAAGAGCCAGCAGAAAACTGGGAACAGCTGCAGTAGTGCCAAAAAGAGCTGCTCTTGAGAGGGCTGTTTCCTTTATGGCCTAAGACCAACACATGATGGTAGAAACCAAATGATGCTTGAGATACATAAATGATTAGATGTGAGACATCATAGAATACTAATTACATATGAAGAATACACCAACGAGCCAAAACATTATGACCACCTGCCTAATATGCTGTTGGTCATCTGCCTGCTGCCAAAACAGCGCTGACCCACTGAGGCATGGACTCTACAAGACCCCTGTAGGAGTCCTGTGGTATCTGGCACCAAGACGTTAGCAGCAGATCCTTTTAAGTCCTGTAGGTTGCTAGGTGGAGCCACTGTGGATTGAACATGTTGGTCCAGCACATCTCACAGATGCTCATTTGGATTGAGATCTGGGGAATTTGGAGGCCATTTGTCATAAAGGGGTGTGTCTGGTCTGCAACAATGCTTAGGTAAGTGGCATGTTCATAATGTTTTGGCTCATCAGTATATATTTAAGTAATTTTTGTTTGGTTTGGTTTGGTTTTGTTGCAGTCTCACCTTGGAACCAGCTTCCTTTGAGACCCCGACAGCTTTCCCGTTAGAATCAAACACTTGTATTCCATTTTCGGACTCTTCACTTCTCACCACCATTACACTGAATGCAGCTAGACAGGCTAGAAAACCACATGTTTGGCTCAAAATCTTTCAATGGTATTATGACACTAGAATGCATACTTTAGATCAGGAATATGTATGAAATGGAGTAACTATGCTAGATGTGTTGTGTGCATGTACATTGGTGTTCTTACCTGAGAGAGGAATAGGTAACAAGGATCTACAGATGGTCTCAGTCACAGCACTGAAGAGTCTAAAACGCTGGAGTATAATCTGTGGAAGAGCCTGAAAAGAGAGCATATCCAGGTCACATTTCACCCCAAAATCAAAAGAAAATATCTATACTACAATAAAAATAGTATAGTTCACTGCTTTTGATTAAATAAATTAAAATACAACAAATGGTGTGTGGAAAAAAAAAATCATAATTTTCCTCACAAAACCTTAATGAGAATTAAATGATTTTTTCATTACGTTAATAATCATTCAGAGAAAATATGTGCCTAATTGTCATTAAAATAATGTGTATTGTGTAATAAAATAATAATAATAATAATAATAATAATAATGCACAACATCTGAATGGTCCTAAATTAGGCTTAATTTTCTGCTCCTGTCTGCCTCACTGCTCAGAGTGGTTTGCTACTGTAACTCCGTATAGCTTTGTTTTGAATCTCTTACTTTCATTCATTGCTGCTTATATTATCATCACCTTATATATAATATTGCCTACCACATTAATCTGACATCGCTAGCTTTTAATCTTTGAATCTAAATTGCTATTACAACGCGTTTGTTAACTTGTCATCAGTCTCTTGCGTGCTCATTTTCTTTTCAACGCGTTCATCAAACAGCTGTGGTAAGTCGGATCAGTCTACAAACACGGTCATGTCATCCTCTCCAGGTGTTATATCGTGTTCTGCTTGTCACATGTTCAGTATAGCTTTCTCTGTCAGTGACGAGGGATTTACATGTCATAAATGTAGGGAAATAGTCAGGCTGACAGAGAAAATCTCAGAATTAGAGACACGCATCCAAACTTTATTTGAGGATAGTAAGAATGTAAGGGCTTTAGATACTGTTTTGGATGCGACTAGCTTAGTGAACTCTGTACATTGTTCGGTTCCGGCTGTAGAGCCCGTGCAGCAGGGCACTTGGGTAACGGTGAGGCGGCCTAGCCGCGGAAAACACCACTCTTTCGTTCCAATAAGAACATCAAACAGTGGGGAGAACCCACTGAGAATCCTGTTGAAAATGCCCTAGTTATTAGCGATTCTATTACACGGAACATGAAAATAGAGACACCAGCCACCATAGTCACGTGTTTGCCGGGAGCCAGAGCACCTGACATCAAAGCAAATTTAAAAGTGCTGGCTAATGCTAATCGTAAATACTCTAAAATCATTATTCACGTCGGCACTAATGATGTTCGACTTTGCCAGTCGGAGATCACTAAAATTAACATTAAAGAGGTGTGTGAACTCGCAAGTACAATGTCAGGAAAAGTAATCAGCTCTGGTCCCCTTCCTGTTCGTCGGAGTGATGAGATAGTTAGCAGATTATCAACACTCAATGGCTGGGCTGTCTAAGTGGTGTCCGCAGAATAATATAGTTTTCATAGACAATTGGAAAAGTTTTTGGGGGAGACCTGACCTGTTGAAAAGAGATGGTATTCATCCCTCCCGGGATGGTGCTGCTCTTCTCTCTAGTAATATGGTACATAGTCTTAGAGCTGAAACATGACAAACTGGGGCCCAGGTCAGTTGAAGATCCTGTACGATCCTCAACTGGATTGAACTGGAATAAATACTTTGAATGTTGCGATCCTATCGGGCTTATGATAGCTACCTGAATCGTAACAAAGCACTGTTTGCCAGAGGAGAACTGGCCCCCTGACTAAGCCTGGTTTTAAGCCAAGGTTTTTTTCTTGACATTTGATATTCAACAGTGCTTTGCATCTGCCTGCATTGACACCATTTTCTTTAAGAGCTGCTGTGCAGCCAAAATTATATACCAGTTATCACTGTAAAGCTGCTTTGTCACAATCTGCATTGTAAAAAGCGCTATATAAATAAAGGTGACTTGACTTGACTTAAACTAAACATAACCTTGTTTCTTTCTTTTAATTTTAGGGGGTGAAATATGACCTTGAACCTTGACAGATTTCATGAGATTCACACACCTGTGTCAATAATTTTCCAAACATAAAATCATCAGATGAATATGGTTTATTGACTGTGACAAAAATCTCTCGTACCCCTGCAAATGTTGAGTAGGAAACTGTTCCAACGATAAGAAGTGACTGCTTCATTGATGTTTTGTTATCCTAAGCAAAAAAAAAAGTGAAATAAATATAACAATTAAATCCTGTATAAGAACACTCTCATTATTATTATTACTCACTTGCACAAAAGAAAAAGAAATACATCCTGGGACATAACACTGTGGTTAAAATAGTCTGCTAAGCAACTAAAAGACAATTTTTTTTTTAATTTTATTGAAATGTAATAGAAAAGAAACACAATTATTTACCTTAGTCGCTGTTGCATTTCTGTTAGAATGGTTGAATCCTGCACAGTATGTCTGAAGCAAAAACTATAGCAAAAATCGTCAAATTGATAGTTGATAACAAAAGATATAAATAAAGACATAAACATGTCAAACATGTACAAGAATGTACTTACTTGCCAAAACAAAGCAGGTTTAATGCCTTTGTGAGGTATTAAACTTGCAACAACCTGTGGAAACAAAAATATGTGCGATCTTTCATTTGCGGATTATAAAAAAAACACAACTCACAAATTTACATTTTAAGTTGCTCAACTCTAGCACGTTGAGAACTCACCAAGGGAGCAGATATAGGTAGAAAACCTGAAAACAAAATGAAAAAGATATCATCAGAGAAGCAAAAGAACATTTTTAATTCAGATGAATGCAAATTGCTTCACATATATGAAGCAATATCTCAAGCGCATAAATTACAGAAAACACAAACCCTCAAGTTGTTATTATACCTTGAGGACGAAACACTGGTGCGATTACAGCTCCAGTATCAGCATGGACAGAAGACTAAAAATGTATAAGAGCGTTAATGACAAAAAAAATTTAAATAAATAAGTCACCATGAAATCAAAAAGGACAAATATTGTTGTTTTTTTTAAATAAAATACTGCAGTATTTATTATAAAATGATTTACCCATGTACATCAGTATTTTTTTTTTATTAATTTGCCCTCATAATCTTTAATCAAAATTATTTCCCTCTGATGGTGTGTTATTAACACTGAGGGCAGGACAACCTGTCTCTCATATGAGATCACAGTAATAGCAAACCAGAACCATACAAATTGATACAATCAATTCCCAATGGACAAAATCAAGTCCCGCCCTACTTTTTTTTCTTCAGGAAGCCATTTCACTTAAATGTATTAATATTTATTATATAATTCAAATTATACAATTATTATTTGTAAAACAATAGAAGAAGCAAGAGATCACACTAAAACATAAGTTAACACAGAGAACATATTAATACAAAATTGATTCTTTCAGTTCTGTAGCCTCTTTCGTCCCATGTCAGAAGAGTCAGTGAATATCTATACATGTTTGTCACGCTCACTTGAAAAATGTAAATTCAGTCACTTACAAGAGACAGTAACCAGGCATTAGCAACCTAGAGAGAGAGACAGATAGGAATATTGTTATGAATGAATTAATGAATGAATGAGCTACTAAACATATTGTGCAGCCTACTTTTTCATTTCTCTGTGTATCTCCCTCTTTCTGAAGAAGTGTCCGGGCTTCCTCAATTTCAGCCTAAGGAAATACCATATGTATTTTGTTGTCATCTATTAAATGCAAACAATATTATATGTAAGGAACAAATATCACAACGTTATTTTCACCCTGTATGCGCGTGATACTGTAGAGTCTTTCTATAAGAAGCAATTGACTATACTGATGTGACTGATGTTATATTACAGTATGTGCATGTGCTGATTATGTTGCTGCTACTCACCTGTGATGACAACACTAAACCTGGGTCGAGGATGTTGAACCAGAGACGCAGTCTGCTCAGAAAAGACTGCAAAATTATTAATTTATTAATTTATTTGTCGCTGATATCATAATTTTCATGAATAAGACAAATATAAATCAAAACATTTTAAAACGACACACAGATTCAAGAAAGTACCTGTCCATTGTTTTGCCAGTACTGTAAGTTGGGGTCCATTTTAGCTTTTTAATGACAGCTCTACAAGCATTACCAATTCATTTTATTATTTTTAAACACAGTTTAACTTGTGTAGGTCACGCAGATAAGACATGCTTGAGACTGCGACGCTTCCGCATGTCACGTGCTCAGACATCATCCAATTATATTCCAGCATGATCCGGGTGTGCGCGGGTGCGCGTCAAGACAAGACAAATAAACGTAAAAGAGCTATCAAATTAAAGAAAACGAAAAAACACACAAAAGACAGAATGTATTGTAATTTTGACACAAAATTTCCTATTACTTCATTTAGTTCATTCAATTTCAATGAAAGTATTCTTTGCTAAGCAACTGATTGATTGATTGATTGATTGATTGATTGATGGTTTTATTTCTGTTTTAGCAAGTATATTAGTATAATTCTAAAAATGTCTATCTTTCACATTTCGTCTTTTTGCTGTGAAATCTTCAATAATATTTGATATTTGTAATATTTGTAAATTAAATAACGTCTGCATTGTTAGAAATATTTCAAGATGAACATTTACTAGAGCAACTTTTTTTTTACATAGGCCTATAAAAATCGTGTTAAAATGTATTTATGATACAACATGCTTTTGAGAATCGTTTGAGTTTAACGTAGACCTTCCTTTTATATCTCTCAATCAGCACTGCATTGTTTGTAGTTAGAGAGCTTTGATCATAAAAATTAAGCATTTAAATATTCTGATGAATAAAAAACACATGCAAACCTTATAGATTTTCTGACTATTATTTCATATGTTAGGCTTTACAGGGTTAATATAGTTTTCAAACCTTGATTCTTGTGGGCACCAATTTATCTATTATTTATTTGTATTATTAAGCAATTATTTTAACTAACTGCTTAGGGGTGTGCTTGTGCTGCGCAACTAATGCAAAAATAGTGCGCAGCTTTGATGCTCAAGGAGTTTTTGTGCACTGTATTGAGCACATTTGGCAAGATGGCAGCCACCATTGGGAGACTTCTGGGGACTTCTGTAAGTTTCATTTAGCAGTAGCGATAAATTAGATTTCTGCTGCGAAATATTATTACTATTATTATTATTATTAGGAATAAGTGCTGAACTGCATTTAGGTGCAAGTATGATTTGGTTAGATTCTGTTAGTCGTCGTCGTCGTCTGGTTAGCAGATAAGTTTCACTGTATTTAACCTTTATCCAGCTTATGCAATGTTCACTGTGAAATACCTGTCAGAATCACCAGTGCAATTGTTATGTATATATTGTGTAGACTTTTTTGTTATTAATAACTGATTAACAATTTGATGTATTTTCAACCTAACGTGAAAAGTTTGTTAGATAAAAGTATTATATACTTTTGCATACTCTCGCTGCAAATATGTGCCTAGCTTTAAAAAGCACCCAAATGTACAGTATTTGTGGAATGTGCCATTATTCAGTGGACATGTATAGTTTGACATATTTTTACGATGTGCACAATGTTAGGAATATGAATGGGCATTGGTCAATGTTAGGGCATGGTGTTATCTGTATCAAGTGATAACCAACTTGTTTAACGGCTCTTTCATGTATGTCTTTCCTTTTCACAACAGGCAAGAAGAGCTGCAGTTAATGGACTGAAGGCCTTGGTCCCTCACACTGGACCATCTGTGATCAGGGCCCCACAATCCCTTGCCTGCATTGCTGCACAAAAAGCTTACTTCTCAGTCAGTAAGTCTTTTTTTTTTTTTTTCCCCCCTTTGCCTTTAATTAAATATAGTACTATCTTTTCTAATCCATCATGCATGTTTGTAAATATCAGGCACTACTAGATGGGCCCCAGCAGTCACTCAACAGGCCCCACATTTCAAAGGCACTGCTGTTCTCAATGGAGAGTTCAAGGAGATCAGCCTAGAAGATTTCAAGGGCAAATACCTGGTCCTTTTCTTTTACCCACTAGATTTGTAAGTTAATCTAGTAATCTAATAACATTTAATTTTTTAGTAATGCAGCATTCACTCTTGCATAAGCATTCTTAAGAATACAACTTCTATTGTAATATTTTTTTTAAATTACATCTCAATTTTAATTATATTTATGCATTTCTATAGAATTATTGATTAAATTAATAAATGCTTCTTTATTTCTGCCCACTCGGCAGCACTTTTGTTTGCCCCACAGAGATCATCGCCTTCAGTGACAAAGCCAATGAGTTTCGTGATGTAAACTGTCAAGTAGTTGGTGTGTCTGTGGACTCTCACTTTACGCACCTGGCCTGGACCAACACCCCGAGAAAGGTTTATACTTAACTTCACAAAGGCTGTGTACACACTACAGCTAAATACACTTGTCACTTTAGTGTTTACGAGGCTTTATTAATTAGTTGGCTGAAATGAAACGCACACAGCATACATGCTGTCCAAACAGTGCAACGATTGACATTGTACACATTACAGTTTATACATTCTCAGTTCTCTAAATAGGATCAAGGGATTGGGAAACTAACATTTTGCATGATTTAGGCATTTCTGATGCTAATCTTGCCAACTAAAGTCTGGTTTGTCTAGAGTGGAGGATTAGGGAAAATCCACATTCCCCTGTTGGCTGATCTCACAAAGCAAGTGTCCAGAGACTATGGGGTCCTGCTGGAGGGTCCTGGAATTGCTTTAAGGTACTGTAATTTAATCAATGGACTTATTTTATTTTAGACATTCTCAAACATTTTATTTCCTGTATCTGTATGTTTTTCATGCTTTGCTAAGCTGGAGAGCTTTTTAGCAAATTATCCATCGCTAAATTATGTTTCACATTATAGGGGTCTCTTCATTATTGATCCTAATGGAGTGATCCGACACATGAGTGTAAATGACCTGCCGGTTGGACGCTCTGTTGAGGAAACCCTCCGTCTGGTCAAGGCCTTCCAGTTTGTGGAAACCCATGGTGAAGTCTGTCCTGCCAGCTGGACCCCAAAGTCACCCACGGTAAGCTTTTTCTGTTTTCCTGGTATGTCATTGTACGATATGATTGTATAATATGTTGTTGGTGCATTTGACTACTAAAATTTGAAAAACCTCAACTTCTAGATGAGTAAATCCAACCTTTTTCTTTGTAAATGTGTACAGTGTTGAAGCAGTTAAAAGACATGTTTGCTGTATTGTTACAGTGTTGGTAGTAAATTATTGTAAATTATTTTTGTATCCAAATTTATTCATTTTGAAGTACCTCAACTCCTAAAACTAACTAGATTTAAAGGTAGAATGGCAATTTCAGAGAGGCTAGCAATAGCAAGCTAGCTTTGAAAGCAGAAGATCCCACCCTCCCTTCAGAGCGCTTTTCAAAGCCACGTCTCCTCCCAAACACATGAATGCGCACAGCCAGAGCAGTCTGCAAAGCATTATGAGAGCTATGATAGATTTTTAAAATATTTAAACCACTTCTATTATTGATTGTTCAGGATGTGAAGAGTTTCAGCCAGTACAACAAAAAACATTGCCTACCCTACCTTTAATCTGTAAATCAAACCTTTTTGTAAATGTGTACACCATTTAAAGCAGTTAGAAGATAAGTGTGCTGTTACAATGTCGGTAGTATACATAAAATGAACTCTTTCTTCATGTTACCTGCACCCACATCTCCAAAGCTTGTGAAAATCAGCGAACTTGTCCTTTAAGTTTTTGTGAATGGGTAGTATTTGGTCAGCTATGAACTACTTAAGTATGTTATGGCCATAGATAATGTGAAATGTAAGGTTTGTGGGGTTGTAGCTGTTGTTTTAACTCTGCATTTATGTAATTGACTTTTGTTTGTTTTAGATTAAGCCGACTCCAGATGGCTCGAAGGAATACTTTGAGAAGGTCAACTGAAAACCCTAAAACTATTGGTACTGACAGATACTGCAGATCTTAGCACTTAACTCAAAAAAGTCCATAATCCATATCCCAAATAAATATAATGTTTCAGTATGTTGGCAGTTAATAGGGAGTGGAATCTGTTTTGATTTATGTATTTAAGCTGTCCAAATAAAAACTGCACTGTGTTAAATTTGTCTCTTTGCCATAGTACATGTTTTCTATCCAAAGTGCTTCACTTTCTGATATAAGCAAATAATTTTTGACTTTTTGATGAAATATTGTGTAATTGTATAAAAATATATGCATGGATGAAGTTAACAATAAAACCAGTAACATGCATTATGAAAATAAATAGGTCAATTTTGATTACATGCCAACTTTCAAAGAATATTATGCCTTAAAGGTAAATTATGTAACTTTTTACTCTTTAGTGGTTTAAAAAGACATCTGCATGCATTTTGCAGAAGAACATTGGTTTGGTTGTGCTTTGGCTCTGTTCCATGTTAGCCTTTCTCTCTCGTTGGGACAACTAACTTATGCCACTCCCATACACGTCAAAGTAGCCAGAGCAACTTTTCTCCATTTACAGACATGAAAAAAAACACACATGGGTGAGTGACGTCTGTATGCAATTTCACATGTAAACCATCTTGTCAGGTCTAAAATATAAAATCAGGTTAAGACAAAAACATGTTTTGAAAGAATTAATGATGTATTGAATTATTTAAATAGTTAATTTAGAACAAAAAAAGTTACATAGTGTACCTTTAAAAATCTCTGCAAAACAATGATCCCTGGATATGGTGGAATAGGAGATATTAAAATCCTAAGTACTGCAGATAATAATTTATAACAAAATAATTGTCATTTTTAAGCACAACAGTTTAAAAATATGCATTTGTTACTAAAGAGGTTGAATGGCCTAAAGGTTGAGAAATCTTGCTTTATATTATTGTTCAAGGACAGTACATGGTACTGTACAATGATGATAAAGCAAAACTTTGATATCAGTAACTACAGTTTGGCTGATTCTTGTCCAAGTTATTTTGACAAACACATTTAATATGTTGAAAACAGATGAAGCTGCCGTCACACCATTTGTTTATTCTACTGAAAAGTGCAATCAATTACATACTGATTGTGTGTAATTCTTGTAGTTCCCATCAAGTACGCAGCTGTCCCTGGGGAGAAAATTTTAATTATGACAACTTTTCCTTCATATATAAACCATGCCTACATAACCTCAAAAACAATGTTTATTTTTTTTTCTCCTTTTTACAGCAAGTTAATATTGTGTTTAAAATGTCTCTTTAGACTTCACATGGAACATGACATGAAGAACCAGAAATAAATTTTTTAAACTGGGAGGAATGGGTTTTAGAAAAAGGCTTTGCCACTTCTCAAACTTTTTTTTAGTTACATACTGTATTTACACAATTGAACAAGAAAAATAAGAACAGCTCTAAGTGTGTCTGCACTTAGTAACCATGAAAACATCTAGTAAAGTGTACAATAACTTCACTTTGTACAGTATGTCTGCAGAGATTTAGCATGTGCGCCTAAATTGTGTCTGACAATCACAATTTTGGTTCAGATCATG
The DNA here is from genome assembly GCA_037101425.1 of Elopichthys bambusa. Lineage (NCBI taxonomy): Eukaryota > Metazoa > Chordata > Actinopteri > Cypriniformes > Xenocyprididae > Elopichthys > Elopichthys bambusa. The sequence continues at coordinate 22,406,882 of CM074443.1, forward strand.
GATACAAAAATAAGCATGTGAGTCAGCTGTCCAAGACAATGAATAGCCTTTCAACTCTTTAAATAAAAAAAATAATAAAAAAAAGCTGATGACTATCTCCTCTATGAGCAGCACAAAGTCAATGAAGCACTTATTTTTGAGACCGTTCTACAAGACGCAAATGAAGGGTAGTGATGAGGGTCACCTAGTGTGTAATGATAAACAAAAACAAACAAATAGAATCTGATCATTTGATTTGGTGAAAAATTCATGCAATATCAGGCAAGATGTAACGGTGCCACCAAGCCCACCCCAATCTTCAAAAAAAGTAACAAAAAAACCTTAATCTGACTGTCCATAAAAGAAAGAAAAGACACCCTTTAATAAATCTGTACAACCAAAATACATTTTGGGATCTACATCTACAGTTTTCATTATTAAGGTTATATACATGGCCACCCCCCTCCATATATTATTTTTATGAGCAGACTTCATTCAAACCCCAATAACAACATAAGACTAAACTGGAAAAAAAAAAGAAATATCACATCACACATCCCATTAAAACAATCTGCCACCAAACCATCATTTCAGATCATCAGTCTCACTAGAATCTGCTTGTGGATTGCGAACTGTATCTGATGTGCCAAGCTCTGCTGCTCAGTCTGTGGATCTGAGCTACAGGTCAACAGATGCCCTTTAAAAGGTAGAGCTAAAACCTGGCTGCTTCATATACTGGTTTATCCATTTATGAAAAAAAAAAAAAAAAACTAAATTAATTTCTGTATTTTGGAATTTCAAACCACATTATGAATTTGGTGCGATTCATAAGCATGTAAAACAACACTACAATGATGGCATTGTACGACTAATACAAAACAGACAAGCAAGAGGATGGACATTAACCCCACTCTCTGATATTCACATATAATAGAACAAAGGCTCTCAATACACTTTGGCCTCTTCACTGAAGAGAGCTAGACTATTCCATCAATAAAGATCTGTTCAATGGTTTTGGGGGTGGGATAGAGTTATAAGAAATAGGAGCAATGTTGTGGTGTACTTTCTTTACCCTTTTTTATCTGCATTTACTGCCTGCATTGCCTCTGGAGGGAAAAACATAAAGCAGATAAAATTAAAAAAAAAAAAAAAAATTACAATAAAAAGTCCTGTTTATTACACCTCTCATTTTACCCTTGTGTACGCATCATGCCGCAACTTTTAATTCACTGAGAAAATGGAAAACTAGATTTTGTACAAGATACCACAATCTCTTCTTGCAAAATAAATGGAGACTTTGTGCCCGCGTCGATCGGGAGGAAGTGTCGGCTGATCCGCAGCATTGCTGCAGAGTTTCTAGTCGATTTTCACATTTGTGTAGATCTTCCTCACAAAGGCACTTGTTCCCATGTAACCTACCGCTCCTAAAAACAACAGAGGATGCATTGTGTTAGCATAACAAGAATATGTTGCTCCCCTTTGCCATATAGCAAAATGTATGATTTAAGAGGAGAATTACAGTACTAGAGAAGTGATGTTGTTTTCTTGTACTCACCACACATGATTCCCAGAGCAGTACTAAACACAGCCATGTAGCCAAAATAGAATGACGTCTGAAATAACCCATACATCCTGGGGAAAAATTTGTACATGCTAATCACTGGTATCAGATCCACAGACTTAAATCTACACACAGACAGTTACCATATTTTCTGGACTATAAGTGTAGTTTTATCATCTAAAAAAACATGCTGCAACATATATAATGCTATTAAATGTATGTATATGTACAGAAAACGATTAAGTAGTGTTGTCAAAAGTACTGACCGCGATAAAGTCGATACTGAAATTTTAAATTCGTAAAGACCTCTGATTGGCCTTTGTGTTCACGTGCTCATCAGATATGTCTGTGCTTAATTAATCACGACATGGGAGCGCTTGAAAGCGCACGGAAGTGTTTGAATTTAAAAGCAGTAGTGTTTGAAAGCAGGCGTCTATCAGGGGACCGGCTCGCTGATAGATGCTTGCTCCCATGTTTATCTGTGCAAGCGCTCAATGAAGAGCGTCAAAGATGTCTATTTACAACATGTTATTGAAGCACTGATCATTGTAGCCAAATCACAGACATATTTGATGAGCGTGTCAACAAAAAGTCCAATCAGAGGTGATTACAAATCCGATCAACAGTGCTCAAAGCATCATATTTTTGGTATCGCAGTCGGTACTTTTGACAACACTACAAATAAGTTCAAGCAATCTGACATCACAGCAGTAAATGACGGTCATTTAAAGTCAGCATGAAATCAAAATGGACAACTCTCTTTTTTTATGGAATATTGTAGTATTTATTATCAATAATTTATCCGTGCACTTCATTATTTTTTTAAAATTCATGTGCCTTCGTAATCTTTAATCAAAAACATTAACCTGCCCTCCCACATTTAAAACAACTCATCGTCTCTTCCTGTCACATGCTATGGCGCGAGGGCGGAGCTATCTGGAACCGCCAGCAGATCCAATGACGTAAGGGGAAAATGCTGTCGCTGGGGCTGATGCCAGTTATTGGGGTGTACAGTACCCTCAAACATTGAAAGGAACCTGATGGAGGACACGCTTAGTCAATCAGGCTACGTGTCTACTGGAGCATTTTTTTAAGATTCATTCCTATGGAAGTTGAGCGTCACGCAACGCGCGAACGTGACGCTCAACTTCCATAGAAAACGCTCACTCCGTGCCAACTGACACGCACAGTCAGTCAGTCAGTCTCTCGCACTCTCTCTCTCTCTCTCACTCACTCACTGTTAAGTGCCGTTGACCATCCTCGTCTTTGTCATCCTCTTTGTCAATAAAGTTAAGACAGTGGAGATAAATCCCCCACAACTGACTGCAAACGGGTCAAGTCACGCCCTCTCATTTCAGATGCCGTTTCACTCGGATAGTCGTCACAGTAGAGAAGAAAAGACAATCGCAACTTCCGCTTCATGCCGACTTTAAATATAGAGCATTCATACATTGACAAACTAAAACTCACTTTGTTTTGAAGAAATAGTAGTAGAAGGAGTACATGTAAACGTAAACTGCTGTTGAGGCTGCAGAGAGAAAGCTTGTCCACTGCCTGGGGAAAAAAAAAAAAAAAAAAAGTAAAATAACATCTTAAAACAATTACTGTCATTCAGTCTCATGATGTCATCTGGTTATGATGCATTTATGTCCCTACAAATTTAAATGCCTCTGCGGTCTGATCCCAAGTACACTTGGGAGGATGGATGGGGAAACAAATTAAAATGCATAAGCAAAACAGCATTATAAAGACAGTATTGCATGTAATGCTCCTTACCATCTGTAATCTTCTGCATTGAGAAGGAAGTAGGTACAGACGATGGTGACACAGACTGTAACAATGCACAGGATCACCAGCACCAGCATCATAAATCCATACACATAGTAAATCTTGTAGGCCCAGAAAGATGTGAAAATGAAGTACCTAAAAGAAAATGTGAGATGGTTTTTAATCTTACAGATATTCATAATAGTTATGGGTGTGTGTATACATATACAAACCCGATTCCAAAAAAGTTGGGACACTGTACAAATTGTGAATAAAAAAGGAATGCAATAATTTACAAATCTCATAAACTTATATTTTATTCACAATAGAATATAAATAACATATCAAATGTTCAAAATGTCTCACTTTCAAATGTCATGCCAAATATTGGCTCATTTTGGATTTCATGAGAGCTACACATTCCAAAAAAGTTGGGACAGGAAAAGTTAAATGTACATGTAAGGAACAGCTGGAGGACCAATGTGCAACTTATTAGGTCAATTGGCAACATGATTGGGTATAAAAAGAGCCTCTCAGCGTGGCAGTGTCTCTCAGAAGTCAAGATGGGCAGAGGATCACCAATTCCCCCAATGCTGCAGCGAAAAATAGTGGAGCAATATCAGAAAGGAGTTTCTCAGAGAAAAATTGCAAAGAGTTTAAAGTTATCATCATCTACACTGCATAATATCATCCAAAGATTCAGAGAATCTGGAACAATCTCTGTGCGTAAGGGTCAAGGCCGGAAAACCATACTGGATGCCCGTGATCTTCGGGCCCTTAGACAGCACTGCATCACATACAGGAATGCTACTGTAATGGAAATCACAACATGGGCTCAGGAATACTTCCAGAAAACATTGTCGGTGAACACAATCCACCGTGCCATTCGCCGTTGCCGGCTAAAACTCCATAGGTCAAAAAAGAAGCCATATCTAAACATGATCCAGAAGCGCAGGCGTTTTCTCTGAGCCAAGGCTCATTTAAAATGGACTGTGGCAATGTGGAAAACTGTTCTGTGGTCAGACGAATCAAAATTTGAAGTTCTTTTTGGAAAACTGGGACGCCATGTCATCCGGACTAAAGATGACAAGGACAACCCAAGTTGTTATCAGCGCTCAGTTCAGAAGCCTGCATCTCTGATGGTATGGGGTTGCATGAGTGCGTGTGGCATGGGCAGCTTACACATCTGGAAAGGCACCATCAATGCTGAAAGGTATATCCAAGTTCTAGAACAACATATGCTCCCATCCAGACGTCGTCTCTTTCAGGGAAGACCTTGGATTTTCCAACATGAGAATGCCAGACCACATACTGCATAAATTACAACATCAGGATCCGGGTACTGAAATGGCCAGCCTGCAGTCCAGATCTTTCACCCATAGAAAACATTTGGCGCATCATAAAGAGTTGAGCAACTAGAAGCCTGTATTAGACAAGAATGGGACATTCCTATTCCTAAACTTGAGCAACTTGTCTCCTCAGTCCCCAGACGTTTGCAGACTGTTATAAAAAGAAGAGGGGATGCCACACAGTGGCCTTGTCCCAACTTTTTTGAGATGTGTTGATGCCATGAAATTTAACTTATTTTTCCCTTAAAATGATACATTTTCTCAGTTTAAACATTTGATATGTCATCTATGTTGTATTCTGAATAAAATATTGAAATTTGAAACTTCCACATCATTGCATTCCTTTTTTATTCACAATTTGTACAGTGTCCCAACTTTTTTGGAATCGGGTTTGTGTGAGTATATATGTAAATATATATGTACTTATGTATATAAGTCAGTGTGCAGACTTACATCTCAATGAATATTGACCCGAATGGAAGGATGCCACCTAGACACACAATCACCGCTGGCTCCATAAACCTGCAAATTCAGAGAAACATTCAGTAACAAGACAAATTTATTTATAAAAGTCTATAACTATCATCAACAGGTGTGAGAAACTCTGTGATGTGTGAATCATGATTGAGGTTACCATTTCTTCTCTGGGATGGGTCTGGGTACAGCATTGACCCTACAAGGAAAGTTGGGCTGACCGGACAGGTTCCTGCCCAGGATTGTCCCCACCAGGTTCAGAGGCAGAATAACAAAAAAACAGATGCAGCACACTGCAACCTGATCGAACAAATAAGATAAATGACATTTCAACAGATGCAACAAGTATTGTACCAAAGCAATTAATGTTTTAAAGGGTTAGTTAACCCAAAAAATAAAAATTCTGTAATCAATTACTCATCCTCATGTTCCAAACCCATAAGACTTTTCATCTTCAGAACACAAATGAAGATATTTTTAATGAAATTTGAGAGATTTCTGTTCTTCCATTGTCCTTCTATTCACCCCAAATTCTCATGGTTCAAAACATTCATAAAGAGATCATCAAAAAAAACCCAACAACTTATGAATAGAGCAGTTTAATCCAAGCCTTCTGAAAAGACACGATCACCTTTATGTGATGAACAGATTTAATTTAGGCTGATATTCACATATAAACATTGATCTTAGCAAACTAAATGGAAGCTCAAGTATGTGCTTGACACGCGAGAACCAATGAGGTTAATTCTCGCGTGTTTCTCTCTTCAGAAGACTTTGATTAAACCACTCAATTCATATGGATTTATTTTGATCTCTATGAATGTTTTGAGTGAAAAGACTTTCAATGGAGGGACAGAAATCTCTCAGATTTCATTAAAAATATCTTAATTTGTGTTCCAAAGATGAACAAAAGTCTTGTACAGTGAAACATGAAAGTGAGTAATTGACCATTTTCATTTTTGGGTGAACTAACCCTTTAAGACTAATAGGGGTGTAAAACATTTTAATACATTTCATGTGTAATATGAAACTAAATGACACTAGCATGTTCACACAACCTAATTTAATTGTCTAAAACAGTGGTCTCAAACTGCCGGCCCGTGGGCCATTTACGCCCCCCCTCCCTCTCCACCCGGCCCGCAACTGATCTCAAAAATAAAACATAATCCAGCCTGCTAAATTATTATTATTATTATTATTCTCTAGTTGTCTCATACCATATTCCATATGCAAAGAAAAAGTCACCGTTCTAAGGGGCCATTCATATATTGCGTCACATAAGTGGCCATGCCGCTTTCTCCTTCTTTCCAAAGCGCTTTCGCTCCCGTGGCGTCTGTCATTGCTATGCAACCATGAGCCGCGCTCTCCACAAGGCTCTGCATTAGCTCTACTACTAACATTAGATATATTTATGGAGATGAGACATAAAAACTCACCCTGTACAGCTATAATCAGCTTTCGGTGTTGTTAAGGAAAAGCCGAAACTCATCGGTTGGTCCTTGTCACATGAAAAGTTTAGATGTTTTCATCTCGCCACAGCATAGGCTCGCCTGGAAAAACCAAATGCGCGTCGCGACTATTATGAGCGCGCTTGCCTAAATTACAGTAAAAGCGCTCGCGTCAATTTAAACCACCGAAACGTGTCCGATGCTACCAATAAACGTTACTGATGCTCAAACGGCATCTTGGGCAAATGTGGCTCAGCTGTGTGAGCAGAAGCGATGCCAGGTGTCTGGCAAGTAATAGAATAGGGTACAAATGTATTCAGGGATTGCATTTGTTCAGTACAGTGTTGTTCAGTGCAAGCTTTTGATGTTATTTAAGCTAAAAGTAAGAGAAAATATTTGCACTAACTGTTAAAAACTAATACTGTATGTAACTATGATAGACATGCCAAAATATTTTATTAAGGAAATTTGAAGTAAATGAGAAAAAATGCAAAAGGAAAGTGAATTTTGCGCTTTCTTGTGCTTAAATGTTAAAATGGCCCTCCTATGATGTGTCAATCACAGCAACGGTCCCCAGCCAATTTGAGTTTGAGACCCCTGGTCTAAAATAACATATGATGTGAAACAAAGTGACTGTCTTTCCTACTCAGCAGTTGATGTCAGTTTTAAAATCTGCCTTAGATACCGCCTGAGAAAATCTTGAATGAGATAGGCATGTAATCGACTACACACTGCGTAAGGCAGATGACGAACTCACCATGGTGCCGAACGGGATGGCTCTGGAGGCATGGTAGTAGATTGCAATGAAGTTGATGAAGAATGCTGTGCCACACACCATGGCAGGAATCAGAAAAGCTCCTATGAACATCTGCTTTATCCATCTCCTCCCTGCACAAATGATATACAATAGTTGCAAGAAATTACAAAAAAAAAGTCTGTAGACACATAGAACACCTTCAATAGGCTACCTTAAATCCTTACATTTATTATATCTTACTTAGCGCTAATATGGTTAAAATGATATTTGGAGCTTTCCTTATCGCAGATGTTACAAATATTAGTTTGCATACCTCCTTGTTTTGCATAAAGGCTTCCACCAAAGTAGCCGTTGACTGGGGACGTGGCAGCATAAACAAATATGGCTGTACTCAGCATGGACCCTCTCCTACAAGAGCAAACATAAAATTTCTTTGATGAGCACTTCAGAAAATGTGAATATCCCTGACAGCCCACCTATCCATAAATGTCCAAATGTATATCACGATTATACAACAATGTCATTTTTATTATAGCCATATAGATAATAGTTAAACAATAGATGCAGTTTATGATTAACAGGGCAATGATAGGTAAAACTCACTCTGTATACAAGTCCTCAATCATGGCCAAAATGATGACTATGAGAGAAACAGAGAAGATTTGACAGCCAGAGCCAATGAGGGAGGAGAATATCAGCGGGTGGCTGGACGGCCTGAACACATCACCATGAACCTGTTTCCATCCATATTCATCACCAAGATCACGATCCTGATAGTGAGATATAAATAAGATAAATAAAAATGGAATGTGCGTTGAATTTGATCAAATGCAGAGAGGAAGACGCGATCTCTCAGAGGAACACAGCAGAGGAACACAGCATAAAATAAGATGTTATCAGAGCTATCAAACATCAGTCATTGTGAGGTTATGAATAAACTAATTCATAACAGATACAAGATAAAACAAGTGTGTAAATTAAAAGGTGATGGGATTCATAAGGCTCATTTAATAAAGTATTTCAAAAATGTTGTGTGAAAAAAGTGATCACCATGTCATCCATTTCCTCTTCTTTGCTATATCTGGCATAGTCTTTCCTTAATGTCCTCATCAGAATCATTGAAACAAGGCCCACCAGGAAAATCACCATCATGAAAGAGTTGAATATTGAGAACCAGTGAATCTGTCAGGTGCAAAACCACACACACACACAAAAAAACATTCCATAAATTAAATATCATTTAGCACATATTAAATTAGCTGGGAAGGAGCAAATAATATGTGGCTTGTACCCGGTGTTGAAAGAAGGACGGATCAAGATATTTGTCAAATCTATCCTCAAATTTCACATCAGATTTCTTCCACTTCACCTGTGAGGATCGGCAGAAAGTTTGTATTATTATAAATATGCATGAGAAAGAGCCTACCACCAACGGAAACACTGACATCTTTCACACAATAAGCATTAGTATATTTATTTTCCACACAAGCATTAGTGAATATTAGCAGTACTGCTGTCAATGTTAATGCACGCAATACATTTTTTCCAGTTTAAAGCTTTAAAATATTTAACGCAATTAACACAGCATCCGCTTTTTTCTGTCATCCTTTGGCATAGCGTTACATTATCTGATCACGCTTTTATTCACGCAAATGAAATGTTGCTTTTGAACTATTCAAGTGCTCCAAAAAGAGAATGCGCTGTGAATGTCCTTACACATATTCGATGCACAAAAAGACATGCGCCAGTATTCTCTTCTCTTTAGTAGTTCTCTTTCACGCTTGAACGAATAACACACAATATTGCCAAAAATATCCATTCTGTCAAATATCCTCATAAGAGCAGCCTTGAATGAGTTCAAATGAAAGTAAAGAGTTGTGAGAAAGTGGGACATGTGTGAGATCCGCGTCATGTGCAGCAGCAACCACTTAAAGTGACAGCAACCACTAATGCAGCAACCACTATTTAGGCTATAACTTATACAGAAACCGAATAAAATTATCAAACAGTCTGCGCTGCATATTTCCTATTATTATATACCTGTTATTTACCTGTAGGAAGGCCACAGGTAAATATGACATTTATTATGGGTTTATGTGAGAAGTTGTTATATTTTTTTGAAGCGTTAAAAAATTGATAGCTTTCAGTTATACTATAATGTTGAATGGCTATACTTCATGTTTAAAATTGGAGAGAAAAAAAATCAATTTAATTAAGACATCAGTAACTATAGTATCACTGATACTGGTCTTCATTCATAAAAAGATGCCAATAAACAAGTATTTAAAATACACTGTCTTTATGTTGTTTCTACCTTAATTTGGAGATTAACTGTGAAATTATTACATTACAAAATATATTAAAAACGCAAGTGTTTGTAATTGCGATTAAACACGATTGATCACAGAAAAAATGTGTAATTAATCTAGTTCATTTTTTTAATCGATTGACAGCACTAATTAGCAGATTTCTGAGGTTCAGGAGAGTTTTACTCACCGAGTATGACATGGGAATTCTTGTGTTTGGCACAAGCTTGACCTTCCCCTCGCTGGTCAGGTTAACATCCACAATTCTATTCCCATTGTATCCAATCTCCAGCTTTTTGTAAGTCCAGAGATAATAGTCCTCTCCATTCTCATCAGCTTCACCAACAATACCTTAAATAATCCCACAAAACAATCTTCAGTTTAGAATGAAGGAAAAAACTTCACATAATGTTAACTGTATATTATCAGTTTAAATAAATAATACATTAAATCCAGATAAAATAATGAAATAGTTTCATCAAAAATGTAATGATTTTACGATTGTCGACATAATCCTCGTCAGAAAGGCAAAGGGGGAGGTGTTGCTGTCATTTATAGTAATATTTACAGTATAAGGCAAAAGTCTTTCAAATATAATTCCTTCGAAGTGATGGTACTTTATGTAACATTATGTAAGTTGATATTGGTGCTGGCTACTGTATACAGACCACCAGGACACCATACAGACTTTATCAAAGAATTTGCTGATTTTCTATCGGAGTTAGTACTAGCTGCAGATAAAGTCCTTGTTGTTGGTGATTTTAATATCCATGTAGATAATGAAAAAGACGCATTGGGATTGGCATTTACAGACATTCTAAACTCTGTTGGAGTTAGACAACACATGTCTGGACCTACTCATTGTCGTAATCATACTTTAGATCTAATATTGTCACATGGAATCGATATTGATGCCGTTGAAATTCTGCAGCAGAGCCACGACATCTCAGATCATTATCTAGTCTTGTGTATACTACATTTAGTCAAGGCTGCAAAACTGCCTCCCTGCCATAAATATGGTAGAACAATCACTTCTACCACTAAAGATCGCTTTATAAATAATCTTCCTAATCAGTTTCATCGCCTTAGCATACCAGACAGCTTAGAAGACCTCAATGTTGCAACAGAAACTATTGCCTCTGTCTTTTCCAACACAATAGACTCAGTTGCTCCTTTGCCCTTAAAAAAAAATTAAGGAAATTAATCCAACGCCGTGGTACAACGAGCACACTCGGGCCCTAAAGGGAGCTGCCAGAAAAATAGAGCACAGCTGGAAGAAGACAAAACTAGAAGTTTTTCGTATTTCGTGGAGAGAGAGAATGATTGAGTACAGAAAGGCCTTAAAAACTGCTAGATCTGCCTATTTTTCACATCCTTTAGGAGAAAATAAACAAAACCCTAGGTATTTATTTGATACAGTGGCTAAATTAACAAGAAATAAAGCTTCAACTTCTGATGTTTCCAAAGAGCACAGCAGTAATGACTTTATGAACTTCTTTACTTGCAAGATTGACAATATTAGAGAGAAAATTATAACCATGCAACCGCCTACTACAGTATTGCATCAGGTAGTGTATTGTAGTGTCCCTGAGGAAAAATTCAATTCATTCACTACTTTAGGAGAGGAAGAATTGTCTAAACTTGTTAAATCATCAAAATCAACAACATGTATGTTAGACCCTATACCGACTAAGCTATTAAAAGAGATGCTTTCAGAGGTCATAGATCCTCTTCTTAATATCGTTAATTCGTCTTTATCACTAGGATACGTACCAAAAGGTTAAAAAAAAAAACTCTTAAAAAACCACAACTTGATCCTAGAGAATTAGTTAATTACAGGCTGATCTAAAAATCTCACTCACAAATATCAATCACAACATTCTTTTTTAAATAGACTCGAAAATTATGTTGGCATTAGTGGAATTGCATTTTCATGGTTCAAATCATACTTATCTGACCGTTATCAGTTTGTAGTAGTAAACGAAGAGATGTCATATCAATCACAAGTTCAATATGGAGTACCGCAAGGCTCAGTACTAGGACCGTTGCTTTTCACTCTGTACATGTTACCCTTGGGAGATATCATTAGGAAGCATGGTATTAGTTTTCACTGTTACGCTGATGATACTCAGCTCTATATTTCTTCGCGCCCTGATGAAACTTAATTCACAAAATTAACGGAATGCATAGCTGATATAAAAAATTAGATGACCAGTAATTTCCTACTACTAAATTCAGAAAAAACAGAGATTCTAATTTTTGGACCAAAAGCTTCTTCACGTAATAACTTAGAATACTGTCTAACACTTGATGGCTGCTCTGTTAAGTCTTCGTCGTCAATTAGGAACCTGGGTGTGCTCTTTGATACCAATCTTTCATTTGAAGGCCATGTTTCTAGCATCTGTAAAACCGCATTCTTCCATCTTAAAAATATATATATCTAAACTACGACATATGCTCTCAATGAAAAATGCAGAACAGTTAGTTCATGCATTCATGACCTCAAGGCTAGATTACTGTAATGCTCTACTGGGTGGTTGTTCCGCTCACTTGATAAATAAAACACAGCTTGTTCAAAATGCAGCAGCTAGAGTTCTTACTAGATCTAGGAAGTATGACCATATTAGCCTAGTTCTGTTAACACTGCATTGGCTTCCTGTTAAACATTGTATAGATGTTAAAATCTTGTTAATTACTTACAAAGCACTAAACGGTTTACCTCCCCAGTACCTGAGCGAGCTCTTAATGCATTATAGTCCTTCACGTCTATTGCGATCTCAAAATTCAGGCCAGCTGATAATACCTAGAATATCAAAATCAACCACAGGAGGTAGAACCTTCTCATATTTGGCACCTAAACTCTGGAACAATCTTCCTAGCATTGTTTGGGAAGCAGACACACTCTGTCAGTTTAAATCTAGACTAAAAATGCATCTCTTTAACCTGGCATACACATAACACATTATCAATTTATATTTTCAAATCTATTAAAGGATTATTAGGCTGCATAAATTAGGTCAGCCGGAACCGGGAACACTTCTTATAACACCAGATGTACTCGTTACATCAGAAGAAGAATGGCATCTACACTAATATTAGTCTCTCTGTTTATCCCGAGGTTTACCGTAGTCAGCCGGATCCAGGCCGTATCCAGGTGAGATTGAGGGCCTGTGCCTTGACATGACCACAACGCAGCCCTGAAGTGTCAGCAGAGATTGAGTCAACTAGATCATCCACTGTGAAGGCCTCATTGACACAACAGCCAGTGGCACAGTTCCTCAACAAACCGTCCATACCGGCATGATGAATACGATCCTCAACTGGATGGAACTGGAATAAATACTTTGAATGTTGCGATCCCACCGGACTTATGATAGCTACCCAAATCGTAAAAAAGCACTGTTTGCCAGAGGAGAACTAGCCCCCCCGACTAAGCCTGGTTTCTCCCAAAGGTTTTTTTCTCCATTTTAACACCTGTTTGCCACCTGATGTCACCTGTTGGAGTTTGGGTTCTTTGCCGCTGTCACCTTTGGCTTGCTTAGTTGGGGACACTTGACATTTGATATTCAACAGTGCTTTGCATCTGCCTACATTGACACCATTTTCTTGAAGAGCTGCTGTGCAAAATTATATACCAGTTATCACTGTAAAGCTGCTTTGACAGCTTTGATTTGACAGCTTTGAACACATGATTTTACAATTAATTTAATTTCTTTTGTTCTGCTGAATAATAGTTAAAATGTCCCCTGGAGAATTTTTTTTTTTTTTTTTTTTTTTGAGAATTAGGTAATGGCTTAGTAACATGCATTATCTGAGGTACAAGATCATCTAAAAATCTTGTAGTAAGCAGACAGTCAGTAAATGGGAAGCTATTTTGGCAGCTCTTAAAGAACTCTCTGGCATTTCTGTACCAGCGTCCCTACAATGATGACTGCTAACTTGATAGGGATGCACCGATCCGATACTCAGATCAGGTATCGACTCTGATACTGCAATTTTTGGGTATCGGCCGGATATTGTGTGTGTACTATTCTGTGTTATTGTTAAGCTCCACAAAAGGCACAAAAACTTAAAAAAAGCACAATAAAGTTTCCATGCACTATATTCCGAGTGTTCTGAAGCCATTCCATAGTTTAATTTGAGGTAAGTTACAGATAAATATTTAAGTCTTTAAATTAAAGTTCACGTAAATGCCTCCCTCCGCTGCGGCTGTCAGTCATTCTCTATTCAGCATTCAGACTGCACGTCGCGTTCGGTTACGACAGTCAACACAATGGAACTCTCTCCAAGATGAATCAATGTTTCTATTATTATACTTTATCTGTAGACAACGATAGCGGTAATACAATACGCATCAATATATCTTCACTTTGTGCTTTGAACTTGAACTGCCGCTGCAACTCCATGATACTTCAAGCGCATCATTTTGCACACGGGATGCGCATAAGCGCTTTGTGCCGCTCTGTATGGGAGCCGTTCATATTATAATACTTTGGCGCAATGAAACATTGTTAATAGCATTTTTTGTTCTGTCCTATCTATCATATGTCCTATCATCTATATATATATATATATATTGCTGCCTCATTAAAAGAAACTCGGCTATAAATTTAAAAGAAATGTCTTTTAATTTTATATAGCCTATATTTATATATAAATATATTTAGTTTATGTCATGTATGACATTCATGAAAAACAAGCCATGAGTCATGGATGAAGGAATCAGCTGGACTCCTGTTTATTTTGAATGTCTACAAAGCTAGTGAAGCTATTGGTTTGTTTACAGCTGTTGCACTGATGCAGAATTATTTAATAAATAATTCACTACATTTGTGTCCGTTTGTTAATTTGTTTTACAATGTCAGGAAAGTAATGTTTAAGTCAAGCCTGATACCTTGCATAAAAGAATGATCCCAGTTTCTTCCACACATTGAGGCATACAGTTTATTAGGTAATTTAGCACTTTTTTTATTATTACTTGAATATCGGATCAGTATCGGAAGCGAAAAAAGGCGGATCGGTGCATCCCTATAACTTGAGTACCCCAAATGCTGTGGAGATGCTCTTACACAAGCTGTTGGATGTGAAGAATTATATCTAGGGTGCAAGATGCCATGCGAAAAGAGGCCATATTCTGAAGCACCTATAAATATGGTGGCTTTATACTTCGGAACGTCTGCTGAAGTCTCTTTTGGGAGTGGACATGCTCTGGACATATGCTGCTGACATAACCATTTCCTGACTAACTGGGAGAAGACACTCAGCAGCCTGATGGTGGATGGGCGAGCTGTGTTAAGGGGTTGCCAGCAACCATGCAAAATCACCAAGAGCTTAAAACGGATTGCAATTTGAAGGAAACCATTGAGTTCTCTATGGATCCAACCAAACCCTAACAGACAAGTCTTCTTAAATATTGCTTTATGTGAAATGCTTCACATTACAGAGTGAATGGCATTTCATGTTGTCATTTCAAGTAAATAACCAACAAAAACTAGCTATCAAGGCAAACTTATTATTATGCATATTAGGTCAAATGCAATATTTCTCCAAATATCTGCAAAATCAATATATCAGATATACTTCTTGAGTTCTCCATGATCTAGGTGATGAAAAGCTACATCAAAGTTGAATGTCTTGCCAACCGTGATGGCTTTATAGGCCTCAATCATAAACACAGTTTCATTCACATTGTGACCATAGGCTCAAGAGACAACAGAATTTGAAGGCTCTCAAACAACACTGTCCAGCAGGAAGAGACGACTAGATGAACACACTCACCCTGAGGGAGGGCAATCATTGCATTCCATTGAGTGCAGGGTTGGAGCTGGGAAGCAGGGCAGACACTAACACAGTTGTTAACTTGTGGAACAGTGGCTAACATCCAGATGCCAGGTCTCTAGATTTTGAAACCACTTCTTTCAATCATCTTGATGCTCCTCAAAGGGCTTGTAATGGAACATGGACTTGATAGTCACAGAGCAACATGACATCAAGCATCTTAATGACCTTCTCAGCAGCCTCAAATGTTGCATAATGGACAAATCAATACTTTCTAGAATCATTCTCATCAAAAAATGTCACAGAACAGGATGTCCCAGAATGACCACCAGATACGTACAGATGTACAGACGTTGCCACTTTCATATCTTTGCAAAGATGAATCCCAAGATGACCTCAAAAAATTGGTCTTCAATGCATTCTAATCATCAACAGGATGTACATACATAGTTAACTGTACCCTGGAGAGAACACCCGCACAGAAAAGATGTGCCTAAACACAATGAATGCAGCAGGATTTCATTCACATTTTAGTGAAGGTCACCCACGAAACAAATACCCCATCTAGTCTTTTTGATGAGTAAAATGATCACCAGAAAACTGTTTGTCGTTTTTGTTGTTTGTGCTAACAGATGGGTCTTAAAAATATCTTTACCCTTCACAATTGCTGTCTCATTTATAAACCGTCTCAGCCGAACAGTGTTATTGTGTTATTGTAACTAAAACTATTATAAAGATATTAGATTAAAAACTGATTATATTAAGATATGGAAATTTAAAAAAGAATAAAAAAAAATAATCTCACAAGCACAACAAAATGACTAAAAATGAAACAAATTAAACTGAAAAGAGAAAATATAAAAATAAAAGCTAATTCAAAATATTATTATATAAATAGTATAATAGTATATAATTAATGCAATAATACAGAAAACATTCTCCATCTAAAACCTAGGGACTGTTAAGGTGCGCTCAAATTATTTCAGCAAACATTTGAAGCAAAAAAAAGATCCATTGTGAATAAAGTAGCAATGTCCGAAGCAGCTTTCTGTTGGGACAGCACAGCAAATTTGAGTGACCAACTTGATTGAAATTTGAATGGGGAACTTTTTCGCCCTCACCCAGATTACTATTGAAATGACTGGATTAACTAAATAACACCACACACAAAAAGCAGAAAAGTATTTGCTGGAGCAAACCAGTGCTTGCCAATCACTCTGGCTTCCGGGTTACTCACCCCAGATGGGAAGGTCATCTATGTACATTTGGTACCAGTAGTGGTTCTTGATGGCATAGACAAATGCATCTTTTTTAGGTTTGTCTAGTTCAATGTCACAGTATGTCGTCTGCATCACCTCCTCTGTAAAAGACAATTCCACATTTCATTCTTACAATCACCACAAGAGCAATAATCTTACTTTATATCAAACGTGAATGAATAATCTACAAAATTTACATCATGTAAATTACATTCATAGTACTTTACATGTAATTATATGCTTGTGCCCTTGATAAACTTTATTTGAAGAAGTTAACATGCTAGCCACAATAACACAAGACCATACCTGTGTACTTGATATCCAGACCGCTGAACTCCAATTCAACCCCCTGCAGCGCCTCTCCTAACGTCTCATGATAATGACTAATAGTCTTCTTCGTGCCCACACAGAATGGTAGGGAGAAATACTTATAGGTCTCCTGTCGGTTGTGATAAGGGCCCACTGTATTCATCCATAGAACCACCTCCTCTTTATCTGTGTACTGCAGAAGAAAGAGAACAGTCATTAGCTACCTGTTTCAAATATCAGCATCTGCTTCTTTGTGATGTTAATTCAACTCCAGGAAGTCACCGGTTAAATGAGAATTTTAAAACTAAAGCCAAGCTCAGACTACTGGTGTTTTTGCATTTTGCACCTAAACAATTTATAAATAGTGCAAACTAACATATTAATTTAATTAAAACTAACTAAAGAAAAACAACAGTCTGAATACACACAGACACACACTCTCTGTGGTGTCCAGGATGTATGTATGTGTATGTGTGTGTGTGTGTCTCAAGCACACCCATAAAAATTACTTCATTCAATGTGAGATGAAGTCAGCTGGAAGTTAAAGGTAGGGTAGGCAATTTGTTTTATAAACACTTTTTTAAAACTCTAGAATATAAATCAATAATAGAAGTGGTCTAAATATTAAAAATGTACCTTTATCTTCTGTGGAAGTCTCAGGAAACAACAAGCTTATGCTGCGCTCATGCCATGTTGTAACCGTAATTAAGAGATGGCAACCCATGACGTTCTACCCAGACCTGTTTACATCCTCAGATTCGGATTTATGCATTTCAGTGTCAACACTATCAATGCCAAAATGAATCTGCAGCAGTCAGGTGGTACAAGTAAGTGCTCTGTAAGTTGTTTACATTCATTATTAACGTAATGTTTTGTACTTTTAGACATGAGGTAATTTAACGCTGTCTCTAGTCTCGTGACAGTTTGCAGACTCTGCTGTGTTTGTTCATGTGTTTTGAAGGAGGCATGGCTTTGGAAAGCGCTCTGAAGGGAGGATGGGATCTCATGCTTTCAAAGCTAGCTTGCTATTGCTAGCCTTTTTGGGAATTGCCCTACCCTACCTTTAAGAGATTTTATAATTGAGACTGACAAAATTATGATGCTGCCAAACCCGCAGCATCATAAAAAAAACGCAAGATAATCAAGAAAAACCATGCCAACTAAAAAATGCTTCTTTTCAACCACACAGTATCATTATTTCTGTGTAACATATTCATATTAAATCACAGAAGTACTGAGATACAAGTTTATAGTTTGAATATAAACACTGGTGTCTAAGGTACAGCAAAATATAGCATATCACCTTTTGAAAGTAACTTAATGCTTCAAATAAAGATTATATCAATTACATTGTTACACCACTAGGTGGCAACAAGTGACTTAAAATTATTTGTCATTTAAACATTCAGTCAAGAGATTCATTAAAAAAAAACAATGATTATCCAGTAATGAAACAAGTGAAGTCTTTATGAGTGAGTCATTGAATCATTCATTCAAACCTTTTTTTTTTTTTTTTAAATAATTCATTCAAATCAATTAAACGTTTTTAAGTAGACTGCAGCAATTAAGATTATGTCAGAACTTCTAGTAAATTACGTGTTATTTTGTTTAGTCTTTTCAGAATCGTGGGACAATTGCGATCTCTATTTAAAACAAAACAATAGTGATTCTCAATTTATCCAGAACCATGCTCTAACTACCAGACGCTTCCAGTGTCGAAAAGTACATAACATCAAAAAGTTATTTATACATGTACTCAATCTACATTCAACAAAATATACTGCACACAGGTTTGTTTAGTGACCAATATGAAATCAACAGCACAACATTTTTTTACCTAAAATGTGCCTGCTCCTTGATACACATACATTTACAGAATAAAGTATGCAGAACCCTTTTTTTTCTTTTATATCCTGTTTGTATCTTTGACCCTGTTCTGAGGTAAATTACAATACATGATTAGACATAGTAGATCATTAGATAATAGAAATAAAATGTAATTGATTCTGGGGTGGAATCCATTGGTGCAGAATGGAGAAATTAATGCTTAAAGGGAGAGTTCATCAAAAATTCAGTCATCAAAGACTCACCATCATGTTGTTCCAAACCTGTGTTTCTTCTTGGGAAAACAAAAGATATTTTCAGAATGTTGGTAACCAAAAATAAAATAAAATAAAAAATATATTTATATATATATATATATATATATATATCTTCCTTTATGTTCCACAGAAAAAAGTAATTCATACAGATTTGGAACAACATGAGGGTGAGTAAATGAACGCAGAATTTCTTTTTCTTTAAGGGGTGAACTATTCCTTAAAATCTTTGAATTAAGATGCTAAAGAAATACAGCAAAGACAGGATATGAACCAGTAAATCAGGTAGTGTTACAACATCCTATCTGAATCTAGAGAACAAATATAAAAGAGCAACACTGACAATGGATAATGAACATGAGAATTCGAGGAAGAAGACAACTGCATGGTTTACCATGAAACCTTAAACACAGTCTCCTATGCTCAGAGGTATTCCCGTTGGCACTAGTTTGAACAAAAAGAAGCACATTATCTACCAGAAATCCCCAGATCTCGAGATGAAAGAAGGAAAATATACGAGAACGTATCCTATTTTATGAGCTTTAATTCAACATCACAGATTGTGTGTTGTGCTGAATAATTCCAGTAATATTATGAAAGCTGTGAAAGGGGCTGCAATAAAAGTGAAAATCAACTTGTCTAAACTGATCATGTGTCATACCACAGATGCTTTTCATATTGTATTCAATAGTGAGAATTTTTACATGCCAACGTTTGAAATGCTAATGCATTTTGTAAGCATCTTCAGACACAAGAATGATGAGTAATTCCAGTTCTGACATTTTGATTAAATATTAAGATTTTTTTTTTTTTATTATTGCACATGCACAGGTGACCTGTTCGCAATAAGATGCAGTTAGAATATACAGTGAATTTTTATTCCATGCTGACTTTAAAGTCATCTCAAAGCCAAAGCAAACATTGTTATCACTAGGACTATAATACTATGTACTCTGTACACAAAGAGTGTAAAATTGCTACAATACATTTCTTAATTGTAAACTTAATTTTAATTTTAAATAGATAATCCATGTAATTGTGGTCTAAAAATATTTAGATGTTCTTAAACATCTCTGAGTTATGTTAGTGTTATGTGTTACATTACACCTTACTGGAGAGAATAATTGTGATGAACATACTGTGACCAAAATGTCATCGAAAAAAAACTGCCATTCCATCACGGTATCATTCTTGCAACCAAATCCGCTTTTTACTGTAAATGGAACAATGTTTTACAGTGCATCAGTCATATAAAAGCCTAGACGAACCGGATATGTGTGTGTACAGACGGACATATTTATTTGAGCTAATGACGGTTAGCCGACCCTTCAGAGTAACCGAACACATACACAAAAGAAACGTACACAACACACGAAACACATCTTATGCCTAAAATAACATTATACTGATTATGCATCATACGATGAGTCGAAACAGAGCATTTCGAGCACAGCCCTGCTATTTGCACAACATAATATAATGTAATAGGATAGCTGATGCTAAGCTAGCCACGTAGCTTCTGATGTGCTAAGCATTTCTAACGTAGACACGGGACAATGAATCCTTCACCGTATCAAATATTTTGGATTCATTTCTGTCCTTTAATGTTAAGTACTTTTGCCAGAACAACCAGCTCAATATCTAACGTCTCTCGAGACTATACACACCGAACACAGAGGGCTTCTCGGCCCGCAGTTTATCTTACCTTATGGTCGTGTTCATCTGCTCGAACTGGCAGCAACGAACTAAAAACAGTCATCAAGACAACCACTTCAATCGTCCACCTGCAGAGCCCCATGATTTTCTAGGGAAAATTCTGCGACTGATTTGAAATGGTATCTTTTTGGGGGCTATCCCACCTTCCTTCTTCCTGGTTCTATGACAGTAGTTGTCTTGAGATGCTCACATACGAGTTTGTCGTAAAATTGTTCAGCGAGTGATCAGCGCCTCCACCGCTGATTGGTGGGAACAGGTCACATGGGTAACTTGGACCTATCGTTGGAGAGAGTGATGAGTCAACGTTGAGGAAGAAAACCCTCTGCTTCGCCACCCAATGGCCACGTCATCTGAGCGCAAACAGAAGCGGTGGAAAGGCAGGCATAGCAGGATGTAAAACCACACTGATGAAATGTTAATTGATAGGAACTTCAAATAATGTAGTCAAAGCTCACGCCTAATCAGTAAACTTATGGTTGTAAGTTTAAAATTATAAAAGCGCTAGCCTAATTAATTAAACGTCGGTTAATTAAAGACCCTTGTTATTCGTCACCAAGCTTCCAAAATAACACATTTAACAAAAACAAAACAAAAAGTTTACATGAGCTCATTTCCCCAAAATTTTTTTGACCTAAAATATTTACTTTAAGCACCTCTGGAGATTTTAAGCTAATATTTAGGCCTAAATCATTTAAAAACAAATTTGCATGTTCACCCTTCTTGATGGTCACATGACATGCAGATAAATAAAAATAATGAAATGTTTTAGTGTTTTATTTTAATTTTATAATTTAATTTTATTGTTAGCTTTTTATCAACACATGAGTCCCCTGCTGTTCCCTCATGAACCCCCAGGGATTTTCAAACTCCTCTTTGGGAAAACCCCTGGCTTATAGGTATTTTTGTTTTGTTTTGTTTTGTTTTGTTTTGTTTGTTATTTGAAATGGGACAGGTAGCATAGCATGTTGGCTAATACCTAATTATATGCATTTGTCTTGCAAAGTCCTTGATAACAAGATGATTTTCCTAGCCTTTTACAACTCCAACACAGCATTTAAAGAGCACAAGAAATCAGAATGAGACTTTTGTGCTTTGTCATTCAAATGCTAGAATGATATTGTCCCTTTTCCTACTTGCAGCTGACTAGCAAGCAGCAAATCATGATTTATTACCGATATGTTGTATACTTTCTTTCTAGATCCACTGCTATCTGCCTATGAAACTCACATTGGCATAGACAATACTGATATAAATGATCTGCTCCACAATGCAGATTCCACCTGAACAAGGCTGGCACCACTTATGCTTTCAACATTATTCTCCCCACTCTCTGTCTATCTATGGCTGCAGCAGGACAATTCTATTAAGTAAATATGCATATACAGTAGAATGCAAATACTCTTATATTATACAGCATAGGCCTACATAACTTAGGACTACTTTGCAGTCCAAACATTTAAAGCAACACTGTATAATGCTAAATTAAATGGCCATTAGTTGCCCACACAATGAAAAACCTGGAAACTGGATCAAGGAATTAACTATAAAACTGATTTTATTATGCATTGTGAAAAAGGTTTTACTGCAGTCTGGAAAGAAATTATTGTTATAAACAATGCATTTGTCTTTATCGCTATAATGTGTCATAACTTTAAGCAGTTGACAGCATACACGACATATAAAATATCATTAGATATTAATTCTGTCATTCAAAATTACCACATGACACATTCTCTATTTGTTTTTTATTCTCATTCTCGTCAGCCCCCCTTTGCAAATCTTTTTGATGTCACAAATGCTACAGTATTTAATGCCATCAAAGTCTCTTGCTCATTTTGTAGGTTGACGTTTCAAAGTATTTGATATCAGAAGGACGATTTTAATGGTTTTATCATTGGACAGCTAAGTTCATAACCAAACAAATCACTTGGAGTACACAAACCTTGAGTACTATTCAAATACACCACAAACATGGCGGAGAACCATCCTCATCAGCTTGATGAGACGCCTGTTGGTGCTGCTGGGAATAATGGAGGGAGAGAGGGAAAAAAAGAGCAAGAAGAGCTTCTGGATGTGGCCCACTCTCCACTTTCCTCAAAGCAGAGCTGCCAAATATGACCTAGTTCAGGCTGAGAAGGATTACCAGAGTGAGGCTGGATTATCGGAAATTTATCACAGGTGGTAAAATCAATCTCATGAATGTCATATTTAATTAATGGCTGATTCTTCAAGTCAAAAGTGCCTCTAAATAAAGAACCTCTCTAATTTGAGAATGTAATATTTTATTAATTTTATTTATTTGATTTAGATCCAACTTCTGAAGTCCTCCCTGCTGCTGAGGAACAGCTAGAGCAGGACATCTTAGACAAGGGTAAGAATAATAAATCTATGAGAATTAGAAAAAAAGTTATAAATTATAAAATAAAAAAGAATATTAATATAAATATATATGTTCTGGATTTATGACTGGCATGATATGACTGACCTCTGTGCACATTATTAATTCTTTGTTTTGTCGATCAGGTGGTCATGAAATTTTCAGTGAAGGGACCATATATCAAAGTGGTGAGTAGGTTGCACTCACAGCCACTGTTTTTAATTTATAACATCTTATATTAATGTTAATGACAGGCTAAAGATAATTTTTCAGTTTTTTTTTTTTTTTTTTGTGAACTTTGCCTCCCCATGGAGATCAGCCTGACACTGATGGCCAATAAGGGCCCCAGCATTCCTCAGATAATTAAATTGCTGGACTAGCAGGACAACACAGACCACTACATCATGGTAATGGAGCGGCCCTTGCTTTGCATGGACTTGTTGAGCTTCATGGAGCTCCACAGAGGAAGCCTTGACGAGAAGACAGCACGCAGCAGCAGATCATCAACGCTGCTAACATTTGGTCATCAAATTGAAGAACCTGCTGGTAAACCAGGACACCATGGAGGTCAAATTGATTGACTTCAGGTGCAGTGCCCTCATGAAGAAATCTGCCTTCAAAGTCTTGATTGGTATGTTTTATAAATTGCTTTATTAATTAGCTTACAGAAATGCATCATATTTAACTTGCTGTGGAAATTAAACATCAGACAACATAAAGGCTGTCGACAGGGTGGACACTAGGTATCCTACTATTCAAAATTGAATAATGAAATATACTATATTAAAAAAAAACTGCATAGTTTTCATAATATGAATTAAATATAGCCTACGTTGATTCATATTAAAGCTACTTAACTATTCAATCAAAGAGCAGTGAGTGATTTTCTCTATTTCTCTTGTTGTTTGATTAACTAGACTGCGGCCCCTTTAAGAACCATATATGGTTTATGTCAATATACTCACCAAAATAGTTTTTTTTCGTGGCACTTAACTCTTGCACTTAACTCTTTTTAAAACATTACAATGTTTTTATCAAAGAAGTGCATACTGTTTTTAACAATTCTATATTTACAGTTACAACACCAGTTACAGGAAACAGCTATTTAGCTGGATCTTTCTTGGTGTGAATCCTTCTCCTCCTATGTGTCTGTCTCATGCCTTCAGTGACTGCACAAACTCCCTGTAATAATAAACATAGGCATTTGTTTTGCTTCCATTATCAAAGTATTTCTCCAGAGCTGTCTTTACTTGCAACATGTTACCCCTAGTACCTTGTATCTCTTATGAAAATTCTTTTAAAAATTTAATTTAAAATCTTTTATAAATTTATAATATTTAGATGAATAAACAGATGACGTCACCTTATGATATTTGGCAAACCAGGGTCTTTATAGAGCCCATTATGAAGATATCCAAGCGATCCATTAAATGGTACCAGCTTGACCCGTTCATCTGAGTTCTGGGCCTTCTTTGCGATTCTGTAAATCTGAGCCAGAATAAATGTAATTTAAAGCAAAGATGCATTTCCAAATAATTGACAAGGTAAATTAAGTTTCATACACACAAACTCAAACCTCTTGAGCTGAGGCTAAGGGTACTAAATGGTCGTCTTCAGCATGGAGAATCATAATGGGAGTTCTAATTTTCTGCAAACTATCAAAAAAGAAAAAGAAAAGTGAGATGAAAGTTTTACAGTAAATTTTCATATTTAACATAACACTGGCATACTATTCCAGTCACATTTCTACTCATATTGCTAAATTAATTACTTTAGTGAAATAATGTCACATACTTCTTTTCAGTTGGAAATTCCACAATGTTGTTTTTCAGTGGATTGAAAAGGAAGAACTGAATGTATGGGAACTTCCAATAAAACTGAAGAAAAGAAAAAAAGGTACAAATAAGACTTATATGTACCAAACTATGATTAATGACTCATATTATCTTGTCCATGAAAAGTATAAATTAACTTTAAATTTCATTAAAATGTTCAGATTTTAAGTACATTTTACTTTGTATGAAAATACCAGTTACAACGTTGTGAAAGGAAGGTTTTTTTTAAAAAAAATATTTAAAAATAAAATAAAAATATCTAAAATGAAAATATCCGATACTCATTTGTCAGGAGTTGTTTTTCCATGATTTCCAAGACCCTAAATGTTACTTACCCAGGAAAAAGGGTGTTCAAAAATTTGATTAGGTGCCACCCGCCCGGTCAGGAATGCACCCTCAAGTATTATTCCATCAAACTGTTTTCCTGTCAAGAAATTTGTTTTTTTAATCAAGAAAAAAGCACACAAAAAAAACAAAACACCATTCCTTACAGTCAGGAAATGTATAATTACAATATGTGAACTGTTATACATTCCCCATGTCTTGTTTGGACTTTTGTGTTACTTCCTGTTTCTGTGCCATGTTTTGTAGTTTTTTTGTGTTGATTATTTCCCTGATTGTTCCTAGGTGTCTTGTTAGCCTGCTACCCATTTTTTACATACTGTATAGCCCTTGTGTTTCCCTCGTTCCTTGTCAGTCGATGTTTGCTGTGAATTTATGTAGACAGATTGTGCCTCAACTCCTCGTGTTACCAGGTTTTCCTGTTTTTGCTTTGTTCGTGTTTTTTCAATAAACCCCTCGCATCTGCATTTCTGCCTCAAATGACATCAAGCTTACTATGCTATACAATGACAAGTGAAAGTAAAAAGTAAGACAACAACACTGAAGAGACACTAAGACAAATAAGAGCATAAAAATAAACCAAATTCTTACCTTGCTCCAGTAATTTCACTGCAGTGTTAGTTGATACACTATTGACAAAAGAAAAATGCTGCTGTTATACTGTATATGTAATATATATATATATATATAATTTACAGTCATATTGTATTGATTGTCTTTGTTTTAATATATTTATAGAAGTGGCAAAAGTCAATAAAAAGCAGATTCTACACACCCACTACCAAGCGAGTGCCCCCACACACACACCAGGCTGTTTCCACTGCGTGCCTTAACCCAGTCGTACAAGTATAAGGCATCAGTACTCAGACCGGCCTCTGTGGGTTCCCCAGTGGAGTCCCCAAAACCTGACACATTTTAATACATTTGAGTAAGCAATGGAAAAATCATGAAGTTTAAAATGAGTTCCAGTGATTGTGGGCTACAGTGAAGTAACAACATTTAACCCACCTCTGTAGTCCAATGCCAAGACATGATATCCAACAGCACTCAAGACCTGTATGGCCAAGACACTTCAGTCATTATCACTATTCAAGTTCTTAGTCTTTCTACATAATGAAATAAGTGAGTTTGCTCACGTTTGCAATTCCAATACGATGGGGTGCAGATCTATTTATTGAGGTACAAATGTCATGACAGCATCAAGACAAAAGCAAATTATTAACATGTATTTCCAATAAAATGCAAAATGTATCACTTTATTTATTGATTTAGAAGAGAACCAATTTTAAATAGTAGCCTATATCACCATCAAACAAGAAAAATTGCAAAGGAATTCAATGTGGTAAACAAGTTGATAATATTGTGGTAGTGTTTAGACACTTACAGTTTTTATGTTTGGTTTCATTGGACTGTGATGTTTTGTTTAAATAGTGAGGTTGCGAAAGGACTGAATGTGGATGTTAAGTGATATGCTGCAGTTGCCCATCCCAGTTTTTTTTTTTACTAAGGTAAAGTACAAAGCAGTGTGAAGTTCAATACACAAGTTCAATGTTTATGTATATGTAAAAAATATATGTAGACCCACTGATCAATGCCAATAAATTGTTCAGACATTGCATAGTGTCTGTTTAGCATATCAAAGACATACAAATGTAATATTTAGTGAACAGTGATTCAGAGTCTTAAAATAAAAAGTGTTCTCTTGTGTTTTAAGTTGATTAAAAAGTTTCCTGCCTGTTACCCCCATTGCCATGGAGGTAAATGAAAATTGGCGATCCATCCCCCAGAGCTTTCTCATACCACTCTAGATTCTGCCCCTGCGCCTCCTTCCATCTATGTTCAGGTACGGTATACCTATAAATTAGTTACGTATAATGCAAGAACAAAGAAAAAGAAAATACTGACAACCTCAATATTTGTTATTGTTGATTTATAGTTTATATTGTTGTGTATGTAACATGTAGTTGTCTTAAAACTAACCACACGCCCACTCTCACTCCCTCCTCGGGTTTGAGGTAGATATTTATAGTGTGATTGAGACCTATATCTGAAGGTCGACTGAGGTCAACATAGTCTGGAGAAATACACAAATGAATTTACAGGAAAAATCCATAAACTACAGCACATAGACAATACATCAATATTGGGGAAAAAGTTGCATACCAGAGAAGAGATACAGAAGAAATGGTACTATTGCAGAAAGCATACATGCTGAAAGAAGTCCCATTTTAGTCCAAGTCCACACCCACTGAGATCTTAAGAAAAGAAAATGTACAGAATCTGGGTGTAAAATGTTCTGATTTCTGATTTTAAACTTTGCAGATTTAAAGTAAAATTCATAGTCACATCTTAAAGGTTCTTCTCTTTTACAACCATATTCAGGACTTAATGATACATCTGTTAGACATTGCCTGATTTTGTTGCTGTTAGTTTTATGCAGTTGTTATGCAGTTACAATCAAAAACAGGTCTACACTGAATTACTTTTGAAGAAGTCAATACAGCAAATGTGACTTGCCTTGCATGCTCATGTAAATCCTTAGGTTTCTGCAATCTTCCTGCAGACTGAAATTTTCTTTCTGATTTATTGATACTTCGCTTCATTTTCAAGAGCAGGGAACACTCTCAATGTTTACTTTACACAACTTTGGCAATAATTGACACAAACCATGCAACTCACGGAAGGGGATGGGTGTAAAGAGCAAAGAGCATGGACTGGGCTTATGTGCACACATCTTTACAGTTTTTTTTTTTACTCAAGACATGCTACATAATTTTGGTGTGACTTATGAATATACACTGCTCTTGATAGGCTTCATTTATTTGATCAGTTATGAAAATAAAGTAAAGCAGAAATAGATATCATTAAATTCCCACTGTGTAAAGATATGTTTAAAAACAAATAAGCTTGTTTGTAAAGCCATACTTTGCAAAGTATACACATATTGAAACACGTTTTTAATAAGTTGTGTATTTTATGGAAAATAACCCAGTTTAGGTTAGATTCATGGTAGCAGCCTTCATTAGTAATTTTAATGCTGATTTTTTCAATCAGAAGATTACAGTGTCATTATTCATATTCAAAAAAAAAAAAAAAAAAAAAAAAAAAAAAGCACAAAGCACACTACTCAGCAAAAGTTTATCCCTTGGCTCTCTCTAAAGTTCTGGCAAGGTTCTCTCAAAGTTATTAACAAACATTCTTCCAGTAATAATGTTTAAAAACATAAGCAAAAAAAATACATAAATAAATAAAAAAAAATTCATGGAGTTTTTCCAAAAGTTGAATTTTATTTTTTTAAACATTACTACTTACTTTTTTTTCAGATGGTTCGGAGAACATTCAAAAGTAATATTCCAATACTTGCAAAATAACAAAACAGAGAAAACATTCCCTTAATGTTTTATCCAACATTCACATGAATCGTTTTTAAAACATTTAACAAACTGGATGTTTTGAACGTTCTAAGAACATTCAAATTAAAGTTTTAATAACTTAATGGGAAATATAGCAAAATGTTCTTAGAACATATTGTTTCTGCATCTCTTGGTGGCTTTCTTTTACATCTCTTCTCTCCTAATGGACTTGAATGTTTAGACTTGTAGAAGTATCAGGAAGTAACGTACTATTAATATATTGACAAATATATTAATTTACCATTAAAAATACCTTAACTATTGGGGATTAATTTAAACATTTTTGTTTATGAATATATAAGCAATATGAATAAATTAACAATGTATTCAAGACCTTTGTTAACATTGTTTTCATAGTACACAATAATATCCTTTAAAGAAAAGCAGTATTTATCCTTTACTAGATTAAAAATAAATTCTGCCATTTCCAAAAATGTTAATTTTACAATCAAAAAACAAATGTGTTAACACTTCTTTCTCGTTTTTACAAAAGGAGCTTAAATCATCAATATCAGAGTATCTTAAAATGATTAATTTAACAGGGTAGATGGTATGCAAAATTTTAAAATGTATTTCTTTAGTTTTGTTATTGATACAATATTTAAAGGGGATTAACCAAGCAGTATTAATATTAATATTATCAATAATTGAGTTCCAAAAGAATTTAGGTGTTATTTTATTTTGTTTTTGGAAAACAGTACACATATGTTTGTTATTGCATTTTTTTTATCAATCAGTTCAAGACCGTTTAAAATTAATTTTGGTTTTGTCATTATTGACCTTTATTATATATTTTAAGCGTTCGAGAGCCTTAACTACATCACTTCCTGCTGCTGACGTCACTACAAAGCATCATTCAATCGGAGATGGGTGATAGTTTCATGTCTGTCAGAGGAACATTGTAAGTTTTAACAGTTCTGTAAGCGACTTCTGTAGGTTAACGTCTCTGGTTTAATACTTGGTCATTTGGAGAACCAACAGCTAAGACAAATTACACGTAGGTGCTCGCGCGCTAAATTCAAAATTACTTTCGGATTCTACAGACAGTTTACTGTTTGCTAACATTTAACATCCACCACAACAACGTTAAACGTGCTTTTGCTTTGCGCTGAATACTTTGCACATATTTGACGTGACACCTGACAGGAAGGGTTTTCATATTTATCACATATGAGCATTCGTTCTGTATAGAAGTATTGATGAGATAGATAACATTGTTGGGTTGAAAACATCCAAGTCCAAGTTTTAAAAGAGTTATTCTTTTTATTCTCCCATACATCCTTATTTGTTATTGTCATTTAGTTTGTTTTCATTTGTTGTTTCCCACACAAAGATGCTTCGAAGAACAAGAACAGCAAAGGTGTATAAAGAGCCAGCTACTGATGATGAATCTGATGACACGTGAGTTCCTTTGCTTTGCTTTCCCAATCCAGCTCAATTTTTTAAAAACAGCTTCCAAGAAGACTAAGCGGCAAAACAATCTTTAGGCTCTTTCTGCCAATAGATTAACAGTGTTGAAAACATGCTCTTGAATCTTAGGTAGTGACATTGTTACAAACTTTTTTTTTTTAAGTCTATTTCTTATTCTCCCTGAATGCTGTATAAAATAGAAATCATTTCTTGTTACAGAACAGGCAATCAAAAAGATGACAGTGAGGGGTTAGATGAATGGTTGCCAAATTTAAATAGCAAAGGCAAAACTAAAGGAAGGCGCCAGAAGGGGACAGATGAACCCGCTGAAAAGAAAAAAGTCACCAAGAGGGTGGCCAAACCTAAAGAGCCAAAACCTAAAGCAGAGAGGAAGCCAAGAGCTGCACGGGTTCCTAAAGCGACGAAGGAGAAGATTAATACAGAGCAACAAACTGAGGATGCAGTTTTACCGAAGCCTGAATCACACCAGCATGTGACAGTCAAAGAAGAGGCAAGTTTTTAGTATTTGACTCGGCAGCAGTAACTGTCTTGTAATAAGTGTACTGTAACTGGCTCTGCATAAAAGCATCTGCTTTTCTAACTGACTAATTACTAAATATGGTATATATACCCTGACTCACGTCAGCAGTTCTAATATAATTTAACCAACACAGACATCATGTACTCAGATCACTTACTTCATTGGGATGTCTGGTGATTCTATAATTTATGTATATTTTATGTTCTATAATTTGATCTCTTGGTTAATTTGGCTAAATTTGACATTTTCAGTACATACACTACCATTTAGAAGTTTGGAGTCAGTAGCAATTATTTATTTTTTTGAATGAAATTAATTATGTTCCGCAAAGAGGCATTCAATTGATCAAAAGTGACATTTTTTTTTTTAATTTATTCATAAATTAAAAAAAAAAAAAAAAAGATTAACCAGCACAACTGTTTTTAACATTGATAATAATAAGAAATGGGATTTTATGAAGGATCATGTGACACTGAAAACTGGAATTATGGCTGCTGTATATTCAGCTTTGCTATTACAGAAATTAATTACACTTTATAATATATTAAAATAGAAAACGGTCATTTTAAATTGCATTAATATTTTACAATATTATTGTTTTACTGTATTGTTGATCAAATAAATGCAGCATTGATGAGCAGAAAACACTTCTTTAAAAACATTTTTAAAAAATGTTCTGACTTTTGTACGGTAGTATAACTTGACAATGACATTAGGCACTTTTCATGTCAGCAGTTCTAATATATAATGTACTCAAATTGCTTTTGTTTCATTGCCTTATTTTAGAGGTTGTCCATCAACTTGAGCAGGGAGTTCAGTAATAATGCAGCTGTCCCAGGAGATATGCGTGATGAGGGTCCATCCTCCAGTCAACATTTTCCCAAGATGAAAAAAGAGGAGCCAGATGACAGCTTCACCTTTGAGGAACCGGCTCAGAAGAAGCAGAAGACCACAAACATGCCCCAGGGAAGACCTATAAAACTCAAATCGGGCAATTCCTGTGTGGAAGACTTACAGATGAATTGGGATCCCATTCGGGTGGGTTATTAATTTCTTGAGACATGAAATAGTGATTGACTCTGTGTTGTTTTTGAAATAGTTGGATAAAGGTTGTTAAATGTATTATTATTTGCTATATTGTAAATGCAGTCTTTTTCTTCTGACATAGTACAACTCAAATATTTCAAGACCATTTATTTTTTTTAATCCCACGTTATCTCATGTAGGTTCTTGCTGAGAAGACGGGTGTGGAGCAGTGGGTGTGTGTGAACATTGCACAGCTCTTCCAGGAGGAGAACACTATTCCCTTCATGGTGCGCTATAGAAAGGACCTGATTAACCATATGGATGCAGATGCTGTTCGAGACGTGCAGCTGACTCTTGAAGAGTTACGGTAAGTCAAAAAAAAAAAGTAGACCAGAAAGGATTTTTTTTTTCTTTCATTTTCAGACTTATCTGCTAATTAGTGCTGATTTTATATTTTAAGTAACAGGCTTGATATAGTTTTAATAAACTATAAATAAACTATAAATAAGCTAAAATTTTAATTTTCAAGGAAACACAATAAGTGTTTGGTTTGTTGTTGCTGGATAAAGTTTTTTTATTTAATCATTTTGCAGAAAATGAATTTTTTATTTGTATATCTTGACTGCCTTCTTGCAATTAATTAATCTATATGAAAATGCTTTTAGCAGATGAATGTCTCCAATGACACAAAAAGCTGATATTTGAATATGGCTATTAATTGGCTTGAGTTACCATGATTAGGTTGCTAAAATCAAGTGTGACCTATAGATGGCAGCAGAGATCAAGCTGAGTAATGGGAAAAATTGTTCTCAATGGAATTGTCTGGTGATTCTATAAGGAATTTCATCCAGTCCAGGATTAAATTACAAAGTAAATTAATTTTAACACTTGGTTAATTTGGCTAAATATGACATTTTCTGTTCATAAACTATTGTTCATAAGTTTGGGGTCAGTAAGACTTTTTTTTTTTTAATTAATGCATTTACTCAACAATGATGCATTACATTGTTTAAACAGTAAAGATACTGAAGTAAAGAAAAAGTAAAGAAAAAGATTTCTATTTTAAATAAATGCTATTCTTTTAAAATTTCTATTAAAAAAAAAATATTTAAAAATGTAGCACAGATTCCTGCCATACAGGAATTAATTACACTTCGGGCCAGACTTACTAAACAGGGCAAATTAGCGTGATACCACAATTCTATAAAAGCGCCGATGGGAATGTTAAGCCCTGCGCATGATCTACTGACGATGCGTAAATGAAAGAACACAGACGTAGCCGGATCATTTCCATAATGACCAGCGCAATCTACTAAGAGCAATGCAAATTAGCATCTGGTTTAAGACATGCTTCTTTTGGACAGTAAATAATGGTGCACATACCAGTAAATTTACATTTAATTTTCAATTTCAATTAATTTTATGCATGTGTCTTAGGTCAGTGGCCAAGAAGAGCAGATCTGTTACTCAAACACTAAAGAAGGAGGGAGTTCTTACTTCAGACCTGGAAATAGCTCTGAAGAACTGCACAACAGCTGATGAAATAGACCATGTGGTGAGAACAGAACAAGCATCTCAGCTTATTTACTTTGAAATAAAATTTTGATCATTTGGTGAGGTTTTTGTCTGTGAGGGATGTAATAATAGCCTATACTTTTGTGTTGTCTTCAGTATGCCCCCTATAAAAAGGGCAGTAAGTTGTCCAAGGCCCGGCGAGCTAAGGAGCTAGGACTGGAACCTGTTGCGCTGGCTCTGCTTCAGGCACCCCAGACACTGGACCTGCAGTCTTCGATCCAGCCCAACACTAAGGGTATCAGTCCTCTGTATACTACTTGCAGCAAGCTGCATGTTATATTGGTGCTTGTATGCCAGAGGCCTGTTGCATGGAGCTAGCTGAACAAACTCTGAGTTTCAGAGTAGGTTTATTGTTTGAACCTGGTTCATATCAGGTTCAGTGGGCTCACAACAATGCTCAGTATAAACATTCTCTGGCAACTGAAGTGCCAAAATCTGAAGTGCCAATCACATGGAACATAGAGAGCGCTGTTGAAGATTAAGAGATCATTATGAAAAATATCCTGACAAGGCAGGAATAAACACTGCTGCTGCAGTGAGAGTTTGAGAAGGCAGCTGAATTAAAATATATGACTTTATCAATTCATGTGTATCAATTGAATTTAAATAATAAATTCACAAAGAGCTCAAAAGAATACATGTAAGCTTAATCTGTTTAAAAGCTTTATACATTAAAGCTTGTATATATTTTTTGTAACACTTTACAATAAGGTTCATTAGTTAACATTAGTTAACTACATTAGCTAACATGAACTAATAATGAACTGCACTTATACAGCATTTATTAATCTTTGTTAATGTTCATTTCAACATTTACTAATACATTATTAAAATCTTGTTAACATTAGTTAATGCACTGTGAACTGACATGAACAAACAATGAACAACTGTATTTTCATTAACTAATGTTAATGAAGATTAATAAATACAGTAAGAAATGTATTGCTCATGGTTAGTTCATGTTAGTTAATACATTAACTAATGTTACCATATTTTTTAATATAATTATTGTATTAGTTGACAATTAATATGAATATGTTATTTAAATTATACATAATTAAAATGTATTTAATATAAACATAATCAAAAATAAGCAGCAAAAAGATGGGCAATTTTGTCTCTAAAATTTTTACACTATGAACAGCTACAGAGAGATATAGATGGAGTTGCTTTATTGCATCCAAAATATGTCACTTTGCTCACAGCTGATTGGCCCAGTTTTGGTTTGCAATCTTTAACCCAGAATAAAACCTGCTCCGGAGCATGGCTGCTGTTCTTAAAGTCAACTATGGTAGCAAGTCCCGTTGTTACCAACACAATTCAGTCAAACTTGCGACTATAGTTGCCTAACAATGCTTTTGGGAAATGCACCCCAGGTTAGCCGTGCAGTGTAAGTTACCAATGTGGATGAACACTGCTAAACACCTTCTTGAGCTTGAAAACTGGAGTTTGTTCAAAATAATCTCAAACTTAACTGGGTAGGAACTGAAACTGTCTTAATGCAACAGGCCTCAGATGCCACAACTCATTTTTCATGCTTACCCAGAAAGTACATTAATTTAACAATAATAGTTTTTGAAACTGATTTATGGTCCCAACATTGCCTCCTTGATTTCTATATCAAATAAAAAATGATAAAAGGCATTGAGTCAGTAGAGGGCAGCAAAGGACTTCAATTGTGACATTTTTCTAGGCATTTCTTCCATTTATATGCATTCTTATGTATTCATTATTATACATGACGTTTACATATATTACCATATAACTGTGGAATATTTGTACTGTAAATATTTTCAGGAGTCAGAACTATTCAACACTTTCAACCAAAGCAATGCAGTTCTCATCAGTTAATGCAGGGTCACTGATAACTGTGAATATTATGTGACATTTCAGCTGTTTTGCTTCCTGTGTGTAGGGTTGTCGACCCTGGATGAGGTGACCACGGGCGTGCAGGAGATCCTGGCAGATATGATTGCAAAGGACAAAGAGACTCTCACCTATGTCCAGTCACTGTGAGACACTTTAGCAAACCCAATATTTTCTGCTACTCTCCAGTCCCTCTTAATTATCACCTTTCTATTATATATTAATCTTTTTGTTTTGCTCTCTTGTCCTCTTACATTTTCTAACCTGTCAGTCCAAATTATGTCTGTATGTTTGACTCTGCATATATGTATGCTCTCAGGTGTGACAGGAGTGCAGTGACCATTCACTCATCAGTGTCTAAAACAGCCCTGAAAGAACAGCAGCCACAGCAGGGCAATCAGAAGAGCAAACCGAAGGACATTGCCAAGTTCAGCCTGTACACTGACTTCACCTGTGACATCCAGCGTATCCAGCACCATCAGGTATAGTCACCTCTTATCTTGTGCCATTTTTCTTTTGGTCTATTTGTCACTTTTTTGTCAGATTTTTAATGTTTTTAAAAGAAGTTTCTTCTCCTCACCAAGGCTGCCTTTATTTAATTAAAAATACAGTAAAAACAGTAATATTGTGAAATATTATTACAATTTAAAATAACTGTTTTCTGTTTGAATATATATATAAAGTAAAATTCTTGTGATGGCAAAGCTGAATTTTCAGCATCATTACTCCAGTCTTCAGTGTCACATGATCCTTCAGAAATCATTCTAATATGCTGAATTGGTGCTTAAGAAACATTTATGATTATTATCAATGTTGAAAACAGTTGTGTACTTTTTTTTCAGGATTCCTTGATGAATATTTATCTGAAATACAATGTTTTTTTTAACATTACACACTACCGATCAAAAGTTCAGTCAGTAAGAATTTTTATTTTTTTGAAAATAAATTAAAGAAATTAATACTTTTATTCAGCAAGCATGCATTAAATCGATCAAAAGTGACAGTAAAGACATTTATAATGTTACAAAAGATTATATTTAAAATAAATGCTGTTCTTTTGAACTTTCTATTCATCAAAGAATCCTGAAAAAAAAAAAAAATATTGTACACAAATATTTTGTACAATTGTACACAATAAACGTTTCTTGAGCAGAAGATCAGCATATTAGAATGATTTCTGAAGGATCATGTGACACTGAAGACTGGAGTCTTCAGACTGGATGGCTTTGCCATCACAGGAATAAATTACTTTATAAAATATATTCAAACAGAAAACAGTTATTTTAAATTGTAATAATATTTCACAATATTACTGTTTTTACTATATTTTTAATTAAATAAATGCAGCCTTGGTGAGGAGACAACTTCTTTAAAAAACATTAAAAATCTTACCGTTTCCAAACTTTTGACTGGTAGTGTATGTGTGTGTGTGTATATATATATATATCTGTGTGTATATATATATCTGTGTATATATATATATATATATATATATATATATATATATATATATATATATATATATATATATATATATATATATATATATCTGTATATATATATATATATATATATATATATTTTTTTTTTTTATATTTTTAGTTTTTTAATTTTTAGTTTAAGTTTTACTATTTTTGTTATGTGCTTTTGTCATTTTTATTAGATTTTTTAAATATTTCTTTAATTTATTTTTAGTAATTTTACTACTTTTAACTTAAATTTAAATTTATTTTTTATTTCCAAAATGTATTTTAGTCAGTTACTAAGTCAACATTTTATTTGTATTTTATTTCAACCTATTTCAATTAACGGAAATTATTTGTCGTGTTACTCTTCCTGAGGAAGGCCTGTGGCGAAACACGTAGAAAATGTTTTTGCATGTAGCCAGAGTGCCATGGTCATCTAGCGTATTGTTGTTGAATTATGTTGAACCTGTGACCATAGAGTACCTTCACTTAACATTCCACCTGTGAAGACATTGTTTGATGATTTATAATAGTTTTAATTTGTTTTAGTTAACAATAACAACCCTGGCTAACATACACTTACGTAGTGATGTAGTACTACCAAAAAATCATACTATTAATCTTTTCTCAATCTTTAAAATCTTGGAGCCTGGGACTTAAAATGCCAGGACTACATATTAACACTACCAGTCAAAAGTTTAGACAGCCACATTTAAAGTTCTTTAAAGATATTAAAAATCTTTTAAACCTCCCTTCTCATCTAAATGCTTCTGCTGGTTTTGTAGACCAATAAAAGTGTGCCTGCATATGAATTTCTTTGAAAAACAAATTTTTAATTCCACTCTTTTGTAAATGAATAAGTTGGAGTGGATAGTAAGGAGCTAACAAGTGTCCAGCATATACTTCACTACTATGCAAAAAGCATCTCAGGATACAGCTCATGAAATCTCTGCATAGGGTGAACACTTTGAAAAAGCTGAAATGTACCAATTTTGATTTATTTAATGTTTTTAGTCCCTACATAATTCCCAGATTTCATGGCTGTTCTATTATTTTAAAATAGTATGAAAGTCATAGGTGTGAGTAGGTGCGTCCAAATGTTTGACAGCTACTGTATATGTACACACTCGAGCACAATCCACCACTCCACACACACTGACAGTGTTGTTCCACATACACAGGTCCTCGTGCCACTCTTCAAAGCTCTTCTGTCATCGCAGTTTAACTGAATGTGTTTGTGTCAATGGCGTCCCCTTCCCCCTCTCTCACTTCATGGCTACCCGCTTACTCAGAGTTGGTTATGGGCCACATGTCACAGTGACTCAGTCATCCTTTTCTCATCCTATTCGTCTCTCTCACCCTGTTCCCTGTCCCCCAGTCATTCCCTATCTCCCCCTCTTAACATATGTGACACGTCCCCATCCACGTGCCTGTGGATTAAAGGCTAGGATTGACAGACACTGCTTCATGATGACAGCCGCTCATGGGCTCTGTGAGGAAGGAGGGGGATCAGGGCGTGAGGGTGAGAGGGAGAGAGACAAAGAGCGAAAGAGAGGCTGAATGAGTGAGTGAATGAGTGCTGGCGAAATCTCCTGTGAAGCATACAGTTTACCCGTTGTTAATCTGCTGACGTGGTTTGTCAGTGAGTGTTAATTTGAGTTCGCCGTGACCTGTGAGCTGTCACACTCCGGCTAAAATGAACCTTTTCGTGGTTTTGCTAAGGAACAGTGTGGAATGTATTTTGACAGGAGGCATGTGTATACACACATACTTGCTTGTTTAATTTAACACATCAGTTGTGAGAGTGTATTAAGGACAGATGTGTGTGCGTGTGGGTTCCACATGCATATCGAAAGGGTGAACCGGTTGGTGAAAGGATTTGTTGGTCTTGGTGATGCCATCATTAACAGAGGGTACATTGATGCTTTGTGTAAATTAGGCAAAATGTATGCATTTTTATTCAAGTTCAACTCAAGATCGAAATGTCTACACTAGTGGTGTAACTGACTGTTGAAAAATGTTACATATTGAAAGATGAAAAGACAGGGACAGAAGCATTCAGAAAATATAACTTCATTTGATGAGTTTAAATACATTTTATTTTAACTTATTTTAAGTTAATGAACTTTATATATATAATATATATATATATAATATAATATATATATATATAAAAGTTTACATACCCCTTGCAGAGTCTGCGAAAATGTTAATTTTAACGAAATAAGAGGGTTGTTATTGTTTTATCTAGTACTGTCCTTAATGGGCTATTTTACATAACAGATGATTACATGTAGTCCACAAGACAAAATAATAGCTTAATTTATAAAAATGAACCCGTTCAAAAGTTTACACACCCTTGATTCTTATGCTGCCTTCATGTACTATCGGAATTATCGTAAATACGAGTTTTCTAGGTAAAAATTACATGAATTACAAATTACATGAACCTTTGATGTCGTGTTTACCACTGGGAAGTTCGGAAATAATTTTGATACCCAAATTCATGAGATGGGCGTGCCATAAACTTTAAACATGGTGGAGGGGAGAACTAATGTTTTGACTGGTATGATTTGTAAATTTCTGATAGCACGTGAAGGCAGCATTACTATACTGTGTTGTTACGTGAGTGATCAACCACTGTTTTTTGTAATAGTTGTTCATGAGTCCCTTGTTTGTCCTGAGCAGTTAAACTGCCCGATGTTTGTCAGAAAAACACTGAGGATGATTGAGGGACTCATAAACAACTATTGCAAAAGCTGCAAACATTCACTGATGCTCCATAAGGAAACACGATACATTAAGGACCAGGGGGTATAGACCTTTTTTAATTGGATGATCAGGATAAATTGTACTTTTTTTTTTTTTTTTTTTTTTTTTTGTCTTCTGGGAAACATGTAAGTATTTTCTGGAGCTGGAGGGCAGTAATAAATGGTCAAAAAAATATGGTTTTCAAACAAAATAAGAAAAATGTACACATAATAATCCTGTTTAAATGTTTACACCCCCCGGCACTTCAAGGCGCAATTTGTAATTTTTCACCACTAGAGGTCGCCTATTTGAAACAAAGGCGTAGCTTGGTGATGGCGAGATTGAGCGCAGAATCATGGGAGATGTCGTCTTAACCTCACAGATGGTATAAAAGAATTTGAACAGGACTTGGACAGAAATCATGTTCATGGATGAGATTATTAACGTTACCTTTGTATGAAGTAGAGCAGAGCCGAGTCCGTATGTGAGGTAACGCAGTGCTGTTTATCATATTAAATTTGATTGTGTTGAAAATGATGTTATGATGTTACTCATCTTTGGCTGCTGTAAGACACTTGTTGCACACTGCAGTAAGCTAGATCGATATTAGAATGCTGGATGGCTTGTGTTGTTAAATGGCATGCAGTTCATTTTGAAACATATTGTATGACAGAAAGAATGCTGTATTACTGTTACTAAAAATAAAGCTGCACCTAATTATGTTATGTTAGTCACTTGACAAAATACTAGGCATGAGGCATGATAAAAACATGGTACTCGTGGAAAATCAAGGAAATGAGATTCAAACAATAAGATTAAATGTGCTAAAGCAAGAGATCATATTTATTTTGTATGGAGAATGATCATTGTTGCATTTTGGGCCCCATGTTGTGTATGTTTGTTTTTCTCTACATGCAAAGATAGGAAGTGAAAAGTTCACCCGTTCTTTCTGTTTTTGTAGAGCCCATCCTCTATTGCTCTGTTCCATGGCAATGCAGTTGCCTTTATTTGGAGAAAAAATATTGAATTGGAATAGCTCACTCTTTAAAATAATATTCATTTCTGTCGCTTACATTCCTCATATTTTTCCAATTATGATTTCATTGTTTTTGAGGAACATGATATGTTGAATATTTAGACTAAACTTTTCCCCCTTCTCTGTTTTAAAAAAGTGATGTTTTGGACTTGCATGTCTTACAGCAGGAGAAATATGACACTAAACTGAATCTGAAAAAATGGGTTTTTAAAATGGCAGATTTTTCTTAGTTTTGTCATTTCAGTGACAAGTATAAATTAAATCTTTATTTTTTACACCCATTCTCTTTTTTTCCAATTTATCAGCTTTGTATGTGACAAACATAATTTTAATACTGGTTGTGTGATATGACAAACAGGAGTGAATTTTTTGGGTATCTGTGCGGCCTGCTTTTAACAGCTGTTTTTTTTTTTTTTTGGTAGAAATGTGTCCTCCATGAATATAAAAAGCCATGCTTCCTTGTATTTGTAGGGTATGTTTGTTTTCTCAGTGTAGTCCTGCTGTGGTAATTTTACCCATGGCATGATTCGGACCAGTTGGTTTAATCGTATGCATTACTATTAATATTATATTATTATTAATATATATCCAATAACTACACAGGGCTAAGTTGGAAATGACAGTGTAT
Organism: Elopichthys bambusa; assembly: GCA_037101425.1. NCBI lineage: Eukaryota > Metazoa > Chordata > Actinopteri > Cypriniformes > Xenocyprididae > Elopichthys > Elopichthys bambusa. The sequence goes on from CM074443.1 coordinate 22,447,950, forward strand.
GGAGAAAAGTTTGATATTTGTTTTGACATTTCCCTCATCTCATGCAAAACTTCAAATGCAATAAACATCGCATGAGGAAACCCAAGTAAACAGCTGCCTTAGGGTGTTGAAATGCCAAAATATGAAAATATAATTTTCATCATATTTCTGGCTGCATTAATTCACGTCTTGATCGGGCCATTAGCTGTTGAGCGGTGCAGAGGGGGCGGATGCCTCCTCTGTGGTGGGATGTGTGTTTGTATAGGGGGTTGGTGGCATTTGTCAGCTCGGTTCTTCCGCTTGGAGTCCAGATTGATGGGTCATCTTTTCCTTCTTGTTTCCTTTCAAAAGGTTTTCCTCGGAAAAGGTCAGATACTTAAAACTATTTGCTTCACAGCATGTCACTTCCCCTTACAGGGTCAGTAAGGGAAAAGTGAGAGAGGCACGGAGCTTTTTGGTGCGACACGAGTGCGTCTTAGTGCGCACTGACTTGTTTTAGGAGAGAACGGGAGGGGGTGGTACCGACGGTGCACTACCGTGCCTCGCCTTGTGTCGGCTGTCTCTACAGGTTACTCTCTTGTTTCAGACGTTAGCCATTAACCGTGGGGAGAATCTGAAGATTCTGACAGTGAAGGTCAACATCCCCGACTGGGTGAAGAATGACTTCTGTAGGTGGTGCGTCAACGTCAGGTCAGCACACACCCAACAGTGTTCATACATGCACCACGCCTCATCTTCTTACTTTCTTCCTCATGGTCTGGCCCAATGCCGTTGCCTCTTTGATGATCAATGGGTTGGGAACTGACTTTTATGCTGTCAGGTCTTAAAGATTATCCATGGGTTTTGATGTAGCTCTTTCCAATATGCCTCAGACCTAATTTATTTAAAAAAAATTAAATAAAAATATATATATATATTGGTTTAAATGTATTTAGTGAATATTAACCCATTTGTCTCCATATACTGTAAAAAGAAAAGATCATATTGTAAGCTGAACCTAATATTACACAAATTAAAAAAACTCTATGGGTTTGGAAGTTACATTAAATATAATAACCAACAACATACTACATGAACAAATGGTAACACTTCGTGTAACTGCATTAAGTTTTTGATGGTCCGCATTAATTTTTTAGTTACTATAAGTAACTTTGCAACTACATGCCAACTAGCAGTCATTAGAGTATTAGTAGACTGTCTGCTTAATATCTGCTAACACTTTATTTTGATGGTCCTCCAACAGACATTCTACAGACTATAAGTACCTTTGCAACTACATGTCAACTTATTCTATTAACCCAAACCTAACAGTCTACTAATACTCTAATGAGAGTTAGTTGACATGTAGTTCAAGTTATTTATAGTGAGTAGAATGTCTAAAGTGGATCATTGCAATAAAGGGGAAGCAAAAAAAAGAAAAAAATTTAATAAAAATAATTTGTATTTTAATTGTAATGTAACATTTTTCTCATTTGTTTTATAAGTAATTACTTTAATTTGAGGGAAGTTTATTTTTATTTAATTAGTATTTATATCATTTAAGGGAATTTTTAAAACATTTTTACATTGAAAAGTCATTGTGCCAAAATTGATTTTTCATTAAAAGAAATATTTCAGCTGCAATGCACCTTGTTCTCAAAAAGATAATTAGTTGTCTCCTTGATTACTTACACATTTAAACTTAGATGTAATTATTTCCCTGTAGTTAGTACATAATCATGTCAGATTTCAAATACACTTATTAGTGTTTTGTTGTTTGGAAGGCTGTATGAGTATGTGAACTGTCTATCAAGACTATATCTGCTGTTTGACTTTCAGATGGAGGCCACAGGGTTTTGCACGGCCAGAACTCATGACGATTTTGAAGAATGCTGCTGAAGATTCCTACAAGAGATTCATTCTGCCCTTTCTCAGTCGAGGCTACAGGTTTGTTCTCACAAGATAGTTAAGCTTATTTTCTTTACACTGAACACAAAGATGCATTACCGCCTCTTTTTCTTCTTGTCCCAGGACTAAGTTGACTGCTAGTGCAGAAAAAGAGTCCATTGCCATGTTTGTTCGTAATCTGCGTCAGCGTCTTCTGATGTGTCCTGTTCGTGGGAAAGTCATCATGGGAGTGGACCCAGGGTTTCACCATGGCTGCAAACTGGCAATCCTGTCCCCTACCAGTAAGACACCATGTGTAAATGTGTAATAAACTTGGATTAAATTGTATATGTACACAAACACAGACATAACATTGTATATTATTAGTACACATTAAAAGAACTGTTCTTACTGTTCTGTTCTTAATTAATTTTTTTAATTTAATGTTAAAAACAGTTTTTGTTGCTGAATATTTTTTTGATTCCAGGATTCTTTGATTAAAAAGTTCAAATGAACTGAATTTATTTAAAATACAAATCTTTTTTTTTAACCAAAATAAAAGCATAAAAATGTGTCCTTGCTGAATAAAGGCAAAATCTTTAAATGGTAGTGTTTCCACAAAATTAATAAGCAGCAAAAACGGGTTTCAGCGTTTATAATAACATGAAATGTTTCTTGAGCAGCAAATCAGCATATTAGAATGATTTCTGAATGATCATGTGACACTGAAGACTGGAGTAATGATGCTGAAAAATCAGCTTTGCCATCACAATAAATTATATTTAAAAATGTATCCAAATAGAAAATAGTTATTTTAAACTGTAATAATATTTTGCAATTTTACTGTTTTTACTGTATTTTTGATTAAATAAAACAACAAAAAAAACCTTGGTGAGCGTATGAGACTTCTTTAAAAAAAATTGCAAAAAAAAAAAAAACTGAATTCTTTCAAAGAAAAAGTAAAACTACAAAGATATATATATATAAAAAGATTAATTTTATAAGCAATGATACAATATATTAGAACCGTTGACAAAAATACCTGCACGATACAGATCATGCATGTGTTTTTGTCAATTGGTTCTAAAGGTTTTGGGAGAAAATGAAGAAAGATGCTTTTTCTTTATCCTAATATTTTACTGTAATATTGTAATCAATATGTTTTATTATAACTTATCGTTGTTTATTTAATTTATCTTTTGTAATATTTTTCTAGTTTTTCTTTTGGCTGTCAATTAATAATCTAATAGTAATGGATAGTTATGGTAAATTTAAGCTGAAATCTTTGTAATCAACCAAATATAGACTAGTATTGAAATGGACCAACATAGTCACAATGAACTTTTGCCTCTTAATTGTAATTGCTTTTAGTTTAGTGCAACATAATTTTAAGTTGATGAAGGAGAGTGTCTGATTGGCAGGTGTGATGAGAATGCCCATTGTGTCCTCTCGGTGCGTGGAGCTGCACGCTGTGCCCTGTGTGCCCTGCATCCAGGCGACTGATCGGCCTGGCGGGTGTGTGTCAGGTGGCATTGCCATATTTGCCCTCTGCCCTGCAGCAGCACCACACGCAAACCCAGCTTGACTGTGACATGTCTGTGGGTGTGTAGTCACATGACCTGCCGGGCTCTTGAGGTGTCTATTGCTATTAGACTGCCTCTCTCAGGCTGACAGAAAATGGTAGCCGTATTGTCTGAGGAGAGAGACAAAAAATTGGAGAGGGAGTCTGCTGTACCTACAAGATGATGATGATGATGTATTGTTAAGTTGATTTCCACACAAAATCTAGTCGCATGTGTCCTCTACTGTCCTGACATATCTCCTCTTTTTATTCTTTCCTCAGGTCAGATCCTGCACACAGATGTGGTGTACCTCCATGGCTCAGCTAAACACAAAGAGGCAGAAAAACTGCGCCATCTTATGTTCAAACACAGGTATTGCAATCATAGTTATGACACTGAGCAGTTTGTAGGCACCATAAAGATCTATGAATAACTTGATATTTTTGTTCTCCCACAGCTGTCAAACCATTGTCATAGGAAACGGCAAAGCATGCAGGGAGACCGAAGCCTTCTTTACAGACCTAATTAAACAGCGCTTCTTCAACCCCATGGATGTGTCCTACTGGTATGACATTTCCCTTTTAAAAAAACAGAGCAGACCACTGAGCAGTACAGCAGATGTTATTCTCCTGAGAGTTGCTTAGCAGCTTTTGGCTGCGTTTGTTTGAGGTCACATCAGGCTCTTGTACAGTCTTCGTGCAATTGCAGCTTGAAATTTGAAAATTTTTCATCAATAAACTCTACTCAGAGCGAAAATAGCAACTGTTAAGCAAGGTATGCAGAAAAGGAGCAAAGGAAATGGTGCCGGTCTGGAATGTGTTACTCTTGCGGGTTTTAAATGGTATCTGGACCTTGTTTGACTGTCTCTAATTAAAAACAAATATTTCTCACCGCCCTTCAAACCAAACCAGTCCAACGTGTTTTCCTCCAACCCAAATAAAGACTGGATCTGGGATTGTCTCTCTCTCCTTCTAGCTAGACTCTTGTTTGTTGTCTTTTGGTTCTGACTGGAGAGCTGCCCAGAACCGCTCTGAAGTGGCCGTTTATGGCGTACACTGATGGCGGTTTTCATTAAAGCTCTCCGCATCCCTTAGCGCAGCTCAGATGGGTTGCCAGGTCTGCCTCAGTAGTTCTCTGCAAAGCATGATGTGTCAAAATTGACATTCAAGGCACTCCACAAGTGGATCCATTTCAGCCTACATTCTAAAATGAAAGTGGAAGATTTGAGATCTCCAAATTGGCAGTGCAACGTCGACTGTTACGGCGGGCATGCCAGACAGTTTGAACTTTGTTTCCTGTCCTGGTAGTCAATGCCAAGTATTTGTACAAGCAGGGTGCGAGTTGAAATAAACGATACTTTAAAACTGCATGCTTAAATGTTCCATTAAGTGGAGAAATGGATCTAGTAGCTGTATTTGCGTGAAATGCTTGAACACGACGTGTTCTCGCTTGTTGTATTCCCCATTTGTAAGTCGCTTTGGATAAAATTGTCTGCTAAATTAATAAATGTAAATGTAAAAGAAACATGGAGCAGTTACATGTATATGAAAACACATGAAAGCACTCAAAGTGTGGTGTATGGTATCATTATTTTAATTTTAATTTATTTATATTTTCTCTTGAGGTCCACTTATAATACAAGTTAATTTTTTGTGCCAAAAATAATCAAAATATTGATATTAATATAATTATTAATAATAATAATATTATTTTTCTGACCCTTAAACTTCCAATTTTTTGCCTTTGAGACTCAACACACGAGAATGATTTCATAGAACGCTTACACATACATGGACCTGACTGACTTTTGTAGATTAATAATGCCAAAGTTGTGATAGTTGATGTATTGCATTGTACACTGCTAAATTTAAGGTTGGTTTTTAGGGTTGGTTAAGATTTCAATTTTTTTGTTTTTGAAAGAAGTCTCTTTATGCTCACCAAGGCTGCGTTTAAAAATAGTCATATTGTGAAATATTATTACAATTTAAAACAACTATTTTCTATTTTAATATATTTATTCCTGTCAGGGCAAAGCTGAATTTTCAGGATCATTACTCTTCAGTGTCACATGATCCTTCAGAAATCATTCTAATATGCTGATTTGCTGCTCAAGAAACATTTCTTATTATTATCTATGTTGAAACAGTTGTGCTGCATATTTTTTAAAGAAGTCTTTGATGAATAGAAAGTTCAAAAGTATAGCATTTTTACAGAAAATTTCTATAACAATATAAATGTCTTTACTTGCTGAATAAAAGTATTAATTTCTTTCTAAAAAAAACAAAAACAAAACAAAACAAAAAAATCTTACTGATACCAAACTTTTGAAAGGTACTTTGGAAGTGTAGATGAATTTTGTGGTATTGTTTAGGTGTTAAGTTTGTTAGGAAATATGTACTTTTTTTTCATTTGAAAGTTCATCTCCACTTTGCACTTTGTACATCACTAGTCAATTAAACTGGCGGCTTCATTTGCACCGTCTGCTATCTGTCTCCCCACTCCTCAGCTTGTTCAGAAATAAATCATCATCCGTTGCCCCCACCTACATCCCTTGCTCCCTCCCTTCTGTCCCGATGTCCCCGCTAGCCGTCTCTTTTCCTTTCTTTTGCCTGACTGCTCCTGAGGAATGACAGGCAGTGCCGGCAGACTGTGCGCGGTAATAAGCCTGTGGGATGAGCTGCATGGCTCTCAGCGACCTGGTGATCTTCGTTTAAATGAAGGGACACTTGCCTGTTGAGTTGGTGGGGTTGTTACTTGAGGAAGACCAGGTTAAACACTGACCTCTTGTCATTTTCTTCCGGTTCTTTCTATAATAAGGCTTTTTTTTTTGGGTGATTTGTATTGGTACTTAGATGTTCTTGTTAGGAAATTGACAAGTTACCGGTTAGTAATACATTAGTGTTGTTTCATTCTTATTTGTATTTATTTTTAACATAAGCTTCCAGCTTCCAACGTCTAGCTTCCAGTGTCATTCGCTTTGTTATTTTACCTGTTGTGCTGCTTGATATTGCAAACTGGTATTTGTTGTCATATTATTTTAATTCATTAACATAATCATAAATGCACTGGTTTTACTGCACTGTGTTATTCTTCTAGTTATTTACCTATAGTGGCTAACCTTTTTTTTTATGAAGTACACTCACTCAAGGAATTGTTTAGTAAGATTTTACCAGAAAAGATTTTACAATTTTTATCATGTGTTAATTAAAAAAAATCTTGTATAATTTTAACTGCTGTATTTTTCTGTTTGCTTGGTTTTTTGTGTTTATGTAACTCTTTTATTATTGCAACTCAGTTTTTGACATGAAAATAGTAGGGGTGTAACGATACCCTCATGTCATGATTTGATACATATCATGATATTGAACTCACGATACAATATTATTGTATTATTATATATAGCCTTAGATGATGACATGGCAATAAAAATAAATAACAACTACTACTACTACTACTACTTATAGAGGCTAACAAATCAGAAGTCTTGCACAGAAAATAGCTTATTTCTGTGTTGCAAAATAAGAATGCAATAATGTGTATAGTAAATATTAAATATACATTATATAATTAATTTAAATATTATATTTTGTATCATACCATTATTATTATTATTATTAATGTTGTTAATATGTAATACAAAAATACTAGCAGGCGTCCACATAAACTGTTGCCACATTCGAATAGCCATCATTCTCAAAGTTCTACACATCAATTATTTTGGCTAATTTGTTAATGCTTTCACATTTTCCATATTCAAATCAATTTTAAATGTTTTAAAAGTTGTGCACACTGCACACATGGTGTAGGTCTTTTTATTAGCCTCTCTTGTGACAGTTCGCCTTGATACCTGTACAGTACACTGAGAAACTCACATGTATGATGTAGAGTTGCCCTCTTCTTGAACTCTGACTCTGTAGTCCGCTTCAATATATTAGCTGTGAGATTTACACCATGCTTTGAACCTCTCCCCTGGAACCACTTTGTGGCGCCCTCCTCTGGCCCAGCACTCTTTACTGCCAGGTGATTTTATCCTTCTAGACCGCTACAATGATTCGAATTGGTTTGAATTATGATTAAAGGTACACATAATTAGCTTTGAACTTGGGAGTGTGAGATTCCTGGAATACTATCGCTCACTGTGACTGTATGTGTGTTTTATCAGTATCGTTGTGTGTGTATGCTGGATTCTCATGACTAATACATGCTCAAAGGGCTTCTAACATCCAAGATGACCCAATAAAAGTTGACCTTGGCTGACATGGCATCTTAACGCTTCTAGGAGAAACACTTGGTGCTTTGGTCATGGATTTGTCCTAGTTATGTTGTACAGATTTGGGTTATGGGTTCATTACGTATTGTGTGCCATATAGAATTGATATGTTTGTTTATTTTAGAGCAACTGCACTCTTATTTACTGAGTGTGATTTGTGAATTATATATTATAAATGGTGTTTCCCTTCTAAGAAACATGTTCAGAAGGTGCTGCTCTGACTCTGGTCATTGCTGCTGTTTGGCCCTGACTTTGCCTCTCGCCCCTAAAGGACAAAATGACATGTATCTTGCTTAACGAGGGAGCCTGTAGTGTTTCGACTGTCAGGACAGTGATCCTGATACTGAGCTATGGCTACAGACTGATTGGACAGCTCTGTCAGTTCTTAAGGTTGAAGACAGTGGCAGTGACCACCCATTTCCCCTCAGGCTTGCTCTCTGCCACCAGCCGGCCAGTCTCTGGTCATTAGACTCACTTTACAGAGGAACACAGAATTACAAGCACTCTCTCCTCTATCCTATTAATTTTTCTTCTAGTACACACTGTTGCTGGGATCAGTTGTTAACCACTTCAGTCTTAATAGGAAAGAAACTACCACTTTCTGTAAATTATGAATAGATGCATCTTTATAGTGTCCTTAACACTGGCAATGTCATGCAATGTCAACTTAGATGAAAAAGTCTATGTGAAACGTTTGCTTTTTAAAGGGACAATACTCAAAAATATTACATTATTATTATTTCACTTTACCAGGAGCAAGCTTGCTGTAAATTATATATAGTATATTATAAATATATGGGCATATATATAATAAAATAAATATATAAATAAAAACATGAAATATATAAATATATAAGCTATGTATATAAATAATAATAATAGTTATATTTAAATATTTAATTCATATATATGCCCACATATATATTATAATACATGCCCTTTACAGCCAACTTGCTCCTGGTAAAGTGAAATCACTTTTTGCTGTAAGGTCTTGGATGACTAGAATTTTGCATCAGGGAAGTTTGTCCTTTGAGGAGGATTCTGGGTAGGGTGATTATAGGACAGTGAGGAATGAGGAGGAATATTTGCCAGTCACAGGCCCATGGCTAATGGCTCACTGAGGGATAGATGTCCGCATCACAGAGGACAGCCAGAACCAGTGGCTCCTTAAACAACTGTCTTGAGCCCCCCTAATTTTGATTGACTGCTGTTAATTTATTGAAATTTATGGTAATGTCTGTATTTGGTTGACAATTATGGGGCCATCTTACATTTGCTCTTAGATTTATCTTGCCATTGAAAAGTAAAGCAGTCAGGTTTTTAAATGAGTAGTATCTCCTATTTGATTTACAATACATCCAACTAGATGCAGTAGTTTTTGGAATTCTTTTTCTTAGTATCATCATATTGGTTAAAAAACAAACTGAACGAATCATTATAAAGCTATATAACCAACATTCATTCAGTAGTTAGATTTATAACAAAATAATTCAACTAATATAATTTGTTTGCCTAAATCTGAGCTGTTTAAGGTTGCTAAATGACATAGTAATTTGTTACATAGAATTTAACTGATACGTGGTGTCGTATACACTACCATTCAAAAGTTTTGGGTTTGGTATAATTTTTATATATATATATATATATATATATATATATATATATATATAATATTTGAAAAAAGTCTCACCTAGGCTGCATTTATTTTATCAAAAAATACAGTAAGACAGTAATATTGTGAAATGTTATTTGAATTTAAAATAACTTTTTATTTTATTTTAATATATTTTAAAATGTAATTGATTCCTGTGAGGGCAAAGTTGAATTTTCAGCATCATAACTCCAGTCTTCAGTGTCACATGATCCTTCAGAAATCATTCTAATATGCTGATTTGCTGCTCAAAAAACATTTCTTATTATTATCAGTGTTGAAAATGGTTGTGCTGCTTAATATTTTTGTGGAATTCATGATTTTTGTTTTTGATGAATAAAGTTAAAAATAACAGCATTTATTTGAAATAGAAATTTTTTGTAACATTATAAATGCCTTTACTGTCACTTTTGATGAATTCAATGCATCCTTGCTGAATAAAAGTATTCATTTTCTGCTGAACAAAAGTATCAAGAAAAAAAGCTTTTGAACACTAGTGCATTAGCTGTTACAATAACTAAGAACATGGAACATCTAATCATAAAAAAAAATCTTAATGATATTAAATTATATATATTATATATTGGTATCTGGAGTTTATCAGACAATCTTGCTTACTATGAATACTCTCTTGCATCTAACACGAAGTTTCCAGAAGAATGGACATGAATACTGCAATGTCACTCCCTGTCCGCCTAGTGCTGATTGATCTGTGGCAGCCAAGCATGAGATCAAGCAAGCGGTCCACTTGAAAGTTTTCATTGCCTTAAACTCACATGCCAAATCCCCATTTGTCAATTTCTAATCTAATGTGCTCTTGTGATGTCAGAACAACTGGAAGCAATCCCCACCAGTAAAGTTTTTAACATGCTGCACATTTCATGCCTCATTTACTTGTGTTTGGCCATTTTAGGTTGTAGTTTATAGCCCTTGGAGTACAGAAAAAGAAAATGCAAGCAACATTAAACCATAGAAACCTCAATTCCACATCGGCATATATGAACTAGGCTTCCAATGAAACTGGTCTTGAAAATTAGAATATGGAAAGCTCTGGAGTATCCTTTTTATGGGCTACACTTGAGTGCTTTGAATTGCAAGATCTAGTCCACAGTGTGAACCATTGAATTTACAAAATATTCTTGGTTTAGGTGAGGTTCTTGAGTTTAAGGCTTGGACACCAACATATATTCAAAACCCCCTTTAGCACGATACGCAGGAAAACATCCAGCAATCTGGACAGCTGACACCCTCTGCTGCAGTTCTTTGGGTGTTTAAAGGAGGAAGGGGTGTTGAGGGGGTGATGAACATCTGCCACCAGTTTGATGTGAGTGACTGTGAGGTTTTGCTCTTTTCAGAATTGTGTGATGGTGGCAGCTTGAATGTGCTGTTAACTGCACCTCCACGCTGACTAGGCACTTCCTACCCCCTAGCACAGAGCCTGAGACTGACGGCCTTTGACACCTGCCATTTTGGCCCTTTTCTAGGCAAAAAATGTCATAGTGTTTAGACTTGGCATTGGTCTGATCTCTCATGATTGTTTTTTTTCCTCTTTTGGGAATACCTTGAGTCTGCTGGCTGAGAGTAATTGGCCCTTTTTTTTTTTTTCCATAGGACTTTTCTTTTTTGTTTTAACTTACTTTTGCACATTTGATGATAATATATTGAGATGCAGTTTTTTATTTTTTTATTTAAAATTGTTCATTGCTAATAATCTAGATCTCCTTTAATGTACATTGAAATAAACAGAATTGTTTATAGTAATATACACTATAATTCAAATGTTTGGGGTCAGTAAGAGTTTTTTAATATTTTATTCTGCAAGGATGCATTCAGTTGATTAGAAGTGACAATAAAGAGACATTTATTATATTCCAAAAAAATTCTATATAAATAAATAAATGCTGTTCTTTTGAACTTAATGTTCATCAAAGAAAACATACCACGGTTTCCACAAAAATATGAGGCAGCACAACTGACTTTTTAACATTGATGATAAGAAATGTTTATTGAGCAGAAAATCAGCGTATTAGAATAATTTCTGAAGAATCATGTGACACTGAAGACTGGAGTAATGGCTGCTGAAAATTCAGCTTTACCATCACAGGAATAAATTTCATTTTATAATTTGTTAAAATAGAAAATTTTTTATAATTTATAATTTTTATTTAAATTGTAATATTTCACAATATTACTGTTTTTACATCTCTTGTGTCTAATTTAACATTTATCTTGCATAGGATAAATGCATAATGATACGTTTATTTACAGAGACCTTGTAACTCTAAACACTGGGTAGTTTTTGCCCTAAAAAGCAAACCCTATCAGATGAAATAATCAAATAGTATGCAACTTTTCTACTCTACTGCATAATTGTTTTGTTTGTTTTGCTAATTTACTTAATAGTTTGCAGGGGGAAAAAAACTTTCATTGTGTAGAATTTTGAATTTCCTTGCCTTTTATTGATAAAAACAGCACATGTTTGCTTTACTTTTCCAAATTTAACCAGTATTCAGGAACAGTGGACTAATATCTGCAGAACTGGAGATACTGTGACAATATTTCTTCACCCCGCAGACAGATCTGATGAATGCATTTAATTAGAACATGTGTTTAGGGGGCAAGTATCAAAGTATGTATCCATCTCTTGGTGTCACCCGGTGGTCATGGACATTGGGAGGGGGAGATGGACCGGCCTGGAGGGTGATGACAAATACTGAGAATACCACAATTACTTACAGTTAGAGGGGGCCCGGCCATGACTTTGCCCAGAGACTCTCATAGAGAGATGATAGTCCCCAAAGTGTGGGTATATTGTGTGTGAGTAAGTGAGTGACTGTCAGACCTCAAGGGTCATCAAGTCATCTGCACCACTTGCAGGCAGGTTTTGTCTTTGTTCTTATGTCTTGCTGTCCACTTGAGGTGGGCAGAGTGCTAGCAGCCTTCTGCTGCCTGCCCTTTTACAAGTTCAGCCGTGCCCTTAATGAAGAGAAGTGGCTGGTCGACGTGATGCATATCCGTGTCAGAATGGTTCAGGGCTTGTTCCCATTAACCCTTGCAGCCCTTCTGATTTATTCAAACATGACCGGTTCGTCTCTTTCTCAGTATCCAATACCTGCTCTTATTTTTAGCACTGCTGTCATATCATTCTGGTAGAAAAGAATGCAGAAAAATTCTGCACGCTGAAGGACTACTACTTAAGAAATTATATATTTAGTTTGATGAGGACTGACATAAACCTGAATAAACTGAATTTAATAGAATATTTAAAATTGGAGATGGGTGTATTGAGTGAATCCAAGTAATTATTACATGAAAATTAAAATATAAGGGAAAAAAAAAGGAAAAAAAAAGACCAACATGCATTAAAAATACATTTAAAAAATATATTTAAAAAAAATTACTAGTCAATTACTTGTGCAAATCCCTAGTCAAGAAGAAATACCACTGTGTAATAATATTAATATTAATATTATTAATAATAATATTTATTATTATTATTAAATGCAATAAAATTAATGTTGTTCTTTTATTATTTTATTACAAATTAATATATAATATACATTGTTTATTATTATTATTAAACTGGATATTTTATTATAATTATCTAATTTTTAATATATTAGAATATAATATAATAAAATATAATTACTACTATGTCTGAAAGAGACATTTAGATAACTTTCATCCTTTTATTTCATGAATAACAATTAGTTTTATTTATATGGTATTATTTAACATTTAAATATGTGATTTTATATTTATATGAGTTTTATTTAAATGTTTATCAGGGTTGGCATGTGTTTCCTTCTTAATTTGTTCTTAATCTTTCTAATAACCTGCTCCACCTTGACCCCTAGGTCATATGCCAGGGCTCGTTAGTACTGTCATCATGGAAATCTGTCAGTTATGGGAGGGAGAGGGAGGAGGGGATAGGATCTGGGAAAATGAGGACACCAGTCAAACTGGTGGTCCATGTCACAAAGCCTCTGCATCCTGTCATGAGTATGATGACACTAATTGGCAAAGTTACCCAAAGAGCCCTTAGGCACCAATAGCGAGGAAGCAAATGTAATGGAGGCTGCAGTGGTGATCTGCCCTAATTTGTAGGGTCATTCTGTAACAGTGGTGATAATCATGTGTGGAGGACATTTATCATTGCTGATGTTTTCAGAGAGAGGTCACTTTTAATATATGCCCAACCTGGCAGTTAAGTTGTAAAGGAAAGAAAGCGTGGGTTTGAAAGGTTTTAGAAAGGAAAAAATTTATAACTTGCACAATTTTTCAGATTTCTTTAATTGTGTTTAATAATTATGATATGAACAGAATTATAATATATATAAACATCATATTTATTTATTTATTTATTTATACTTAAATTTATTTAGCACACCACAACTCTTATTTACATTTCCTTGTGCATACATATATTGTCCATTTTCTATATATATATATATATATATATATATATATATAAAAAAAAATTTATTCACTTATTCTATTTTATTCAGTTTTATTATTTGTGTCTTGTCACTGTCTGTACTGTGGAAGCTTCTGTCATGAAGACAAATTCCTTGTATGTTTAAACACTTGGCAATAAAGCTCATTCTGATTCTGATTCTGATAATGATAATGATAATGATAATAATAATAGTTATTATTATTAAATTATCAGGCAATATTCAATATTTTCCAGCAAGACTGTTTAACATTTATTTTGAGTTACACTATATCAAAAATATAGTAGAGGCAAGCACATTTACCATTAAGTCCTCTAGATGGCAGTATTTACCCATATTTTTTAGATTTTTCCTTCTTTCTGTTAGATTAATAGACCATTTTATTGCACAAATTAAAGGTTTAAAACTCTTAATACATGAATCAGAATTTAGCAGTATATTAGTGGTTAAATTGTTAAAACGTATGTTTTATTTGTTAATTAATGTTAGTGTTGTATTTTGTAGCCTAATAGGTATATGGACTTTTTGTTGGTTCAGGTAGAGTTAACCTTACCCATGGAAATATAACTGAGTGCACTCTTTCACTATTGAGCCTGTGTGGTCATCAAACTGCTCCCTCCAGTGGGACTGATTCTGCAATTAGTGTAATATAAATCACTTTGAGTGGCAAGCAGAACAATACACATGCTACTGAAAATGTGTTGAGAGAGAGAGAGAGAGAGAGAGAGAGAGAGAGAGAGAGAGTGAGTGAATCTAGTTGACACCCAAGTGAGAATCACTAAGCCAGTGATTGACAACAAGGTGCACCCAAGGGAGTACTTGGAAAGATGTCAATGCTTTTCAAAATATTTGGGCTGTCAGATGATTTAAATAACTATTAGTAATTAATATCATGTTTGCAATACCTTTTGTAAGGAATAAAGATTCTTCAAAATATGGATGTAAAGATTTGTATCAAATATGGATGTACAAATTTGTATGGATGTACAGATTTGTACAAATTTATATGGATCACACTTGTAACAGAACATGTGCATGACAGCACAGAAACCAAATGCAGTTATAACCTTCTGAATCCAGGAAAAAAAAAAAATTGTCAGTGTTTTTTTTATTTTTTTTTAGAAACTTGACAAAAAAATCTTTAAAAAAATCAAATTTTCCAATGAAAACAGGGCTGTATTGTGAGATTGTGTGTTGAAGTACGTCTTCCATGCATTGCTGTTTACTCTACACTTCGGTTCATGCTGTATCAACTACAAGCTTGCTATGGAAATGTATTTAAATGGACTCTTTGGTCTGACGCCTCCTAGACATACTGAGGGAGCTTCATAAGTTCACTGGGGTCTTCATGAGGTTAGCTCTCTGATTTCCTTGGAAACCAGCTTCAGTGTGTCTTTGTTGTTTTTTAGCATTACAGATGAAGCTGGAGCGTCCATCTACAGTGTGAGTCCTGAGGCTGTTAAAGAGATGCCTGACATGGATCCCAACTTAAGGAGTGCAGGTAATTTACATATTCCTCCTTTCCACACACTCAAAACTAGTGATTTACCATTTTAGCTTTTTTTGACAAATGAGACATACACAAAATCTGAAATTAAAGAGACACTTATTTGTACGTGGTATTTACTCAAAATTCTCTATAAAAACTGAAAACAGAAAATGTTTATGAACTGTTGACAACGCTATTGGCAGATTTTGTAACTGAGACAAGGATTTAACATTTTTGTTATTATTTGCAGAGCCTACTGGTGCTAATAATTAAATAAATAAATAAATAAATACAGTATTACTAACACTATTTTATATATATAATTTTTTTTTTTTTTAACCGCCATTTTATATATTTTTTTAAAAAATACTTTAAATAAATATCTCTCGTTTAGTGTACTTATATAAATTCTTATGGTTATGGTTTTAGGATTTTGCAAATATACAAACTTGTGCACATGAATGTCAAAGCTTCACTGGCAGAATATGTCTTGTTTCTCATACTAACGTACTAACATTGAATGAAAGCTGTCCCTCTGAATGATGGGATTGTTTATTCCCCAGTTCCAAGGCCCAAGTCTCCAGTCACAGTCAACAGCCTTACCTGTCAGTCCAACTCAGCTCCCACTAAACCAGACCTTTACATGCCATTTCAGTCAACCTTGTCTCCTTAGTCTGAAACGGGCTCCCTGTCTCCTTTAGTCCACATTCATATCTCCAGTTGTCGATACATGGACTTCAGAAGACGTAACAATAGTCTTTCACAGTCTATCAAACCCTTCTCTCACTTCTCTCTATATCTGTCTTACCCATTAGATATGTTTCTGTGAAACAGAACTTTCTGTAAAAAGGTTTGCCTGTGTTCAGACCACACAAGCACCCTCTACTCCTCCAAAAATAAAAACGCAAGGCGAAAAGTTTGGAAATCACTCAAATGTTCTCAAAAACAGGATCTGAGAATTATACCAGACTTCCTCTATAAAAGCAGTAAATCAGTATGGAATTAATCATAAATTTTCCTCTGGTCAAATGCAAGAGCAAACTAGGGAGCTATATTTATCGCTTTTATGAAAGGCGTAAGAATTTGGACCCTCCTATGTGGGATGTGTGTAAATGTGTGTAGTGTTTTGTGTTTCATGCATTACATGCAATGCTACATCACTAACATAAATAATGTAGCATATATATATATATATATATATATATATATATATATATATATATATATACATATATATATGTGTGTGTGTGTTACAAAAGACTTCTATTAAAAAAAAAAAAAAACGTATGTTGATAATAACAAGGAAGATTTATGCTGGGTACACACTGCAAGTCGTTGGATTGCTGTTTTTCTCACACTATACAACTGTCTGGGGTACCATTTGTTTGCTGTTGTCTGCACATTACGTGACAGATCGGCGACAGGGTAGATTACATGACATTTCAGAAGATTTTAGAAGACACAACATTTCAATAGAAAGAATCGCCGACAAATAACGTAAGATCACAAGTGAGACGGGAGTTTTTGTGTGAGACTGGATTTGTTAAAATTATAGCCTTAAAGAAGCTTGCGATTTAAGTTGTCTGCACTGATTTGCAGCGGGGGAAAAAAATAAAAATCTGAAGGAGAGAATGATTGTTTGCAGAAGCCATGATTGATAATGTTTTGTTGCAGATGTATGACTCCTCTGAACTTTCCCTCACCCTGTATCTTGCTCTCTCATTGACTGTAGGTTGTCGCCAATGTCATTTCCAGTCAAAATACATTTCACACTGCAGGACTCTGAGTTGCAGACAGGTCCAGATATTTGGCATGCTAAATATTTTACGGTCATCAGTGACGCTTGTCTCAGTTTGTGTCTTTGATAACACAAACTACGTGATTGTCACTCATGTGAACAAGCACCGATTTGCCTCCAATTTTAGGAATTCATCTGCAGTTTTCACAAAACTGTCGGCGTGAATATGGGGGCTAAAATCATGCAGTCTGTACTCAGCATTATTGAGCAGCAAATAAGCATTTTAGAATGATTACTAAAGGTTTATGTGACACTAAAGTCTGGAGTAACTTTTTTCTTCTTAAAGGGGTTAGTTCACCCAAAAATTCTGTCATTAATTACTCACCCTCATGACATTCCCGTAAGACCTTCGTTCATCTTCGGAACACAAATTAAGATATTTTTGATAAAATCCGATGGCTCAGAAAGGCCTGCATTGCCAGCAATAACACTCCCTTTTTCAATGCCTAGAAAGCTACTAAAAACATATTTAAAACAGTTCATGTGACTACAGTGGTTCAACCTTAATATTATAAAGCGACTAGAATACTTTTTGTGCGTCAAAAATAACAAAATAGTGACTTTATTCAACAATATCTAGTGATGGGCGATCTCAAAACACTGCTTCATGAAGCTTTGAAGCTTAACGAATCATTTGTTTCGAATCACTGGTTCGGAGCGTGTATCAAACTACCAGAGTCACGTGAACTATTGAAGTTTCAAAACACTTATTACGTAACAAAGCATAATTTACTGAAATCATGGGATTTTGGCACTCTGAACCACTGATTCGAAACAAATGATTTGTAAAGCTTCGAAGCTTAATGAAGCAGTTTTTTGAAATCGCTCATCACTAGATATTGTTGAAGTCGCTAATTTGTTATTTTTGGCGCACAAAAAGTATTCTCGTCGCTTTATAATATTAAAGTTGAAACACTGTAGTCACATGAACTGTTTTAAATATGTTTTTGGTAGCTTTATGGGCATTTAAAAAGGGAGTGTTACTGCTGGCGATGCAGGCCTCACTGAGCCAATGGATTTTATCAAAAATATCTTAATTTGTGTTCCGAAGATGAATGAAGGTCTTACGGGTGTGGAACGACATGACGGTGAGTAATTAATAACAGAATTTTCATTTTTGGGTGAACTAACCCTTTAAGCCCGTTCACACCGCCAGCAACTTTGTCGATGTATGGAAAAAGTAGCATTCTGCTGTTGGAGAGTGTTGTGATATAAACTAAAACAGTACTCCGTACATTAAATCATTAACCACATTAGCGATTGATTAAACCCACTCACACTGTCAAAAATTACTAAAATATCATTCAAATATGACATACTTATTTTTCTTGTGCCTAATAATTAACATAGTGCAGAGGAAACTGTAATATGAAGTGCAGCAGTGCTGAACTGTTCACTGCATCATATAATTAACACAAACAATCAATGTATGAATCAAACTCACTAAGACTGCCGACATTTTCTTTCACATGCATCATTTTATTATGTCCATATATGTGGTTACAGACGGGAACCAGACGGTAATGTGAGCTTCACTTAAAGTCTTCTGTCCTATTGGTTGTTGCTCGTGAAATTCGCTACTCATTTGCATAAAGTTTGCATAAAGCTCACATTTCTGAACATTTGTCATGTGACTCGTGCCACTTGACATGCCTACATTCTGTCACTAATGGTCACTGCCGCTCATGTCATCGAAATTCGCTGGCCCTTCTTTTGAAAATGAATGGGATCATGTCGCTGCGTGTCTCTGGCGGTGTGAACGGGGCTTTAATATACTTCTTTTTTATGAACACCGTCGTAATTAAGTAAATGTTGCCATTTATATGCTAATGAATTTGCGTTTTCGACTTATTTCTAATTATATGACTCTTCCTGAACTACGCTGAACACACCTGCAGTAGAGAAAGATGTTTATATCTTGATTGAGGACAATTGTTTCCAGAGGTGTTCGGCTTTCTATAAAGATCAAGGTGTATGAAGTGGGTGACTGTTGAAGGAGGTTTTGAGGTGGCTTGCTGGAGCGTGATCACCAAGCCTCACTTGCTGCGTCTCCACATTGAACTCTGTGGGAAATTGCTGCCTGTAATAATATTTGGAAAGGGATGGAGTTTCAGCTCAGGCCTTGTACAGCACACACAAAAGCACTTCTCTCCACTCTCTGTAATGTGGAGGTTGTGCTTGGGCAGAAAACCACGCAATGTCTCACATTCTGTCCTGTGTTTTCTGTCTGAGTCGCTCTCTCTTTCGTTCTCGCCCTCTGACTCTTGGGACACATGGTCGAATTAAGATGGAAATCTGACTTTTATTTGCTGACCTTCAACAAGACTAGATAAAGCTAATGGAACAAGTGCGCCAAACTGCTTATGTTCATTTCATTTTATAATATTGTGTTTGGCTGGTCACATTTCCTGGGGATAAGTTAGATTCAAGTTTTTCTGAATTGGGTTTTTATTTGTCTTTAATTGAGTTCTTATTTGACCAGACCTCTCTTAGTTGGCCCATGTATGACAATTTACTAGGAAAAGGGGATTCATGAGTGAGTGTGTCTGTTAGTGGGCCTTGCTCTCTTTCTCTCTTCCTCTTTCTTTTTCCCTATTTCTCTTCCTCTTCCTCTGTCTCTTCCTCTTCCTCTTCCTCTTCCTCTTTCTTTCTCTTTCTCTTTCTCTTTCTCTTTCTCTTTCTCTTTCTCTTTCTCTTTCTCTTTCTGTCTCTGTCTCTTTCTCCCAGACAGATGATTGCATATTCATCTGTAGCTAGCTAATACATGATTTGTTCACAGTGTTTTTGTAGATTATTTCAGCCTTAACTGAGCTATTTTTGGTTATTGTAAACATTATACTTTTTAAACAACTTAAGATTTAAAAAAAAAAAAAAAAAAAAAAAAAAAAAAAAAAATCTTGATGACTGATAGAATGTAACTGACAATAATAATGGTCTACGATAATATTTGTATATTCATTTCTGATAGGTCTTTCTTCTTTCCATCTTTTTGCATGCTCATTTGTGATTGGCTTTCTTTGCTTCCTTTTTCGCATCTATTCAACCATATATATGGTCACATTTAAACTGCAAACACAGTTGTGTGTTGCAAGCCCTGATATTTCAGTGAATGCTAATCTTGTTTATTAATATAATCTGTGAAGGTGTGATTAGTGCAGTATGTTTCACATAAGCCTTTGCATGATTTAAATAGAGTCTAATTTACAAAGATTTATGCTTATGTGAGCTTAATTTATTCTTAATTAAGTCTGTGGGTTTATTAAAGTGTAAATTGCTGTTCTCTTGAGGCATTCATTATTATATTTGAGCATTAACTGCACATAATGCTGAGATCATTTTCTTCCTGTATTCTTTTCTTTGTCCTCAGTGTCTATTGGGAGGCGGGTTCAGGACCCTTTAGCAGAGCTTATTAAGATTGACCCCAAACATATTGGCATTGGCACCTACCAGGTGAGTCACATGACACTCACTCATTTGAAATTAGTTTTCTCCTCTTCAAAAGCATGCTAATAATGGGTTGTTAGTTCATTATCTAAAAGTTTTTATTGCAGTAATGTTTTTTGTGTCTTTATTAAACACATTGTCAACAGCTGTGTGTCCTTTCACATAATCCTGTGTACATGATGTTGTGCCTGGCTCTGCTCTTGATGCAGTCAAATGTTCGAAGTGATTGTAGGCGCATTCCCAATTTTCTAAGCCAGGCTCTGATTTTTAGTTTTGAGTAATAGGAGTTTAAAACAGAAGTCAGCTGGACTAGTGAGCTAATCCTGTCTCTGACTGTTTGCTTTTGCAGTCTCATATTATGAGTAATCCATTTTTCTCATGAAATTAATTCTACTATGATTCCCAGTAGCATCATTTGTTGACTCAAGGCTGGGCCTGATTTGTGCTTTTTTCTTTCTTCTCGCTCTTACTTTTCATCTTTCAATTTTTCTCTAGCTGTCCTGCATACTTGATTTCTCTCTCCTGCCCTCTGCTGCTCTTTTTTTTAAACATCAAGGTCTTCAACTCTGCAGAACCTCTTGTTGAAATAAATTCTTTATATATGCACGACCAGTTTCCACAAAAATATGAGGGAGCACATTTAACATTGATACTAATAAGAAATGTTTCTTGAGCAGCAAATCAGCATATTAGAATGATTTCTGATGGATCATATGACACTGAAGACTGGAGTAATGGCTGCTGAAAATTAATGTTTGCCACCACAGGAATGAAATGTAAATAGCTAAAGTACTGTACAAATGAATTGTAAACCAAGTCCATTGCAACCTTGGAGCCATTTCCCAAATAAGGAGAAGAAAGAACAACTTGTGTCTTTACAAAAGGATCAATATCACGTATCACATACTTCTCACTGCCAACTTTTTGACTCAGAAAACATGCACATGTGCTGATGCTCACATGTTTAAGCCTTGCCCCTTGCACAGTGTGAGTGTTGTCTAGTGTGCATCACAGCGACCCCCTGCACGTCTGTCAGCACTTAGCGTTTATTTATCCTGCCACATAATCTGAGCAACACAAGATGCCTCTTCACCACACTGACATGCTGAGTGATAAGTGTGTTTGTGTGTGTGTGAGAAAGAGGTTTACAGTACGTATATCTCCGTTTAGTAGACTAATAGACTGGACTGGGTATAGTGATCTTACTTCTTATCTGAAGTATCTCAAGTAAGGCCGTAAGCACAATCATTAAAGGGGGAGATATTATATACCAACTTCCCTCAATCATGAATATGAGGTTATAATCGCATCTGTTTTGAGTGTTGACAGAAAAAAAGGTATTTTAGATTGTTTGTTTCTGTAAGGTTTGTCTTTAGTGGTTGTCTCACTTTAGAATTCCATAAAAAGATACTTTAAAAATATAATGTTAAAGTTCACTTAACTGTCTTTTAGCACTTATGCCGATATCGATACTCTAATAATTAAATCCATGGTATTGCTGATATTTCTAATATGCTACAAATGGTGATACAGTGCAAAACATTGATATTTATTTTGAGATTTACTAATTGTTAGTGTTTTTATAAATATAAATAGTTAGTTGACAGAAAATGCTATTTGAATATAAGCATATGGGAAATGAGCATGTACAATTAAATATCCAATATTGCACAGTATATATAACATAGACCAATACAGAAAAAAACTCTATAACCAATATAAGATATACTATAACTCAATTTCTCACTTAAAGAGTTCACCTTCACATGACTTTTGATTGCACATCGCCCTCTATTGTTGCTTGTATTGTCATGACATGCCATTTAGTCAAAGTGGGTGGGACCTCTAGGGTTTAGGTTTATATAGTTAACTGTCAATCACTGAGACATAGGTGGAGTGTGTTCAGGTTTCCCAACTGCTTAAAGGTCCCAGAGGGCACATTTTACCATTTTACCCAGCTGTGAGAGAAAACATCACGCACACCCCTGGATATTAAGGAAACTGTCACTCTCCTTGGCACACTTTCCTGTGTGTTTCTCATTTCCAAACATTTAAACCAGCAATAAACCATTTTATTATTATATTATGTTAATCAGTGTTTATCAAAGATGTTTTTCAGGTTGCCTGCAGGAATATGCATATGTTAGGTTGTACTTTAATTTTGAATTAAAAAATCGGTTCCATTTGAATGTTTGTTCACACAGGGACCAGTCTGTTGGTTACATAGGTGTAGTAAATAATCTTATTTTTACACCATTTATTGCGTGTTCAGAACAAGCTATCTATTGGGTAAAAAAAAAAAAAAAAAAGTTTTCGATGGTTTAGAAGGTTGTGTAAAGAAAAAGTACCAGTGATGTCACTCCAGCCTTCTCTTTTTAATGAGCCTGCTGAGACTGTTCCCTCAGGGTAAAACGGAAGAGAGCGAATGAAGGTGTAAGTATTGACTGACAGGAAGCTGATTGACGATGATTGATAGCTGAGTCCATTTTCGCGTGGGAAAAAGGAAAAGTTATGTGCTCTGCTGAACACATTTACTCATTCTGATCATGTCTGATCTAGCTTTTATTTTTCCATCTTTTACCTATATGACTTTTCCCTCCTGCTGTGTAAAGTCAACAATTATCTTTCTATTTCTTGTCTTATGGCTGTTCACATTCGTAGTAAACCTTTTAAAGAAAAGTAACAAAAGTGTTTTTTTCTCATGACTTTATTGGGTGAGTCCAGTAGTACAGTATGCATGGGTGCAGCTCATGTTCTGTTTGACAGGTGTTTACTGACTCCAGACTTGGTCTCCAGGCTTCACCTGAGGTAAAAAAAAGCATGATGGAGCAGAGTGTAGGTGAGAAAAGTGTCAGAATTAGTCGTTAAAGTGTCAGCCCACTGCCAGGAAACTGCATCATCTGATTTGCTGCCAAATTGCTTTTTTGAATTAATGCACAATGTTTTGCACAATGAATAATTCTTATGTACAGAGTTCACAAGGTTGTGGCAACCTGGAAACATCAGGGAATTGTAAATGCTGTTTTTTTTTTTTTTTTTCTCTATTAATGCTGTACTCTAAAATATTTCATTGACCAGATATTAAGCTCATATAGACATTTGTTATTTATATTTTTTTGTAGTCTATTCTTTAATCTGTTACTTCACAAATTGATCTAATTTATTCATTAGCAAACCGGTCTGAATCATTAAACTCTTATTCTGTAATAACAAATGATTGGAAAGATCCTGAAAAAATCAATGATGAACAAACACTACAGTTCAAAAGTTTGGGGTCAGTATTTTTATTATTTTAAAGAAATTAATACTTTTATTAGGAATTCATTCAATTGATCAAATTCAAGACATTTAAAATGTACAAAATATTTTATATGTTTATGGCCCGGCTTAGCCTAAGCAAGGATTAGGACTTAGTTCAATTAGGATATTTAAGTATCTTTTATAAACGTACACTTGAAAAAAACATTACTGGTGTGCATCTTGAGACAAAACAATGGCAGTGACATATTTTAAGATATGTCAGTACAAGTTGCTTTCAGTTAAAAAAGCTCAAACATGCATTTTAGTCTAGGACTAGCATAAGCCTTGTCTGTGAAACTGGGGGTTTATGTTTTAAATAAATTGTGTTCTTTTGAAATTTCTATTTATCAATGAATCCTGAAATATAATAAGCAGCACAACTGTTTTTAATATTGATCATAGTAAGAAATGTAAGAATTATTATTTCTGAAGGATCATGTGACACTGAAATGTGTAATGATGCTGAAAATTCAGCTTACAGGAATACAGGAATACCATTACAGGAATATATACAATTTTAAAATGTATTTAAGAAGAAACAGTTATTGTAAATTTTAATAGCCTAATATTTCACAGTATTACATTTTTACTATATTTTTGTTCAAATAAAGGCACCCTTGGTGAGCTTTAAAAGGGTTAGTTCACCCAAAAATGAAAATTCTGTCATTAATTACTCACCCTCATGTTGTTCCACACCCGTAAAACCTTCGTTCATCTTCAGAACACAAATTAAGATATTTTTTATGAAATATGATGGCCCAGTGAGGCCTGTATTGCCAGCAAGACAATTAACACTTTCAACACCCAGAAAGCTACTAAAAACATATTTAAAACAGTTCATGTGACTATAGTGGTTCAACCTTAATGTTATGAAGCGACAAGAATACTTTTTGTGCGCCAAAAAACAAAATAACGACTTCAACAATATCTAGTGATGGGCAATTTCAAAACACTGCTTCATGAAGCTTCGAAGCTTTACGAATCTTTTGTTTCGAATCAGTGGTTTGGAGAGTGTATCAAACTGCCAAAGTCACGTGATTTCAGTAAACGAGGCTTTGTCATGTCATAATGACGGCAGTCGGGGCCTAATGGATAGAGAGTCAGACTTGTAACCCAAAGGTCGTGGGTTCGAGTCTCAGGTCCGGCAGGGATTGTCGGTGAGGGGAGTGAATGCCCAGCACTGTCTGCACCCTCAGTACCACGACTGAGGTGAGACCCTTGAGCAAGGCACCGTACCCCCAACTGCTCCCCGGGCGCAGCAGCAATGGCTGCCTACTGCTTCGGGTGTGTGTTCACGGTGTGTGTGTGTGTTCACTGCTGTGTGTGCACTTGGATGGGTTAAATTCCTAGTATGGGTCACCATACTTGGCCACATGTCACTTTCATTTCATTTCATAAGTGTTTAGAAATTTCAATGGTTCACCACTGGGGGGCGTGACTAAAGACCTGCCCGCCCGCTTCTGCAAAAAAATCCTGCATAAAAGTAGCTTATATAGATTTTTGTCTGTACATCCTTGAACTAAGTTATGTGTCACCACATCCCAGCATAAACGCTTCCAATAAATTATTTGTTATTAAAGCATCAACATTCACATACCACAGTTAGTTTTAACCGAAAAGTAAGCATGCATGGTTTGGTATGGCAGAATGCGCGCAAAGAGCGCTCCCTTTATAACGACTAAAAAGCTGACATCTCAGCTGACAAATCTGTTATAACGCAATGAATATATGAACAATGAATCTTTCATAATGTTTACACTTTGTGTGTTAAAATAATAGGATTCGTGAGTGCGCAAATTTCAGCACTGCATAAAAACTCAGGCGTTTTGAGTGGTGAGAGGATTCTAACATAAACACCTGATTGTGTTGCGTCTCAGAAATCAACAGATATCTGTGATTGGCTACATTGCTCAACACTGCAAACACAAGTTACAAATAGAATATGCTTGCGACTGTAAATCGTTTTTATTTTATATTAGTTATTCTTGTTGCTTTTTTGCAATATATGAATAACAATTTATTCGTTTTTAGATATTTTATGTTTAGATATTTCTATTTTGCGGGAGTCCCACGAATTATTTGATTCTCCCTCAACCCGCACACGAGTAGCGTCTCACTGGCTGCGCCCACAAATCTTGTTCCATGCCGCACTCTGTTGCGTTGGGTCCCTCGGGAGTGCAGGTCTCTAATCCGAACCACTGATTCAAAACAAAAGATTTGTAAAGCTTCGAAGCTTCATGAAGCGGTGTTTTGAAATCGCCCATCACTAGATATTGTTGAATAAAATCATTTTGTTTTTTTGGTGCACAAAAAGTATTCTCGTTGCTTCATAACATTAAGGTTGAACCACTGTAGTCACATGAACTGTTTTAAATACGTCTTAAGTAGCTTTCTGGGCATTGAAAGTGTCTTGCTGGCAATGCAGGCCTCACTGAGCCATTGGATTTTATGAAAAACATAAATTTTTATTTTAAATAAAAACATTAATTTGTGTTCTGAAGATGAATGAAGGTTTTACGGGTGTGGAACAACATGAGGGTGAGTAATTAATGACAGAATTTTCATTTTTGGGTGAACTAACCCTTTTAAAGCTCACCAAGGGTGCCTTTATTTGAACAAAAATATAGTAAAAATGTAATACTGTGAAATATTAGGCTATTAAAATTTACAATAACTGTTTCTTCTTAAATACATTTTGAAATTGTATATATTCCTGTAATGGCAAAGCTGAATTATTAGCATCATTACACATTTCAGTGTCACATGATCCTTCAGAAATCATAATTCTTACATTTCTTACTATGATCAATATTAAAAACAGTTGTGCTGCTTATTATATTTCAGGATTCATTGATAAATAGAAATTTCAAAAGAACACAATTTATTTGAAACATAAACCTCCAGTTTCACAGACAAGGCTTATGCTACTTCTGAAGATGAACGAAGGTCATATGGGTGTGGAACGACGTGAGGGTGAGTAATTAATGAGAGAATTTTAATTTTTGGGTGAACTAATCCTTTAAGAGACTTCTTTCAAAATATTACTGACCACCAAACTTTTAATGGTAATATAAATTTTTCTACAAGTGCTTTAATGAATGTGTCTAATATGTTGACCGATTGATCTCTGAATGATTTGTTAGTGAATTGTATTGAATCACAAGGCTTTAAAAATCTTATCCAATAGTCCCAAATAACTCTAAAGATCATAAAAAGTCTGAAATATATAGTTTACTATTAGTGCCTTGTGAATTTGTCAAACTGGCTCAGACTGAATCAGAAAAATATTTCTCTCAAATGATTTATTGGTCAAAAAGAATGGGAATATATACGTGAACTTCAGCTCTGTCAGTTCTTGTCATCTCTTACACTGCTGTCAGGATGTCTTCAGCTGTTTTCAGATGCCTTGTTTGGAGCTTTTGTGTTTTGCTGAAAACATAGGTCTCTGGTTACGCATGAGGCAGAGGTTTGGGAGGTGTGTTAAGGAATCTCTTCAGTCAAACATCTTTTTGTGTGTTCAGCTCTCTGGGAAGTGTGTTTTCAGAGCCTGCAGCTGGTTAGATCTACATTGGGTCAAGAGGGCGGGGAAAGAAGAGAAGAACTGATTGACATCTCAGAGTGGCAGCTTTTCATAAAAAAAACCTGTTAACTGGGCTGAGTGTGGACAGACATACTTTGTTCTGGCGCTGGGGCCTATCCAAACCAAACAGGACCTCGCACCTGAATTTAATCCCGCGGTTTGTGTGAGCCTGTATGTTTTTGTGCGTACGTGTGTGCGTGGCTTGGGTCGGAGACCTCGCCGTGGCTTTGCTGGGCTTGGTGAGGCAATGTAAGTGCGTATTTGTGTTACCACTGACCCGTCCCCTGCTCTATACCTGGCATGTCGGGGTCCGGGATATGTGTCTGTTCAAACACTAGGCAGGTTTAAAAAACTATATGAACTCCAACCACATTTCTTCACCTATTCCCCAATGCTTTAATTGAGTTTTGGTTGTTTTGTCTTCAAGGTTACCACAGCGCTAAGCCATGTCAAAGCTCAGCTGTCAGCCACTCTTCCTACTGTGAACGAAGACCAGAGAGTGCGGCTTGTGTGCGTTTGAAGACAGATGGAAAGCTTAATATCGGCTTTAGGCAAGCATGGTCTTTCTCAGGCCCTCCTGGAGATGTTGGTTTGATTCTTAACGTATGCTCTCTACCAGATGCAACTCAGTGCGTCTCAGTTTTACACTCCCTAATTGAAATGGTTATGCAGTCTTAGATATATCCTGTAGGATTGACAGGAGATTGGAGAGATGATGTGGATGAAAGCCGAAGCTTTTTTCAACTGCAACTACTAGAAAGATTTGAAGTGTCTAGGCTGATTTTTCACATCTGACCACAACAATTTCAGCTTATATTTACATTCTTGTTCAGCTTTGTTCAATTTGTCCACAGGCTTGATGTGTTTTTAAAGCCTTTAAGGGATAGTTCGTGAAAAAACGAAAAATCCAAATCTGTAGGACTTTCTTTCTTCTGCAAAACACAAAAGATGATGTTTTGAAGAATGTTGGTATCCAAACAGTTTTGGTGAAAATTGACTTCCATTGTATGGACAAGAAACACAGAGAATATCTACTTTCATGTATGCTCTATTAGATGCAGCTCAGTGCCTCTCAGATTTACACTCACTAATTGAAATGGTTATGCAGTCTTAGATATATCCAGTAGGATTGACAGGAAATTTGAGAGGTGATGTGAGTGAAAGCTGAAGCCTTTTTCAACAGCTACTACTGGAAAGAGTCTAGGCTGATATGTCTAATATGACCACAACAATTTCAGCCTATATTTTAAGCTTTGTTTGTACACAGTGATTGTTGTGTCTTCAAAGACTTAAAGAGACAGTTCATTATTTTCTGACCTGCATGTCATTCCAAACTTGTATGACTTTCTTTCTTTTGTAGAACACAAAAGAAGGTATTCTGAAGATTGTTGGTAACCAAACCATTTTGATGACCATTGACTTGCATTGTATGGACAAAAAATCTTCTAATTTAACTGTTCTTTTATGTTCTACAGAAGAAATTCATAGATATTTGGAAAGACATGAGGGTAAGCAAATGATGACCAAATATTCATTTTTGTGTGAACTATCCCTTTAATTCGCTCCCTCCTGACCCTCCAGTGCCAGACGGCCCGACAGTTGATATGGATCATTGGCCGCTCTCTTGTTCCATTATATGCTGTTCATTTGACTTTTTCTCCCAGTATGTGAGTGTTAATATCACAGTGGTGGTGTCCCACCTCGTAAATTAGTGTACCCTTGCACATAACTTCCTGGAACATCCTTTAAAAATAGATCTAGGGGGGCCATGATGATTGATGGCTTTCTAATGAGTGCGCATTCCATCAGCAGAGCTCCAAACCGCCCAGAGGCGACACTTTTTGGGTGTCTATCTCTCTTAGCCTGCTCAAGGACTGTGAGAATTTTCGCTCCATCCACGCTCAAGGCGCTTTATACAGCCGACCGGCTGCCAAATACTCAAAAGCTAACCTTAGGGTTTGGGAGCAGCTACATGGGAACCTGTCCACACACTTCTCAGGTTGCATCCGGCTATTATGCGGCAGTATAGGATTTTGTACGATAAAAATAAGGAGTTGTTTGTTTTTCTTTGTAAGAAGTACCTTGAGCGTGCAGTGATTTATTGATTATCAGTAAGCTGTTTGTGATTTTGGCATTTAATCTGTTTGCGTGCGACAGTGATGTGTTGATAAGTCTGATGAGTTACTGTTTTGAAATCACCATAAACATCACATGGAAAAGGGCATGAAACTGTTTGCAAACGTGTGTCTAAATATTCTTTTAGAGAAAATAATCGTTGAATATCTCAGCTACTGCCTTCAGGCTCTCATGTTTATTGTTTAGATTTCACGTTTCATTTCAACACAAGCCTTCCAGTAATGTACATAATTTTCTCACCTCTCTAGGGTTACAAAGTAAAAGTATGAGAAATTTTGACAGAATTTTACAGTCGATAGCATTCACCCACGTGAAGGCTGTTTTTGTGCAATAAATGATTTGGCTGTCTTCTATATCACTGGCTAGATTTAGGAGGTTTATATATATATATATATATATATATATATATATATAATATATAATTTTTTTTTTTTTTTTTTGCCAGTTGCAATGAACTTCATTTAACCACTAGAGGCAAAAGAGTGCATGACTCCTGAGAGCTTTATGACAGATCTTTTGTTTTTCACACAAACACTTGCTCCCAGGGGGTGTTTCAATGCCGCTACTGTTGTTTAAAACCATTACCATTGATGTTTACCGAAAGTTTAAGAAAATACACAACCCGGTGCAGAATTATAACTAGATATTGCAATATAAAGATAATAAAAGTTGGGATTCTTTTTGTCTGTGATTAAGTGATTTTGGTCCAGTTTTTCAGACAGGGCTTAGACTAAGCCAGGATTAGACCTTAGTTCAATTAGGGTATTTAAGTAGCTTTTATAAACATACCCAAAAACAAAAAAACATTACTGGTGTGCATCTTGAGACAAAACAATGGCTCTGACATATTTTAAGATATGTCAGTACAAGTTGCTTTCAATTAAAACAGCTCAAACATGCATTTTAGTCTAGGAATAGTTTAAGCCTTGTCTGTGAAACCGGGGGTTTATGTCTTTGCTTGGATTAGATTACTCCATTGTATACAGCCTGACAATATTAATCACACAGACGTCCTCGTTCTAGTGGCAGTCATCCGGATCCTGTCAGGTCAAAACACACATTCTGCTCTTTACTTTAACCCACACAGCTCATCCACTCCACTGCCTAGCAGTCACTCAATATCTCACTCATCCTTAACCCACTGAGATGTTACCATTGTGCTGGTGTAATCCATGTTTATTTATCTTCATTCAGTTGTATCTAATAGGATACTATTCCATCACTCTGTTTGACATTGAAGAACTAAGAATCAAAACCTCATCACCACTGCACTGCAAGTATATATGAGATACCCTGCCTTGCAGGAATCCAATTATTTATTTTATTTTATTTTATGTTGCCTGTTTAATAGTTTTTAGAATCAACCCACAAAATATCTTCTGCCATCAAAGAAGAGGGAAGTGTGATTATCTCGTACACCTTTTCTCTGAGGCCTTTGGTGCCTGCTCTCAATGGACATGTGTTTTGTGGACAAACAGGCAGATCTGCTAATGAGTTTACAAGATCAGATTTCTCTATGCAGCAACATTTGTTTTGAGGGTGATTTTTTTTTTTTTTTGTGAAGAAACATCTGCTTCTCAGACCACTTTGACATTCTCAATGTTTTCTTGGCCACATTTTCCCAATCTGAATGTACTGCATTTTATTACATTGGATAACAGTTCTTCAGCTGGCACATTGCGTCGCTTTGTGTTTAATGTGAAACATGATTGTCATGGTAGGATACTTACAGTCAGTCTTTAGTGACTGACTATAATATGTAGATATAGGAACCAAAGAAAAGGGTGTGTTTAATATCAGCTAAATTGGTTTGTTGAGGAAGCTAGTTAATTTGTAATATGTCCAAGAATGATTAAAGCAAAAGATATTAGGATAAGTACCCTGATCCACACCATCTCAGACCCACCTTTTACTTTTTCCCCATTGGTTGTGCAATTTCAAACACTAGCACTCTCTGAAAGTAAACCACTGTGTCCAAATATGAGGGAAATATATCGTCTATGTCTTTGTTTATTATTTCTGCCTGTTCTTGTGTTAGTGTGTGACTGTGTGTGTTTGTGTGTGAACAAGGGAGGTTGAATGTGTATATTGAGTTAGTTGTAAGAGGCCTGTGGGATTCTTGGACTGTTTAATATACGGAATTTGTATTCACACAAACTTTATAACACACTAGTGCATGCAAAGACAACTTGAAAGAATTAGATCTTAGTCACACTGTAAATTTACACACAGAAAAGTACACAGAACTGGCAATACATGTCGTACACTCCCAAACCACCACAAACTATCATTGCTGCTCTTTTAAATGTTGGGTTTTTCCCTAATTAAAAAGAAAATTAGAGAATACAGTATTCTGACCTCTTAATGTTTCTTCTCTTTTAAAAACGGCCAGGTGATTCAAAATTCACATGCTCCACAATTCATCAAAAGAGCTTTGAATTTAGTTAGATTGTAGATGGAATTGAAGTCAATGAGCTTTTTCATCACTGAGTAGTTAAACTACATTTTGTTTTTAACCTTTCTTTTTTTTTTTTTTACCTTTATGATGCTGTTTCATATTAATTAATTAGGGCCTGAGCACCGATGGTGTGGGGACCCTATTGGAATTGCTCCGTTTATTAGGGCCCGAGCACCGTCATTTATTCTTCTTCTCTGAAGTGAATCGCATTTTTGAGGGCCTAAACGTGCTCAAACTCATGAAAGTTTGCACACAGAAGCACACAGAAGTGGTGAAAATTTTAGTCTGATATGGGTTTCAGGATTAGGTGTGGCAAAATGGCTCAATAGTGCCACCTACAAAAATTCTATTAAGCGCCCTTCGCGCTAAGTTTCACATACAAATTTGAAATTCGGTAGACAAATTTTAACAGCCCAATACCTACAAAAAAGTCCCGGTGTGCAAAAACTGAAAACCCAACAGAAAGTGAGATATTTTGAATTTTCTCTGCAAAATTTTTGCAGTTTTTACCATTTCGTTGTACTTTAACAAACTCTTCCTAGAGCTTTAATCAGATCAAGA
Organism: Elopichthys bambusa; assembly: GCA_037101425.1. Taxonomy (NCBI): domain Eukaryota; kingdom Metazoa; phylum Chordata; class Actinopteri; order Cypriniformes; family Xenocyprididae; genus Elopichthys; species Elopichthys bambusa. The sequence continues at coordinate 22,480,501 of CM074443.1, forward strand.
TCATATTTGGTCAGTCTAATCTAAAGGCCTTTGCAACGTTAAATTGCGAAGATCTTAAGTTTTCACTAAAGGGCGTGTCCGCGGCGGCCTGACAAATTTCGATGTTTCGTCATGAAACAGGAAGTTGTTGTAACTTGGGCATACAATGTCCGATCTGCCCCAAACATCACATGTGTGATAAGAGACATGGCCTGAAGACATCTACATGCCAATATTCAATTAGTCATAGCGCCACCTGCTGACAACAGGAAATGGCATGCTTTGCTCTGTAATTTACTCACAGAAACGCATGTAAATATGCCATTACATACCAAACAAGCTAGAAACACGTTAAATCATGCAACACTTGGCTAAGTGCTAAAGTATGAAAACAGGAAGTTGTAACTCGGGCATACAATGTCCGATCTGCTCCAAACTTCACATGTTTGATAATAGTCCTGGCCTGAAGACATCTGCATGGCAATATTCAGTTATAGTCAAAGTGCCACCTGTTGGCAGCAGGAAGTGTGGTACGTAGAAATGACTTGGCCAAATTTCTCCTGTATTTACTTGCTTACATGCTTGTCACCCACTATTCACTGTTTTCCTAAGGCCACCGGGTGGCGGTGGACCCGGGTACGAGGGCCCTTTCATCGCTGCTTGCAGCTTTAATTCATATTCTTTTTTGATAATCTTTTTTATTCTGATGTATATCACTATATGGAAGAAAAGATATGTTGCTACTTCGGTTTCTTTACAACTTTCAATTTGAGTGAAATTATCCAGTTTTACCCCAAGCCACCATAGTCAACTTTAATTAGTACATGCAAATCTTGTTTTAAGTGGGGTAAGTGTTTGTCGTAATGAGTTCTCCTAAATGAAGTATTGCACATTCATCTTACAATGTTTCAAGCACTGGTATAACTCCTTCCATATGGATACTGGTCCCAATGCAAGACAGACAAAGGCTTGTCAGAATTCCCTGCTTGCTCCTAATTTTGGTCAGTTTTGGATTTGGCCTTGCGGTTTTCTTTGCTTTGAATTCCATCTCCATTTTAGAAAACCGCCTCCAAAGTGTGAAAAGTTCGGCTGGATTAACTTTATCAATTCCCTGCACTTAATGGAAAACCCCTGTGAGAGGACTTTGAAGTGTCACAGATGCTTTCCAATGAAAACAGCCTCAGACCTTCTCTCTGTGTCTCTTGAGGCAAAGCGATCCACTGGCTGCCTTTTTATTCAGCCGTCTCTTTTTTCCTCCTCATACCAGTATGAACACCACAAAGTATTTAGGGTTACCGTTTGATTGCCAGTGACACAACATTGGCCTTGCGAAACGGCTTGTTTTTGGAAAGTGACTGAGACAGCACGATTTGTTGCTGAGATATCTAATAGATGTAGACTTTCTTGACATTTCAGATGACGCAGAGTAAAAAGTTGTAATTATTTTCAAAGTAACCATAGTGATTTAGTGAACTTTGAATGTACATCAAAATTGCGATTTGAATCAATTCAACATACTAGATAAAACATCCTTCAAGGTGTTTGATTTCAATTTCAGAGCCCAGGTCAAAAACAAAACCTTTCCTTCTCCTTTCTTACACAAACATACGTTCTAAGACTGGTCACTCTTTCCAGCACGACGTGTCGCAGAGTTTGCTGAGGGCAGCGCTGGACGGGGTGGTGCAGGAGTGTGTGAGCTTCGTGGGAGTGGACATCAACATCTGTTCAGAGACGCTGATGAGGTAGAGACCAAATACTTTCCAGCAGGAGTCACAACATGGCAACTTCTCACTCGCCTCCCCGCTATTGCTTAGCACTCTGTTTAGTCTGACACCCTACACGTCGTGCGCTCGCGCACACACACACACACACACGGTCTCACAAACCGTAACATCTTTTCACTTCCCCACTACACACAAACATTGTGATCTACATACACAAACATTGCTGTTCCCTAACATATACACAAATTGAGATATATAGCCTCGAATATTAGTCACATAAACTTACAGAAACACTGAAATGTACACATTCATTATATCCACTCGCTCTGTCTAATACCTTGTAGGATTTCGTGAGTAATTGCAAATTGTTTGCACTATGGAAAAAAATGACTTGGAATAATATGTTTCCAGAATACAATAAGAATCATGTCTACATGCCCCTCAATGTGGCTTAGAAATGTTCGCTTTCATTTACACAGCTTATTCTTTAAAACAAAAACCTTCATTCAACACCATAGAGGTAAGTATGTGTACTTAGGCGAGTTTAAAAAAAATATTTTGATGAAAGCAGGTAGACATTCATATTTCATCAATACACTAAATTCAGATACATGTAAGCATTAGACTGAAACAGGCACACATTTCACAAAGATCAGATTGCTATATTTAACTATTTAGGCTTATGCCTATGACTTATAGTGTACTTAGACACACATACATCACTATTCTGAGCTAGAAAGTTGTATGATCCCATTAATAGGCAGGGTTAAATGCTCGTGAGGTAGGCTGGGATCAGGTCATCTGTTTACCTGACTTTAAATGAGCTCTCAGTACCAGAACTCCAGACGACGTGTTCGTGGCTCCAGCATTATTCACCCTTATTTATAAGTGATGACATACAATGTTTACATAGCTGCTTTTAGGGGAGCTGCCACTTCGAATTGCCCATACCGTGTCACTAAAAACTTTTCAATGCCTTTCTGTTTTGTATGAAAAGGTCAAAAAGATTATGAGATCTTAGGCAGCCATTTGGTAATTCTGCTGGAAAATGTTCTCAATATTTTACTAATATCTGACTTCTTGTTTGTGAATATATAGGGATTACATAAGTATGAAAAGGAATTTCCATGGCCTTGGGTGGACTTCTGAAGTGAAGTTCTTTATCCAGGATGTGTGGTTAATGCTGGGTATTGACATATAAAGCAATGACTAATTCTAAAAACAAACTGTAATTGAACCTGGCGGTCAAGCGGGAAGATGTGAGAGATTTAGGATTTTTGGACTACATATCTGTAATATCTGACAGATTAAACATCATTGTGACCTCAGATAAAATATATTTTAGGATGCCATTTCTGAATGTCAGAGAAAAATACCAATACTAGTTAGTCAAGCCCATCAGGACAAAAAGTATGTTTTTTTTTATTGTTCATTTTGTTTTATCAGGCACATAGCAGGTCTGAATGCAGGCCGAGCACGCAGTATTATGGAATGGAAAGAAAAGAACGGAGCTTTTCTCAACAGAGAGCAGCTGAAACTAGTCAAAGGCCTCGGTCCTAAGAGCTTTCAGCAGTGTGCCGGCTTCATCAGGATCAACCCTGAGACCGTACGCAGGTACACGGCTGGGCCATGCCACTTCTGCTTTTACATGTTTTTGCACCAAGCTACCTTTATATCCTGTAGGGGAGAATGGAATAAGATGTGTGCTGCCCCTTAATCTAAAAAAATTACACATTATTTTTCTCACGACCATACAGTATACTTATAAAAGGCCTGTGTATAAAGTTATGTAAATTATTTGTCTAAACATTAGCCATGAATTATTAAATAAAATTTTTTCATGTCATATGCTTCTGTTAAGGTGTGCCAGTGGATTACCTAATAGTGATGATGTCTCCAAATGCTATGAAATTAAAATACTATTACAAACATTATTAATATCACAAATGCTATTAGATAATATTAAAATACTTTTCACTGTTCAAATTTTCTTAATATTAAACCTTTTTCTGGCTGATTGATAACTTTATTTAGTAAATTTTTTTACTCATTTGTTTTCTTAGTTGGATTAATTTATTTGGGGCAAAGTGGGACAAGTTGTCTCACTGGACCATTTTGTACTTCTCATAATTATTTGTTATAGGCAGTTCTTTGAAAACAATGTTTTTATTGTTTTTTCTTATACATATATACCAGTACAAACAATAAATGAACACTGTATACAAAAAATATATATAATAATAATAATAATAATAATTATTATTATTATTATTACTATAGAAATAACACTGTAATGCACAACAGGGTTGGCAAGTCATAAATCAGGCATGGACCTAATATTAGTCATCCTTTGAAGTAACAATCTGAATAAAATTCTCCCACATGTCAACATCTATGTGATTTCCATTCAATTTAGCTAACATTTTTTCATATGATACATTCTCAATCATAAATTCAGTCCACATTTTAAGTGTAGGACATTGAATATCTTTCCAAAATCAATCATACTTAATCTTGTTATACGCAGTTCTGATCTCAGTTGATATGATAATCTTCTAATCTCGTCCTTATGTATTATAATGAGTAATAAAGTCATCAGAAATATCTTATTTCTCCTTGTAGAAAGCAAGTAAAAAGTGGCACATCTTACCCCAATCTCCCTTTCTACTGTAACGTTTCTGTAATTGTGCTTCATACAGTATCGGCTCTGGAGAGAACAAAGACCTTGAGGTTACTCAGAAACAGACAACTGAGAAGAGAAAAGTCAAGGGCTCTGGTAGCACTTCTAACCGGTTTAACCCTCTGGACCAAACCTGCATCCACCCTGAATCCTACAGCATTGCTTTGAGGTGAGAACAGAGTGTGGCACTGAACTATCATATTACTGTACTACAGCAGACGATCATTGGATCTGCTTAAGGATTGACCCAAGTGGTAGCGAGTGTTTACCTCAAGTGGGAGCATCTGGTTGTGTTGCTCAGTGTGAGAGTTTTGCGAGCTGTTGCCGCTCGTATGAAAAGCACATTCAGCGTGTGCTCAGCACTCTCTGGCAGTGAATGACGCTCTTCCCGCAGCTGTGCTGCTCAAGTCTGTTTAGACTACTCCAATCTGACACTTGTGCCTGTTGCTTCCAGAAGATGTGCGCACGGATGCCCTGTGGTTTGGATGTGCTTGCATGCATGACAGCTGCAAGTTAAATCAAAATCAGTGTGTGCATGTGAAAGAGGTTTTTTAAAATTGAATATGAACCGTGGGCACGGCATCCGAGCACTGTGGAATTTGGAGGATTTATTGGTGAATGGCAACTATAATTTAGAAACAAGACATTCTTTCACTGCCTATTACTCATTTTTTTAATTTCCTCTATAGCTGATGTCGTACTTTGGCATTAGGTGTAGCACAGTGTGTGTACTAGTGCAATTACACTTAATTTGTGTCACTTTGTGTGTGTGTGTGCAGTTGTGTACAAACGGAAACCACATTGAAATCCGTGATTTTTTGGTTTTAAACCCGGAAATAAACAAAGTTGTTTGGTAAAACAAAGAAAGTTATGACTTAAAAATATTCTTAAAAATTATGACTTAAATTATTTTTCTGGCAATTCTTATTCTGGCCTATTTGTAGGTCCTTTATAACATTTCCATAAACATTCCAAAAGAGGGAAAAAATATAGAGGGATTGATTATAACAGTCAGAAAAGAGAATGTTGTTGAATTTGCCGTCACTCCCTCAGCCGTTGTAATAGAAACACCCTTGTAGTTGCGTTAATTTGTTTTACAAAAAAGATTATATAAAACAAAGTATAGCATTATAAATGTATATGAAATTTAAAAAAAAATGAAAATCTGAAATACTTTACTAGATTTGCGATGTTGATAACTGTGGAAACACATCATCACAGTCTGTGAAAAGGGTCCATTGCAGAAATTTTAATTTATTTTTGTAATTTAATACAAATTTTCATTAAAAATATAATATTTTAATAGAATTAAAATAGAATTTTAATAGAATTGTCATTCTGAGACTTGTGGACCCCACTGTATGTGCATGTGTGACCTGCATGTGAGTGTATGCATGTCCATCCACTCGTTCTCTGCCTGATCTGTCATCAGAGGCGCCTTTTGGGGTCAGAGGTCTAATAAAGCCACTTAGGGGTATGGAGTGGGGGAATAATCACCCTGTCATATCCTCCCTCCTCTCCTCCTCTTCTGTTTGTTTTAATTTCTCTCCGTTAGGCTTCATTTCCGACTAAACCAGGCAGAAAAGCCTCCCTTGCAGTTCCTCGTATTATCACCATTCTCTATCGTTACCAAATGCTGTGCTAATGGACGTTGCTCCACTCCAATTGTCATCATGAGCCCAGGCATATTTTTCTTGGAGTAACAGGATTTGATTAAACATGGCCACCAGCAGTGCTGAGTTGGTAATGTAGCGCCCAGCTAATGTAGCAGACTTTAAACAAGGGTTTCTAGGGGGCTTGGGAGGAATTCTGGGTATTGCTATTAAATTGTATCAAATATGTTGCGAGCTTCAGCCAGGGCTGGAATCATAAGGCTAATGATGCGAGCAGAACCATCTGAGCAATGGCTTTATAATGATGATGACAAGCTTGACATATTCCCAACAATCTGTAACCCATTTCTGCACTGGGTTCATCACTCTTGTCCTCTGTTTCACCAGCTCATTCTCTTTCCCGTTGCAAATTATTGGACAGCTCTTTTTCTAACTTCCTTTCTCATTTTCATTCATAGCCCTGTTTATATATCAATTCAGCAGTTAATAAGAATAGAAATTAAATGAAAATTCATCAGTTACTCTGCATCAGTAACTGGTTTGCACTTAATATTTGTAAAGTCGGGACAGGAGGTGGCTTAAATCAGTCACACATTGTGCTTGTGAAAACATGCAGCTTGTCTTCCTCCATTTCGTGAGTGATTTCGTTGCACGTCGGGCGCTTTGCGAAGTGTGGGCCAGTGGACTGTAATGGCGGATCATGTTACTCTAATGTGATGAACTTGATACTCTTAGCCCCACCACTTCCCACTCATACACACACAGATACACTTACACAATATGTAATGCTGACCCCCTGATTGACCATCTATAGTATTTAAGTATTAGCTGTGAAGGTTTATGTTAGCTCTTATTGGAGACTCTTCTTTGGATATGGAAATGATAAGAAAAATAAGCTCTGACTTTACACTTGACTGGTTTATGTTTGATATTTATTTTATTATAGCCAATAACCGAGAGTGCTTACATTGTTTTTCAATATTTTTCGAGAGCATGAAGAGGAAGGTAGTGATTAGGGTTGTCACAATAAACTGGTATTGGCGATAACCATGATCATTTAAAAAACAAATATTGATGTTGTGTTAATACTACACCTATGATAATATCGTAAGTAATCCAGCACTAGAAATCTGGTTGACACTTCTACTATATTGCACCTTAACACAGGTTGTTTCCCGTTTTAAAACGGAAAAAGAGAAGAAGACAAGGCAGTGCGTAGCTAGTACTGCCGCACAAGATCACTTCAGAGAAGATGACAGATGAAAGCGAGACACTCTACCCACACCTGAAATAAATTAGCTCACAAGTGGGAGTTTTTTTGTTTGTTTTTGGATTACATAAAAAAGACTGCAGGAAGTGCCGATCAACAGTAAGTTCTTTTTTTAAATATTTTATACGTTTAAATCCCGTTCACAGCAAAAACAATAACTATAAAGATAACTATGATGATATCTACTGTATATTACCGTCCACTGCAGTTATGTTGCCTACCACTTTAAATGCTCAAGCTCTTTAAATTCAGGTAGAGTGTGATTGGCTGTCAATGTTTTTATCATCCATCAACTGGAAACAGTTGTTCTAAAAATTGATTCCAATGATTTCGTTCCTCTGTATCATTATTGTTAAAGTTGTGGTGTGGACTTACCTATTCTCATAGAATTAGAAAGATTATTAAAACGCTGTTGTTATCGTTATCGTCCTTGGTGTAAATGTGCCTTTATGGTTACAAATTTTTATGGTTTTTAAAATTTCTGTAGATGTCATGATAATATTCTTATTGTTCGTTCTTTTGGCCATGATAATCGTGTAGTAAAAATCTGATCTTGTGACAGCCATAGTAGGGATATATGGGAACAGTTCACCCAAACAGAAAAATTCTGTCATCATTTACTCACCCTCATGTCATTTCAAAGCTGTATCACTTTCTTCTGTGCAACACAAAAGAAGATATTTTGAAGAATATCCTGGACACTCTTTTTCATATAATAAAAGTAAATGGGGACAGATGCTCCAAATTTACGGGAAAAAAAAAAAAAAAATCATAAAATTGCTCCATACTACTGTTGCAGTGTTCCAAGTCTTCTGAAGTCATATGATAGCTTTGTGTGAGGAACAGACCACTGAAAATCTCGCTCTCTGTAGCTTTTAAACCAAATGTGCCGCTGTTAGATGTCGCATTAGGTTTAACGTAAATTATGACCATTTTCTTTGTGTGAACTATTACTTTGAGTACTTTTCTGTCTTCAACAACCAAGCAAGACACAGATCCATTTTGCCGTTATGAGCATTGCCAAGATGAGTCTGAAGAAGTGAATAGCTCTTCTTCAATGCAGCATTAGTAGCTTATTTTTCTCAGGGTTGATATCAAATTTCTTACATTCACTGATGATAAAGAATTAACTTCAGGGTTACTGCTAAGGGGACCACACACTAAAGCAGCCTCATTGTGTCTGGATAGCCTCTATCATTGGGCCCACCCAGTAGCTTACGGTGTGGGGAACAGAGGCCTCATCCACAACGCTCCTCGGCGGAGCTGCTTTTCATTATGCCCGGAGGATAAGGCAGACTCCGCTCTTCTGGATCCAAAAGAGCAGCAGCCCTGGTACCCCCTAAATACTAACACACCAGAGGGAAACATAAGCCCAGCTGAGACCCCCTCCAGAAACCTGAGCCCTTGGGCCAATCGCCCACCACCGCCACACTCACACTGTAGCTGTTCATAAATCACTCAAGAGTTCAGCTCTGCACCCTCCTCTCTCTCTGTCTCTCTCTCTCTCTCTCTCTGTCTCTCTCTCTCTCTCTCTCTCTGTCTCTCTCTCTCTCTCTCTCTCTCTCTTGGTCTCTCTCTCTCTCTCTTCATCTCCATTCTGTCCTTGTGCCAACTCTCGCATTCCAGAGGGACAGCTGGAGGGAAGTACAGTGTCCCTGACCAACATCACGGAAATCTGTGAAGTACTAGTGGAGGATGATGGGTAGTTGCTGTTGGGTAGTATGAGTGCTTGAGTAATTTGTTGAAATTGGTACAGGGGTTCAGGGCACAGGTATATGTGTGAAAGTCATTTACAAGCAGGTGTTGTCAGGACACTATAAGCTTGAGTTGAAATTTTCAATAAATTTTCCTTTGGAAATTTTTTATCTTTTTTTTTAAATGTATTTTTAACACTCTCTATATGGTGATCAAATGTGAGTTAAGAAAAATCTTACCGTCTTCAAACTTTTGACCAGTAATGTATATAAATTCTATGAAATTTAATGGTCAAGGTTTGACCGTTAGTGCTGTTGTTGCTCTGGAGACATGCAATGCCACATGAATGACTCGGTTCTGCAGTTCTTTCATCGAATATTTTACTTGAGAGACATGCTGGAATTCATCCACAGTGTGTGTTCGTATCTGTTACTCTTTGCATTTTCATCACCTCATAACTCAAAGGCCCAAAAGAGTCTATGATTATTTTTTGTTTCACTAGATCTAGTTCTGCTCTAGAACTGTTAGGTGTTTCAAAGTGAGCATGAAAGGATTCTTATGGCACTGAACTTCTGTCTTCACAGGTCAGTACTGAAAATATATGACCGGCAATTTTTAGGGTTTAGGTTTGTTCTTAGTAGGTTTAACTCTTGGTGCATAACTCATCCCACACTGTTTGTGCTAAGCCATAATAACTTTATAAGTTAAGCTTTATAAAATAAGCTTTTTAAAGAAAGTGAAACGTGTGATTTTTCACCTTGTGGATGATAAAACAGGTGTGAAATCCTATAGACATACAGAAGTCACCTGAGCCATTATAAAGGGTTAGTTCACCCAAAAATGAAATTTCTGTCATTAAGTACTCACCCTCAACAACATTGCACCTTTTGAGGTCCAGAAAGGTACTAAAGACATTGATTAAAATAGTCAACGTGACTACAGTGGTTCAACCTTAATGTTAGGAAGCAACAAGAATACTAAAATAACTACTTTACAAAAATAAGAATACAAAAATAACTGCTTTATTCAACAAATTCGTCTGTCATACTGCTACGCTATTTTCAACACTGAGCCTGCGTTCAGACATAAACACAAGTTCTGCATCAAAAAAAGTGTAGCAGTATGACAGGACAGATGAATTTGTTGAACAAAAGTCGTTATTTTTTGTTTTGTTTTTGCACACAAAAAGTATTCTTGTCACTTCATAATATTAAGGTTGAACCACTGTAGTCACGTCGAAGGTTTTAACAATGTCTTTAGTACCTTTCTGGACCTCAAAAGGTGCAGCGTTGTTGCTGCCTATGTGTGAATCAGGTACCCTTGGATTTCATCAAAAATATCTTAATTTGTGTTCCAAAGACAAACAAAGGTCTTACTCGTTTGGGGCGACATGAAGGTGAGTACTTAATGACAGAAATGTCATTTTTGTGTGAACTAACCCTTTAAGATCATTTTGGGGGGTGTAGGATTCCTTTGCACCTAGGAACACCCTTGCAACTGCATAGCAGTGCCCTAGCAACTACGTAAAGTCCCCTAGCAACCCCATAGCAACACCCTGGCAACCATCCTATCATTGGGTATCATTCACTAATAATTGCATAGATTATTCATATTATACGCAAGGTGAACTTTAAAACACATGCCTATACACATGTATTTGTTCTTAACTATGTTCTAATGTTCATGAATTTGGAATGTTCTTCTAAATGACAGACCTTTTGCCCAAGGTTAGTCATTTGCAGAAAACACACCCAAACCATCTCCATATTCTGCACAACTTATGTTTTACTACCTTTTGCCACTCTCAGCAAACATACAGTAAAATGCTCTCTACACACAGTTAATTGCATGCTACCACAGCATCCCACCTGACGATCATACTTTTTCAGGAGGGTGAGTTGAGAAGGAGCAATGATCTGTATGTATTAGTGTTGTATATCTATGTGCGAGCTCGGACAGTGTGAAATTGTCTGAGTACATACAGAAGAACGAGTGTGAGTAGATTTGCCTGTCACTGTTGCTGTCAAGCCCTTTATCTGCAGCAGGAAATGGGTGGGGCTTGAACCCACCTGCCCTGTCAGTCAAACAGAGGACAGCTGCGCTGGCGTCAGGCTGTCACGACGACGGTCATCCATCAGCAAGCTGGCTCAGCAGGTCCACCCCCCTCCTCTTGCCAAAACTCACATTCCAGTAATGCCCAGGACCCCAGCATTCCACAGCCACCTCTGGACAGCTTGACCCACTGCTACAGGCTTGTTGCACGCTCCAGGACATGTGTGTCCCTGCAGAGGTTATACCGCTTACTTGTACCATGCTCTGATAAGAGAGTAATATTCAGGCACTTACTTGGTGTTTTTATGAAGGCAATATGAGGAATTATGGACTGGCCTTTTTTCAGTATGTGTTACTTTACATTTAAAGGGGCCCTTGATTATGATTTCATTTTTTTAACTTTAGTTAGTGTGTAATGTTGCTGTTTGAGCATAAAATACATCTGCAAAGTTAAGATACTCAAAGTTCAATGCAAAGGGAGGTATTTTCTTTTACAGAAATCACATTTTAAGGACTACAACAAGCTTCTTCCTGGGTTAGTGACATCACAAACCCCAAAATTTACATAAACCCAAGGCCATGTTGGGCTGCTTTAGAGATGAGGAAGAGTTGTTGTAGTAGAGTGTTGTTACCATGCCATCATTTTATGCTGGACTGCTTCACAAACGAGGGTCAATTCAACGCTGGATTTGCACAATAGATTAACATGACAGTACATGCTAGTTGATAAGTTGATTCAACTCCACAGCAACTACATAAATTTATCCACTAACCATTCAGAAACGTCCAGATGCATTCTAAAAGTTGTAACTTCTTCCTGAGTCTCTCCATCAGTGTTTGAATCCGGTTTGAACAACGAACACCGTTACTGACAATCGTCATTTTGGCTGCGTGAGATTGTCCAGCTTTGTTGTTGTTGAGCAACTGAAGCGTGAGCTGTTAAAGCTCTGCCCTCTTTTGGAAAGTGGGCCGGGAGCAGAAACTCATTTGCATTTAAAAGGACACACAAAAAAATGGCATGTTTTTGCTCACACCCAAATAGGGGCAAATTTGATAAGCTATAATAAATGATCTGTGGGGTATTTTGAGCTAAAACTTCACAGACACATTCTGGGGACACCAGAGACTTATATTACATCTTGTAAAAGGGGCATTATAGGTCAATGATGAAATGAAAAATACACAAGCGACATTATAATCTTGTGATGCCTAAATTCACTTTATTCCATTTTAGTATTTATTTATTTAAAAAAATATAGTTTTATAATTTTTATTTAGACAATATTGTATAGAATTTTATTATCAACCATTTATCGATTATTGGCCTTATTTCCTATAGAGCCTGGAAGTGTCACCTCTAGGCAGTTTGTGATAAATAATTTCAATGTATCGCCCTAAACCAATATCAAATGATGATGTGCCTAAAGATTCCTACCCATACATATGTTGTGCATTTACTATACATGCTGTGATCATTTTTCTATTTACAGTATATGGTTCTAACAGACTGACCTACTATGCAACACCGTATAAAGCTGAAGTTTAAGCACTGTCTCAGTGTTGCAGTTCATGATCACATTATGAAAATATTGGCTCATCCTGAGCCAGAGATTATGGGCTGTGCCAAGTAATAGGCCATGTCTGGATCGTTTTCACTGGCTGTGTTTGGTCTGTGTTCCTGCTTCACTGCTCAAGCCTCAGCATTAACCTTTTCCTTTAATGTATGGTGCTCACTATGCGGTTAGATTTATGAAGGGAGACAGAGTCTTCATCTCTGGGACTCTAGAAATCAAGATTTAGGGCATAATTAGTCTCACCTCCCCTCCCATATCTACCTCCTCTCCCAGTCTTTGCTTTTCTCCACTCCATGTGTCGACCTTCAGGCTCCTTGCCGGTGTCGGGGGAGTTCCTCCACGTGTGCTGGGCTCTGGGAAGGGCTATTAAAAAGCCATTCATTAAGACACCACCTCCCATGGACCTCAACAAACCTCACTGCCTTACCACAATATCTGAATCAAGTATATGTGTTTCTATGTGGTCCATTTCTGAATAAGATTTAAATTTTACAGAAGGTTTTATAGGAAATGTCCTTAAAAATGGATAAAATGCACTTAATTTATTTCTTCACTTTAAAGACTAATTTTCAGTTCTTGCTCTCTTCATTCAGGTTCTTGTCTCAAATAGGGGGCAGTTTGGATCAGATGGGTACTGCTGTTCTCAGGCAGAGTGTTGAGAGCAGTGTTAAGAGCAGTGGTCTGGATGACTTGGCCAAATTTCTGGACACCACACCTGAGACTTTACAGCTCATTGTGGACGGACTCATTCAGCCACCTGGCTTTGACATTCGTCAGGGTAAGAATCAATCTGTGACATGCTCACACTGTTTCCTCTCTATAGAGGACAATATAACCTTTGTATCAGAAGATATTTGCAGGGCTAAAAAAAAGATTACCCACTGTTCCGGCAAGTTAACAACTGTCACTTGCCCTTTCCGGGTCAGTGCTGTGTTGGCATAATCAAATTTGTTGATCTTGTACATTCATTTTTATGTCTTGAAAATGGCTGATTTGTCACCTATATGTAATCTATCTGACTAACATAGATGAGGTTTTACAAAAATGACTTGTTGATAGTCTTTAGTAAAACTACAAACGAATCCGTGTTGTTTTGCATCTTATGTCATCGTTCTTCAGAATGTGTTTTATAAATGTATGGAGTTACATTATAGCTGTGAAATGTCCTGCTTGTTGCACATTGCAAATAAATAAAAAAATAGTGAACAAAATGTTTTGTTAAAAAAAAGAACTATATACAAATCTAGAAAGTAAAAAAGTACATTTATGAAAATAAAAATGTATCATTCTTTTGTGTTGGGTCCAGTGAAAATTGTAACTACATGTCCAGCAGGAAAAGACACTTTGGCCCTGTTTACACCTGGTATTAAGATGCATTTTGGACGATCAGATCACACGTAGACGAGGGAGACACATACCTATTTACACCTGGTATACGGTGAGTGTGTGTTAGAAATCAGGAGTGGTGAGAGAACATTGTGCTGGTACATTTTTTTGTCTTCAAACCAAACTTGGGTCTTGAGCTGACAAATTTTAAATCCCATCTGGCTAGCGCGCTTCCTATAATTTTTATGCATTAGGGCAGTTGGCGAAGAGTAGGTGGTCTTTTGCACTGTTTGAACGCATTTGACCACATGACCGTCTACACTACAAAAGCAATCTGGTCAAAATTGTTTTCCACTACCTCTGGAAATGATTGAAAGTGGACAAGCTCAAAGCATTTTACACCCCGTTTAAACCTGTATTTAGTGTCGTCCACTTGTGATCCGATCGACCAAACCCCATCTTAATACCAGGTGAAAAATGCAGTTTCAGCAGCTTTTCTAACACACTTTGTGACTTCTTTAGATTTTGGTGAATTGGTTGCAAATTTGTATTGTATTATTTTGTAAGGTCTCATTCGTACATTTTCATACTGTCTGAGGGTTAGTTCTTTGCATGCTTTGTTTTTTTCTTAAAAATTAAATGTTTTTGTATGATTTCATATGAAATTTCCAAATCAAAAATTAGTTACATTTTCTCATGAGATTGGGTTGGCTTTTCCATACAGTGCAAATGTTTTTAACTTTCTATAATGTTTTTTGTATCATAGCCTGTGGCAGCATTTTAAAACAAAAGTTGACTGTACCTTACTGTAACACTCAGATAAAGATTTTGAAATTAACTTAACACAGCACAGACCACAGTATCAAAGTACTTTCTCAACATGGCCGCTACACAGATCATAGACAATGCTGGCATCTCGTTCTCTTTTCCTCCCTCCCATTTAACGATTCCCCTCCCGTCTCCCCTGAGACTGTCTCTTGTCTGTGAGATGACTGGGCGGCACTCCAGGCTTTTGAAGTCTTGCCGCGTAATTTGGGGGAAGACCCACATTATTAAAGCAGACCTGCCGACAGATATATCATTAATGAGAGAGAAAGCTGCGTAAAGAGGAAAGCAGAGTAGCCTTGATCCCAGCTCTAAAATCCCCCAGTGACTCTCCGAGTGAATAAAAACGACCAAACAACAAACGCCTCTTCTGGTTTTTATGTTAAGTTCAGACATCTGAGAAGACGTTGTTTTCCTTCTGCGGGTGTTGATAGTAAATGTTATGTTTCATTAAAGGTGACAGGATTATAATTGAGATGAATGTCTTAACGTGTTTTCAGGGTTGGGGAACAGAGTTCATTATATTCAGAAAAAGGTTTTCTTTGGGAATAGGAGTGGGTTTTATTTCCATACTTGAAAAGATGATGGCAATGTTTGTTGAAGTTGAATTAAGACTCTGCTGGAGGAAAAACTCTATTTGTAGATCTTTTAGAAATAAATTAACCTGAAAATGCCCCCCCACACACACACACAAAAAAAACAAACAACTTTTGCTCATATGTGACGTCATTGATCGAGACCATTAGTAGCGATGGTTGCAGGATACTCCTGATGATACGTCATTTCGTCAGTGTTGTGCACTAGATGGGACACTAGCTTTCTCATTAGAAGGCTGCAGGCTCACTTCCGCTGGTTGGAAACCTGATGGGTTCTGCTCTGTAGCCAGCTGTATAAATAACTGCCATGTGAGTGGTGCTCTAGGTAAGGTGTCCCGGATAAGAATAATCAGAGATGAATGTTTCCTGGACTGCAGAGCCTGCTGAGAGGCCATGTTTATGTAAAAAGCACCTCCCAAAGAAAATCACCCAAAAAATGAGAAGAGGTTTGAGAGGCCTGGTAATATTATTTATTTTAAATTATTAACCAAAGCTTGTTTCTAATGTCTAGCTTTGGAGTTCTTGGATCAGTTTGAAGCAGGGTCCTTAAGACATGCAGAGAAGGAGGCTAATGTCAGTCTTAGTCATTGGAAAGAGATGAAATCTGTTTAAATATTCTCTCTTTCCTTCTTTCCATCTTTTTTTTTTCTAATGGTGCAGTCATATTTACCGTTGATCCCTGAAATTTTGCGAAATCCAGTTCAATAGGAATCCAAGTGATCGGGTGTTCTGTGCGAGGGCGAAAAAGTTCCCCATGAAGTCGGTCACACAAATTCAAAAGAGAACAGAAAGCCGCTTTGTTTAAAAGTGACTTTTGTGTCAACTGTCCATCATTCTTTTTTGCCCAATAAATTTCAGTAATGTAACTGCAACTTTAACCTAATTATTTTTTATTGTCCTCAATAGATTTTGAGCAGGCAGACTTCAAGCGAGAAATTGTGTCCATGAATGACCTGCATGATGGCATGGTGCTGACGGGCCGTGTAACAAACACTGCTTTATTTGGAGCCTTTGTGGACATTGGAGTTGGCCGTTCTGGTCTCATCCCAAAGCGTTTCATCAGACCGGATAAACTTCCTGTGGACCAGAGGCGAAGAAGCCTAGCTCTTGGCCCAGGTGAGCGGGTAGAGGTACGAGTCATGAATGTGGATCTTCAGAGGAATCGGATCAGTCTGGACCTCATTAGGGTTCTCAGATAGGAACTATAATTGAGGATTTACTGTAGTCAAGTGTACTTAACTGTGTTCATGTGGAATAATGTATTTGTTTATGGAAAAGGATTTTGCCATGTTTGACTGTGCTGAATGTGCTGAAAGAGAAAATGTCTTAGAAAATGTTTTTATTTGCACTTTAGCAAGTTTCTTACTAATCTGTCCATAAATAATAATATTAGATTGTTTTTTCATGTCTTTTTCAACCTTTTTCAAAAAGGTTCTATCTTTTGTTCTTGTAAAAAAGATGTTGTTTTTTTGTTTTACCTTTGCTGTTACTGTAGTTTTCAAAACATTCAATAAAACAGATGTAATGTTTCATGAAACATGACAGGATTATAACTGAGATGTCTTCATATTCCCAAATATGATGATTCCCATTGCAAGTGACACCCTTCCTAAAATATAAAGGCAGTTACATGTGTGTATATATATATATATATATATATATATATATATATATATATATATATATATATATATATATATATATATATATATATATATATATATATATATATATATATATATATATATATACACATACACCAATCAGGCATAACATTATGACCACTTCCTAATATTGTGTTTCTAATATTGGGACCTTTTGCTGCCAAAACAGCCCTGACCCGTCAAGGCATGGACTCCACTAGACCGCTGAAGGTGTGCTGTGGTATCTGGAACCAAGGTGTTAGCAGCAGATCCTTTAAGTCCTGTAAGTTGCGAGGTGAAACCTCCATGGATAGGACTTGTTTGTTCAGCACATCCCACAGAATTTGGAGGACAAGTCAACACCTCAAACTCGTAGTTGTGCTCCTCAAACCATTCCTGAACCATTTTTGCTTTGTGGCAGGGCACATTATCATGGTGAAAGAGGCCACAGCCATCAGGGAATACCGTTTCCATGAAAGGGTGTACATGTTCTGCAACAATGCTTAGCTAGATGGTACATGTTAAAGTAACATCCACATGGATGGCAGGACCCAAGTGCATCCCGGTACCATGTGTTCCCCAGGTAAGTGACGTACATGCACCCAGCCATCCCTGTGATGTAAAAGAAAACATGAATCGTCAGACCAGGCCACCTTCTTCCATTGCTCTGTGGTCCAGTTCTGATGCTCACGTGTCCACTGTTGGTGCTTTTGGCAATGGACAGGAGTCAGCATGGGCACCCTGACTGGTCTGTGGCTATGCAGCCCTATACACAACAAACTGTGATGCACTGTGTTTTCAGACACCTTTCTATCAGAACCAGCATTAACTTCTTGAGCAATTTGCGCTACAGTAACTTGTCTGTTGGATCGAACCTCACGGGCCAGCCTTTGCTCCCCACGTGCATCAATGAGCCTTGGCCACCCATGATAATATAGAGGCATGTTGTTTTCAAAATTAAATTGGTGTTTGCATTATCATTGTACTAAAGCCAAAGCAAAGTAGTAAAATGTTATCTAAATTTACTTCATATTAAGCTGACAGTTGTAAAATTGGTAAAAAAAGAAAAAAAAGAAGAAGAATTAAATATATAAATATCTTAAGTTAACAGTCTTGTGTAAAATTTCTAAAATCTCCAAGCACCCCCTTGCAGCCCCGAGTTTAAAAACTTGTGGTATAATGGATCAAAATATCTTCTGCAGTTAATAATAATACTATTATTATTATTTAATATAATACTACTTAAATATATAACTTAAATATTATTAATAGTTCTTTTTACATAGATGTTTTTGTGTGTGTGTGTGTGTTTTTAAACCTACTGTTACTGTAGTTGTTTTTCTAGTACAACATGATTATGATGCCTGAAGAGGGCGTTTCAGAGGCCAGTGATCCAAACACTATTATAACAACTGGATGCTGTTGCTATGAACCACTCAGGATGCAGCCGCAGTCACAGATGTCACCAGACTCAGGCCTGTTTGATTGGCAGCCACTTATCAGGCAGAGAATGGGGAAGGGGGGCGGGTGTAAAAGCAGCTGCCGCACTGCAATATGACTAGAGGCCGTGGGGAAAAACGAAACCTAATTATCCTAGACTAGCCACGTGCTAATGAGCCCCTTCAAAATTAATCCCACGCTCCCTCGTCTCTATTATCTAATCTGTTTGTGTTTATATGACACAAATTAAAAAAATGGATAAATAAGAAACTTGAGGTGCCCTGAGCACTTAAAACAAACCACAGGGACTGAATTCCAAATGAGTGTGTGATATTTGCATTGGGGACGTTGATTTGAATTACAGAGAAGTTTCGTCAGAACTGAGCTGCAGTGGAAGGATCGAAGTCTTATTGTATGATCAGGTGTGGTGGATTTTTACATTGGTTTTATTTAATAATTCTGTCGCAATAAATCTAAAACCTTAATACTGGGCAACATTTCATTCTTTTTCACTATACATTTTTTACTGAATATGGTTTACTAAAAATAATATTCAGACAGATGATTCCTGATTTTTTTTTTTTTCTTTCTGTTTTTGTCATAATTTCTTATTTGTAACCTTTTTTTGTGTGTGTATTGTATCCCATGAGTATTCCATAAAGACCATGTATACTTACCATTTAAAAGTTTGGGGTCAGTTGTTTTTAAAAAAATAAATAAATAAATAAAAATAATATGTTTATTCAGCAAGGATGCATTACGTTGATTAAACTTGGCAGTAAAGATTTCTACTGTATTTCAAATAAATCTATTCATTAATAAATCCTGTTAAAAATGTAACGGTTTCCACAAAAAATTAAGCAGCAGAACAGTTTTCAACATTGTTAATAATAATAATGATGATAAATGTTATTTATGAAGGATTATGTGACACTAAAGACTGGAGTGAAGTGGCTACTGAAAATTCAGCATTGCCTTTACATGAAAAATATATTTTAAACATATTAAAATAATAAATATTTATTTTAAATTGTAATAATATTTCAAATTATTACTATTTCACTATTTTCTATTTTTATTTTGATCATATAAGTGCAGCCTTGATGAGCAAAATTAGTACAAAAACATAAAAGAAAATTGTACCAGTGCCAAACATTGGGGAGGGGGGGAGGTTGGGTGTTGAGGGAGGGGATGGCTGGTTTACACCATTGACTATTGGTCTGTGTGTGCAGCTCTTATCTGATTTACAGACTGCAAGTCCTAAAGTTAGATAAAGAACACATGTGGATTTATGTGCACGTGCTGCATTTTATTTGTTAAAACATTTCTCAATCTTTCCCCATTACATGTGTTTTCATTAGCTTGCTCAAGAAAAGCATAGGGCTTAGATGTCATTTAAACATCTGGTCCAACCACGCAATGTCTTTGGCGATGATTATATATGGAGAACAGGTTATGAAACTGGCAGTTAATGATGTGATGAATGCAAAAACCCAGGGCAAATACTTCTGTACCAAGCCCACATACACACCAGAGAGTTTTGTGAGTGACATTGTATTTAAATGCAGGAGTGAATCCCCCAAATCAGTGGTTCTTAACCATAAGGGCGCACGGATCTGCTCTGGCCTGGGACCTGGTTGGGGGAGCATGGATCTCGCCAATGGCCACCTCGTTTCTCGCTCAGTTTTGGACTTAGACATTTTTCCTGGAGGAAATTCTTCTAGGGTACCTGACCCTTCTACGATGACCAGGACGTCACACCGTCTGCGGCCTCGACCGCCGCCATCCACCCCCTGGAACACGGATATCCATGGAGCCCGAGTGATCCATTGCCCATGCCCACCTGTAGTGGGCCTCGTGGGGAGTGCAACCAACCTCTCTCGAAGGCCGTGATGGCCTCATGTTGTCACCAAAGCACTGGGGAACCCTCCAGGAAGGGCGGCCGGATCTGACTTTGACCGAGAAACAGCCACCATTTTTTTCGGCTTTGACCACTTCCATCCACCCCCAAGCACCAACCTTATTTTATTGACCCCCTAATAACTTTTTCTTTGAAGAATAAGGATTCCCAAATTGTTGGAAAACTTAGATATATGAGGGAATTTTAAAAGTGTAATTTTTAGAACTGGAAGACTTATTGGTTGAAAATTGAGGAAATATATTTATTCTAAACCTTTATCCAGCGAATCACAATCAACTGGAAAATCAACTGCCTTTGAGTAAAAAAGATTGAGAACTGTTGATCTGAATTATCATTTAGAGTGTGAACAGAACACTCCTGAAACTAGTAATTGACATATTGATAAACATGATAAGCAAACTTAGCATCTTGCAAATGTGAACAAGTAACATGAATACCAACAGTTTATCCTTTTTGATGTCTGCTCTTGTTGAAGAAAGAAATGTTAGCAACCAGAGACATTTATGTCTGAACGATGGCTGAAACTTTGCATTACTAGCACTTAGATTTGAGGGAATCTAGTCCACACAGGAGAATGAAGGCTATTTAAATAGACGTGTCAAAGAGACTCACACTGTTTAACTGCATAAAACAGTTCCTCTAGCCAAAAGCAGAACACTTCTCTCTTTTTCAGTAAATCAAAGACACATCCCACAGCTTCCACAACCACATACAACTTCCATACTTGAAAAGTGTTCCAACTGCACCCACTGCTGCCGTCATCAAACACAAGCAAATGACCATACCACTAATGCGCCTGGACATTGAACTTCATGATTGAATCATTGAAAGCCTGTTCTGTACACTTGTAAAAGCTTCATATTAGTTGTGTGGATTTCCCATGAAGCCAATATTGCGGTATGGTTGCAGTAAAATCTAATTAGCCTTCCATCCAACAGAAGAAAAACACCAAAAGTGGAACTGGAATTTTACTGCAAAAGTACTTTGTGTTACCCATGAGCAGTGAGTTTATATGTCCCTTTAGAGAGTTCGTTCAGTTCCCACTGTTAGTTTTTGCATGAGTTTCCATCACTCCGTTGGGAGAAAGATGGTTTGTACTTGTCTAGTTTTGGAAAAGCTGCATTTTCGGCAGCCATTACTTCAGTCTTGAGTGTCGCATGATCCTTCAGAAATCATTATATGATTTGGTGCTTAAAACACATTTCTTATTATCACAGTTGAAATCAGTTGCACTACTTAATATTTCTGTGGAAACAGCAATTATTTGAAATTTGAGCTTTTTGGTAACAATGCAAATGTCTTTACTGTCACTTTGAATGGTTATATATATATATATATATATATATATATATATATACATACACAGTTTATATAAATAGGTAGAATTTTCTTATTAAATTTAAGGCTATTTAACTCTCCTAGCTTAGATGTGTTGTTATTATTATATGCATTTAGTTGTTTCCTACTGACCCATAGAGTAATAGAAAACTGAGCTTTGCACAGACCATTAAAACAACTTCATTCTCTCAGACCCAGTCTGTACTCATACACTCTTCACCAAATGCCTAAGGGCAGGCGAATGGCTGTTTGCATTAGGTTGCACCTTGTCAACAGAGCTTATAAAAGCTGTTGTCCCCAAATGAGAGTGATATCAAAACCTCAACGCAAGCATTCGATTAGCAGGCCCATGAGGGCCTCCTGTCTCCCCAGACCCCCCTGCCCTCCAACCCTACTGAAAGTCATCTTGCTCCCTCTTTGGCGGCCATTAGACTAACTGTGTTACCCAGCCCTGGTATCCCCTACAGCCCCTCAGCTCATCTCCACTAAGTGGATAATGTCTTTAGACTGATTATGAGAGTGAAGGATGCTATTGAGATGGGGCCCTGCAGCAGTGAGTCCTTTACAGGCCAAATATTTTCACAGCGGTCCAGGTGTTTCATTCTCAGGAGGGGGAGGGTTTCACTAACATGATTGACACAAATGTGAGGAGACATTTCACTTAGAATGATAGCTTACTATTCTCATCTTAATGCTGTAAGAAACCCAAAAATGAAACTCTACTCACTCACATTGCTTGAAATACATTTCCATACAAAAAAATGATACTGTAATTGCCCAAAATTGCAACAACAACAACAACAACAAAAAAGATCAAACTTGTGCATCACTTTTACATTCATTCAATTATGCGTTTAATAAAAGTGGCTTCCAAATGAGGACCATTACAAGCAATTTATCATCCAAGAATAAACAGAACCAAATTTCAGATTGAGCTACAGCGAGAAATATATACTGTATATATATTTTAATCCTTTTTACATTATGTATATTTATTACAAACTTTTTTATACATTATAATATTTATATAATCTTGTTGTGTGTGTGTGTGTGTGTATATATATATATATATATATATATATATATATATATATATACATACATATACACACACTTTGGCACTGATGTAGACTCAACCTCAATTCTTCCACAAACACAAATTGTTTAAAGTTTAGTTGATTCCGGCCTCTTGGCCTTCAGTATTATTTACCGGGCAGTCTCTTTCCTCCTAACAATACTGTGAAATCCCCCATCAGAAATATTTGTGGACTCAGTAGACCTTTTCCTTTTCTTGGGTCATCAGTATAGGCCCCTTTGCTCGCTGTGATTGACAGGCCTGAGTAGGAAGTTGTGTTTCCACTCGCCCTCACCTCACTGGTCCCCTGATATGCAAAGCCTTTATCAGGGAGACTTTCTGTAGACCTTCTGACTTTTTTACGTCTCTCATCTCATATGCATATTTCATACCCCCGGATCATTTTCACCCACCGGAAGGAAAAGGGGTACACACGAGGGGAAAAACCCAATAATGGCCAGAGAAACATGCAATACTGAGGTCTAAATTTGAACATACACCGTTGCAACTATAAATCGGAAAAATAAGAAAATAAAAGACCAACCTATTGTTTTATTACTGTTCTAATACATCTTTGTTTCTAACTTATTTGAACCTACATTGCATTGAAGTGCAATTCTAAGTAAATATATGTTTTAAACAATCTGAAAAGTTACTTTTTTTACATTAACACTGATTTAAAAAAAAAAATTAATACTTTTATTTAGCAAGGATGCATTATATTGATTAAAAGTGACAGTAAAGATATATATATATATTGTTACAAAAATATTTTTATTTCAAATAATGTTCTTTTGAACTTTCTGTTCAGAAATGAATCATGAAAAAAATGTGATGCTGAAGACTGGAGTAATAAATGCTGAAATTCAGCTATACTATCAAATTAATACATTACATTTAAAAATGTATTAAAAAAAGAAATGTATTGTGTAATAACAATTATAATAACATTTTTTAGTATTACTGTTTTTGATCAAATAACGGTAGGTATACATGTCTTATTGTTACATAATAGTTTTCATCATTTACCATAAGGACAGAGGCCTTGGAAGATTTATGTTGAATCATCAAGATCAAAAAGATCATATATTTTGTTTGATGTTAATGGCCTAAAGAG
The DNA here is from genome assembly GCA_037101425.1 of Elopichthys bambusa. Classification (NCBI taxonomy): domain Eukaryota; kingdom Metazoa; phylum Chordata; class Actinopteri; order Cypriniformes; family Xenocyprididae; genus Elopichthys; species Elopichthys bambusa. The sequence continues at coordinate 22,504,369 of CM074443.1, forward strand.
CATGTTTGATTCACTCCTAACAAATTGAGTCACAAATTCATTTTACGATATTTTAAAATGATCTGTTAATCAACACTTTAAATGTCCTTAAATACCCAGTTGAGACCTGATTTATTAAAGTTACCGCTATAACATTGTGCAAGATTATTTGATGTACTTTTTGAATTACATTGTTTAATAAATCCCCTGTAGCCAGTGAACTTCATTGTAAGCATTGGTAATGACAGGGGAGGACATGTCCTGATGTGTCTCTGAGATGCTGATGGTGGCTGCCAGGACATTAGACCTGCTGAGTAATTACCCTTCATTTAAGATATTCAACTTCTAAACAATGAGGAGTAATAATACCTTATCAATGTCAGACTGACTTGTCACATTATGACAGATTTACTGTTAAAACAATACCACTGGCTCTCGAAAGCAGACCTGCCCTGAGACGAGCCGTCTGCACTCTACACACGGGCCGCTTCCAGTGCTGTCACTACATCACACTGCACACTCCCACCCATGTCACACTTCCACAAAACCTCATAATGCACTGTTCTCAAATAAAGTAAGTCTTAAAGCATTTCTGACTGTTTCATTTTAAGTTTGAGAACAGGATGAAAGCTCTTTGACACCCATAATAAACTCCAATGTGATCCATTTTGATTTGATTCAATTTAAAATGTGATACTGTTTTCTTAACAGATTGGGAAGCTTTTAGATTCATTTGTTGATTTATATCTGCTAAGAACATTTTAATAAAAACATTATTTGAAATTCTTAGTGTGGGTGTGTAAGTGGGTTGGTGTCTGTTTCTCTGTGCGATCATTTAGGGAAATAGGAAGGAAGGAGGTAATCTATTAACTGTAGTGCTACTTGGCCCTAACACCTTTAAGACAGCTGATGATAATCTATTTTTCCCAATGGCCAGCAATTCAGGAACAAGAGGAGACAGGCCTGTCATCAAAAGCTTTCAGTCATTTTGGCAATTAGCTGTGGTTTTTCAGTGCAAGTGTTGGCGTTTCTGTTCTATCAAATAGATACAAGATGTCAGTTTTAGGCAGTGGACTCTTGCCTTTCAAAGCAAGTGGCATCAAGGCTGCAAACATATGTACTATCAGCAGTCACACATGATGTAAATGCCTTGTTTTAATTTAATTTTGTTAAAATACCTTTCAGGCATAATATAGCATTTTTGTGGGGATACTTCAAGGTGTGATAAAGATCATGCTGACCCCTTTGGCAAAAAAACCTCATACTCAATAAGTCCAAACACGTTTTGAAGTATAGGTCTACTAGTTTTTATTAATGTTGTCCTTTTTAATAGGAAATTTGACATTTGTTCAGTTATTTGTTTAATTCAGTTATTTGTTGACTAATGCTCCAAAAGAAAAACTACTAATAACAACGGCTAAACAGTTAGCACATGAAATATTTTGTGCTGTATTTAATATTGTAGTAATTATTTTTCAAGCAGCATAAACACATTGACTTAAGGCCAGTATGGGGGTAATGCATTACAAGTAACATGCATCACATAATCAGATTACACTTTTGATGTAACAAGAAATTTATTACTTTACACATTAATATTTGAGTAAGTTTAAAAAAAAAAAAAAAGTAATTCATGTTTACATAGTCAATTCGCTACTGAATTAAAATTCTTTCTCTTTTCCATAACAGTCTTAGACTGTCACTCATGTGCGCGTGAACAGACAAAAAGTATAAAAGTTACAAAACACATTACTTTCAATAAAAAGAGTTGTACAGTATGTAATATAACCCATAATGTTAAGAGATCTTTTGTATGGGATACATAGCTCTATTAATATCTAAATGTACATTTTAAAAGAAAATTAAGGAGTATGTTTTATAGGATGTGTTGTTGAATGCATGTGTTGCACTTGCAAAAAAATACTTCTCTGTAAAAAAAAACCAAAAAAAAAAAAAAAACCCTGCAACGCTTGGAAGAGGGCCAGGTGAGAAAAAGTAATGCAAAAGTTAAGTACTTTTAACTTTTAACTTTTTTTTGCGATTTGTAGTCCGGACAAGTCAATGCTAATTGCCAAAAGTCAGTGCCAGTGGTGTATGATGGGAACTATTTTCTAGTTTCAGACTATGATTTCATTGGATATCAAACATGTATGATATTTGGAGCCGATTTTAGTACACATTGTTTTTTGTTTGTTATCATGCATCTCCTAGCAAGAGGTTTATGTTTCTATGTGAGTTTGTTGTGTTTGGAAAAACTTGAAAGTCTGTTAAGCTGTGTCCGAAATCACGTACTGTCTGAGTAGGTACTACATTTGAATTTCAATTTAGTGCGTTCTATATAGTATGTATGCGTGTAGTATGAATGAAATCCAGACGTACTACATCCGCCATGTTGTTACTGTCACATAACCTACCAGCGTCAGTTATGTCTCTTCAACTCCATTTACAAATCCTCTCCCGTACTATGAATTCGGACATACTATGTTTGCATACTGTATTTTGCGTACTATATAGTAGAGAAGTATTCGATTTCGGACGCAGTGTTAGTGTGTGATCATCAGTCATTTAGTGTATTATTTCCATTATTATTTATTATTTTAGTGTTTTTCTCTGTAACCATTTACTCTAACCAGTCTGCAAGTGTATGATACCTGGTGTTTTAAAATCAGATTTTCAAAGTGGTGTAGGGTATTCCAGCCTTTTAGTTTTGATTAAAAAAAAAAATAAAAAATTAAATAAATAATAAAAATATTATGGTCCTGGCTTGTTAATAGTTCTCAAGTGTAAGGTAAAAGTTTTTTAAAATTCATTTAACACATAAGCCATTATGAGCTGTAATGGGTTCAGGGTATTTCTACCTGTCTTGATGACAAATATTCTTGTATTTGCTTTTGTCCTGTGTCTATGTTCTTCTATATCCTGGCTTGTTCCATCAACATGTCCAAGTAATGACACTTCAGAAACTCCACCTAACACTCACCATGTACTGTACGATGCCCATGTTCCCCAGGACTGAAGACAGAGGCCAGAAGTTTCTAGGCCAGCAAGCCTTCAACAGAGCTCTGAGTGAGCCAGATTTTTACACTAAATGTAACTGATTTTGTCTCGGGCCAAGTACAACACTGTAATGCATCTTAAAAGCATGACAAGTTCAAAAACTGCAAAGCCGTAGGCTGACTCATTGGGGCCTTTTCACACGGGCCAATATTAAGATATTAAGACTCAACAGCAGGAGGTTTAAAGTAGTGCACTGCCAAAGCCTATGTACTTATTATTAGGATTAGCATTCTAGTCCAAATCATCAAAATGTATCATGTGGTATAACTGGTGCACTCGCAACTTGCAATTGCAAGACTAGACTGGATGAATTCATAGTCTGAAGATAAAACATCACAGTATGTGCCCATTATACACTATGCAATTTTATGTAAAATCCATCAACTCAAATCTGCAGACGTCTGACTTTTGGAAACTAGCATTGACTAAGCCTAAAGTTTAGGTAATAATAAGCCTACTTTTGAAGTTAAAATAGAAAATGTTGTTGAAGTTTCAAGTTTTATATTTTATGAACAATGATCTTTCATTGTAAATAAAGTTAAACTGGAGTAAGATAATAGGCTTCTATTTTAGTCTTTCTACTTCAAAATGTCATGTTTAATTACTCGCTATTTATGTGTAGTTATTTGTGAAATTTACTAGCAGTTTTGGAATGAATATTGTTTCAAAGTATAGACCTTATGCGAGAAACGTGCGCGCCGCCATCTTTAGAATTTTGTCTTTGAACTTCCGTTTTTGCGGTAGCTCTGTATATATCTATGGCATCGCTATCAGAAAATAATTAGCTGGTGAAGTGGATTTACTTATTGTATAGTTAACAAAAGTTATCATGAGAATTGTAATGTTTAAAGCAGATGTCTTAACAAATGTCAGTAGACCAGGATCATAAATACGTAATATTGCTGTGGAAATACAAACCGGAAGTCAAAAGACAACGAGCGCAGCGCTGAAAAGGGGCGGGGCTACATAAGGTCTATAGAGTGTTGCAGTTATGATGTCAGAACCCGTAAATCTAATTCGCCGCTGGTTTCTTCTTATAGGATTTTAAGCTGTGTCCGGGTTTTTTTTTTTCAATTTATGAGTAAAAACCTGTGGTAAACATTGATGATACTTTGACGTTTTGTTCTACAACCTTGCACACACTCACCCCAAGCTGTCTTATAGTTACTTAGTTATTAAAAACGCTTTTTCAAAAATGACCATAGCTATTTCAAAATTCGCTATGAGTGTGTGTAATGTATGTTGTAGAACAAAACGTATAGTCAAGTTCTGTTTAACACAGGTTTTATACATAAATCGAAAAACCCCATAGAAAAATCTCGAAGGAACCAGCGACGAATTAGTCTTTCGGGTTCTGAAGTCATACCTGCACCACTCTTATTTTTTAGCCGTGTATAGCCTACTATATTCACAAAATCAATTTTTTTTTTTGATTGACTTCCGCTTTTAAATAGGATTGACTGTCAAACGCACAGCAACTGATATACTATTAATTTAAACTACTTTATGATTAAGTAACGATAAATTTCAATCCTTTTTTTCTGTTGCTTCACGTGTAACCATAGTGAGAGTGACTAAAGTGAATATCAAAAATGGCGTCCGTAACAACGGAAAGTCTCATCACAGTTGACGCGGCTATACAGCAGCGTGAAGCAGAAAGAGCGCAGCATTTGACTTGGGCGAAGATGACAAAGCTGAAGAAAACAGTTCCATGGGAAAACATCGACTGGGTCCAAAAGATATGATAGCGCATTTCTCCGTCCATGTAAGTTACTGAAACACACACGAGACAAGCGCGTGTGCAGCGCAGAGATATATGATGTGACAGACACAATTCTCTACTATTGTTTCACACAGCAGGTGTTCACCGAGAATGGGCCGTGAAAATTCTCAAATTTGGTAGTAGAATGCGGTTGTCACTCTCCGAAGTGCTGTGTGTGAACGCAACCGTACGCACTCAAATAGTCCTACCTGACTGACAACCCTATGGAGCTGAAATAGTCTCAAAGGTAATTTATTAACAAAATATGATTAACATACTAATTCATGCTAAAAAAAAAAAAAGTACTCTATTGTAAGAAAACTGAGATAGAGGGTAGATGCTTCTTATGTGTACCTTACTTTGTATCTTTCTCTCATATTTTATAACAATCACATTAGGTGTCTTAATTAAAATAGACCCACCCTCAACCACTTTGATTTGAGAAAAGCTGTCAGGTGAGGTCTGCAGCATACCATATAGTTTATACCTCAAGGTTTTCTCATGCTCTGAGTGATTTAATAAGAATAATTTAATTGCCATACAGGTTTATACAGTAGTTAATAGTGTGTAGTTAATTTCAAGTTTTAGGCTGCAGTTTAAATTCAGCCTAAATTAACGTAAATATAAAAATGTAGCCTATAATTTTTTTCTTTTTCAACATTTTACTACTTTGTTTCGCATGATTCCCTTTTTTTCAATTACTTTATTAGTTTTCCCATGGAAAACTTGCAGTCTTGAAGAGAACAGGTTTCTCAAGCCTTCAGTGTGCACAGGATATTTGAGATGAAAACAAATAACATAATATTGCATATTATATTTAATGTTGGGTAATTTGTTTACCTCATGACTATTTCCAGATGTTTTTATTTGTCTTCTTGATTCCTGTGAAATGGCAAAGAATACCAGGGAATTTATTTTTCTTGGAGTATATGACAGATGTAAGGGCCATGTTCAAATACTGAAATCGATAAAAGACAGTTTAAGGAAATGAAAGTCACTTTATTTATGCAAATTTTCTTAAATACAAAGAACAAATAAGGCAGTACCCCATAAAGCTATAATTTCATTAAATATAATTTCAGGGCTTGCACTTAGCAAAGTAAAGGACGCCCACACAAAGTATAAACTGTAATGTGATCTATTAATCTCTGATCGTTTTTCACTTGAGTAGAATCTATTTGGTGTGTGTGTATTTCCTCTCTATGTTCAATGTAGAGCACAGTAGTTCTGTATATTAGAGCTCTATTCAGGAGCCCATAATTTCCTGCATTTCCCCTGGTACTCTGCTGGAGACGCAGCTGGCCTAGTCTGACGTGCATCTCAGCCATTGTTTCTGCAAAGGATCAGCTCCCAGCTGAACTCACATCCTGCCTATGAAGGAAGCAAAAGGGACAACACAAGAATGTGTGCAGAAGGCTTTTTTTTTTTTTTTTCCAGAACAGGAGAGTTTAATGAAGCCTAATGAAGATCTATGTGAGTCCAAAGTGGATTTGACTGTTCTGTTAAAAGAGCAAGGCTGTTAGCATTCCTTTTAAGCAACAGATTCCCAAAGTTGGCTCAGGCCAGATTCAGAATTTGTTTGCATCACCTGTTTGGAAGCAATGTAGATGTTTGGATTTTGTCACAAACAGTATTGTGCCTGGAATTGGTTTAAAAATTGAGATCAATGTTGCTGTTAACATATGACCAAAAAGTCCTTCTATCTGCTCCAAATTTATGTGACAATTACAAAACATGATGGATCAAAAGGCTCTCAATGAGCTGAAAATAATTTAGAGCATGCAAAACACAAGTAACCCCAAGGAGTTCTGTGGTCTACACACTTTAGAACAAGAGAACCAAATGAGCGTATTTCATCTACGGCTTCCAATGCAAACAAGGGCTGAATTTTGGCAGCGGCCACTGTGCTTTGCCGATACTGTTAATTGTACTATAAGGGACCTGGTGAAATCTGCGTACTGTGTGGTAAGTAAGTGTGCGGTCCTTCTTCTTGCGATAGTACAGGCCTCCTTCCTTAAGCCTGAATAGCACTTTTTGGCACACGTGGGATCAGGTATAATGATGTCTTTGGCTGCCGGTACTCTGTAAACGAACTCGAAGCGCTTGTGTTTATGAGCGATCGGGCTGCTTGGGGACAGATCAGAAGCAGGCCCGTAGCTTAAGCTAGAGTTACGTTACGTTTTTAGTCAACTGATCTCATATTTTCAACTAAAATTATATGGAAAGGAATGTCAAAACCGACCAAGCAGTGAAGGATCTATCGGAAGAGTTGAGCCTAGTGATGATAGAAATTGGAGGACCTCTGAGGAATTTTGCAGACTTGAACAAAATGTAAAACCAGAGCATGTCAAGATTTGTGTAATGAGGGAAATTCCGTATGGTAACTCTGTACATATGTAACCTAGGATTTTTAGTTATTAAGTTGAGGACTTGCTCGCATTTAGACATCTTAAAATACACCGTTGTTTTTCAGATCAATGTTTTCTGGCCATTGCTATTTTTCTTCCTTTTGAAAGGTATATTTTTCCTAAAATAACAAGTGAGAGCAGCAGATTTGAGTCTTATTTCTAATAGCCCAGATTAATGTTTTGTGGACCCTTCTGAAGAAACTGAGGAAATTGTGGCATTTATAAAAAGCGTGTGAGGTGGAGAAAGAGGTGGAGTGAAAAGTCTGAGTGAGAAAGGAAAAAGACAAAAAAAAAGAAAAAAAGAAAAAAGAATAAGGGAAAGAGAGAGGGGCGGTTTTTGTCATCATATCTCCAAAGCCTCAGTTCTGCATTAGGCTCATGGAAAACTACTTAGAACTCCAGACGTGCTAGTCTTGCCAGAATCAGCTTCCATTCCAAAAGGAATTAATATTAATATTAGAGAGAGTCGACCCTGACATGTGCAATTTAGGCCAGAACCCGTATAAATCTATCCCAGAAGCCCTCACTTCCGGTTGGCCGAGACCTGGAAAGCTGGAACTTCGAGAGCTGAGCGTCTGAAATATCCATCTGCCAATTATCTCCCTTGCCCCGCTCGGGCTCAGAGCTCCATAAAAACTTGTCTGAGATGGACTCTGAGGCATTTCTGTTCCTCTTGTGGATAGGGCTCTGTGCCTCGTATCCCATCTGACAAGCACTTATGTGAAGGACAAAAAGAATTCTACAGTTCATCTATCACCTGTTACAGATTTGGGCTGTAGCTGAAAAGTAATAGTGTAGTGTTACCCGAAGCTAGAAAGAGATCCATGAAGTCTATTACTGAAACGTTCCTAATGTTGGCCTACAAGTGGTTCAGTGTTTACACATATGGTTAGATGTATATACATATATATACTTTTTTTGAATTTAAATGGAATTGGCCATGACCCACAGGAAGTTGAATTGGATACACAGATATTATAATTAACTGAATTACAATTTTCATATATCAAGAAAAAAATTGAATAATGAAAAAAAAAAAACTTCAGACTTTTTAAACTTACTTAAAGGGTTAGTTCACCCAAAAATGAAAATTCTGTCATGAATTACTCACCCTCATGTTGTTCCACACCTGTAAGCATAACAACATAAATTAAGATATTTTTGATGAAATTCGATGACTTAGTGAGGTCTCCATTGCCAGCAAGACAATTAACACTTTCAAATGCCCAGAAAGCTACTAAAGACATATTTAAATCAGTTTATGTGACTTCAGTGGTTCAACCTTAATGTTATGAAGCGACGAGAATAATTTTTATGTGCCAAAAAAAACAAAATAACGACTTTATTCAACAGTATCTAGTGGGTGATTTCAAAACACTGCTTCATGAGGCTTCAAAGCAACCACTGATTCGAAACAAAAGATTTGTAAAGCTTCGAATCTTCATGAAGCACAGTTTTGAAATCGCCCATCACTAGATATTGTTGATTAAAGTTTTGTTTTTTTGGTACACTAATGTATTCTCGCCACTTCATAACATTAAGGTTGAACCACTGTAGTCACATGAACTGTTTTAAATATGTCTTTAGTAGCTTTCTGGGCATTTGAAAGTGTTAATTATCTTGCTGGCAATGGAGGCCTCACTGAGCCATCGGATTTTATCAAAAATATCTTAATTTGTGTTCCGAAGATGAATTAAAGTTATTACGGGTTTGGAATGACATGAGGGTGAATAATTAATGACAGAATTTATTGTAAGACAAGGTTTAAATGGCTTGACAAATCCTTGTCTGAAAGGTTTTTTTTTTTTTTAATTAAGAATGACATTACATTAAATGTCTTTGAATCTCAGTTCATTTTAATTTTACTTCCTTAAATTGGAAGTATATAAAAAATTACATGTAAAAATTCCAATTGAAAAATGTATAAAGTATTATCAATTAAATTGTAATTTGATACATTAGTAACATTGCAAATTGTCCTTTAAGATTTTGCGCCATTAATAACTTGCTTTTATGATTTCTTTTTTTACCCAACTATGCTAGGAAAGATGAAACGTATATTATTTCTGTGCAATGGCTGGTTAGTAAGTAATGCGTTGTACAGTCAATGGATCGCTTCTTGTAGACTCCCATGAGAGACTTTAGAAATGGAACATCTAGCTGTTGGAATTACAGTTAAAGAATCCGTTTCCACTGGAGTGTTATGAGAATGTGATTTTCATTTCCAGATTTATCGAACTTAATAGATAATATTCGGAACTTAATACAACATCTACAAAATCACTTGACTGAGCCACCAATGTTAGTAATTCCAGAGCTCCGTCAAGACCCTACTGTTCTCGGGCCTTGTTCCACAGCCTCTCAGCAGGTTCAGTGTGTAGCCAATGCTAATATTCTCTGCACCTGTGTAATGTGTGCTAGAGATTTGACTGTTTAAGTTAGCCGTGTCTGTCATGCTAGCTGTTTTCATCTTGCTGTTAATTTATTTCTTTTTGCCTCTGGCATGCAACCGCCTGTGATGGAGAGAACTTGAGGGTGTTAATGTTTTTTTCTTTTGTGCAGCAGAACTGGCTGGCAGGGAGGAGAGCTGTCCGCCTTAAAAAGTCAAAATGACTAAGTATGACAAAGTGAATCAAGTGAGCTAATACTTGAACTTTTTTGAGCCATGATGGATTGACTGTCCAACACTGAGAAATATCTTCATAATATTTACTCAAATACTCCAGGAAATGAATGCCTCCAAATGGCAGTTTCAATTTACACCCTCTAAAAAGTTTCCTTTGCTCCCACACGCTCTTCCCTTTACATCATGTTTTCTTTATATCTTTTTACTTTTCATATAAAAGGAAATGCTAGATTTTGGGATTGTGCTGATACCTACCCCAGTGCCACAGCAAAGTATAGTTGACATATATTTGAGTATAGATGACAGAGAACCACATACAACTAGAGGTGTGCTAAAGTCAGAAAGAGTAAGCAGTTTAAATGTTCAATGTTCATCATGAAATTTGAGTCTGGTAATCTAAATATCTCATGAATACATTTGCCATACAGTTGCATAATGTAGTTTACCCTGAGTATATGAAACAAATTATTATTTGAAAAAACAAAAAGGTCAACTAATATTTAATTTATTTATTATTACCAAAGAAGTAATATTTTGCTGGTTTCCACATTTTAACCTAAGTCCAAACCCAATATTTGTGCATAAACGATTGAAATCTGATCATATTTAGTGAGTGTGAACAGCAAAAAATCACATGAAATGAGATTTTTACATATCCGTTTTGAGCTATATGTGGTTTGAAATTGCATTTTCTGCTCTAATCTGATTTTACGTGTCACTTTCACGTAAAACATAAACATGTTGGACGTTGTTATAGGAAACATGCTGAAAGTTGCTGAAGAAACAAGGTTGTGTTGTTGCAAAGTGCCGGTTAAGTAAGCAATAAGATACGAGCGGCTGTGTTGTAGAGTAAAAGTGAACTTTTTCTAAAAGCCTTCCTTCTGCCGGAAAAAATAGTTCCTGACCGTGAACAGCAACAGAAGTTACATTTTCACAGCATTAGGTGGCGGCAAAGACTATCTTTATGAGTAGCTGCATCTCATTTCGAAAGCTGTGTCCTCCGGATGTCGCATTTGAAGGCTGCATACGTCATAAAGGCGGTCTCATTTGAGAAAAGTAACCGTTAGATTGCAAAAGAAGGAAAGAAATTACAGTATTTTACACCTCACGAGGAATAACAGTCAATGTTATTACGGTTACTTTTTAAAAATAAGACATCTTTGATGACGTATGCAGCCTTCAAATGCGACTTCCGGAGGATGCAGCCTCCGAAATGAGACACAGCTATTGTGTCAGTCAGAAGACCTTTATATTGAAAAGACTGAATTGTGTGAACACGGAACAAGACGCAACTGACAAATACTTTGACCAGTGCTGTCAGTCACGGAAAACCCCTTAAATGTTAAAAGGACAAGATGATACATTGGACATTTAAACAGATTTTTTTTTATTATGAACATAGGATTGACCTGAAGGAAAATGCTAAATCTGAATGGAGGTAATAAACTTGCTCACTCAATCTTTTTCTCACAACACTCTTCTACATAATACAGTAAGCTTCAATGAACAATATCAATTGAGAACATACAGTTTACGTTGCTAAGAGTGGTTGCTAAGGGTGTTGTGTAGTGATACACAGAACCGTTGGGTAAAGCGGTCATAGCCATGTTTTATCATGAATAAAACACAGCTATTGACCAATCAGAATCAAGGACAGGAACTAACCATTTTATAAGCAGAAATATACTTGAAAATGCAAACTTTTGAAAACGGGTTTCAAAGTGCAAGTTTTTGAAAACGATACTGTTATTGTCTTTGGGGAAACTACAAAAACATGAATTCATGAATTCGGTGACATCGCGCTCATGCATAGTAGGCCTACGTGTTCAGTCTATAGGCACATAGTTTTTCTTTACAAAGTGCTGGGTGTTTATCAGACATTAGTGTAAAAAGCTGTTGTATGGCTTTGTGCTGTATACTGAGTAGTTTTATTAGAGTATTTTAGCCTGAAAACACTGTTATTTAACATTGTGTTATGTACACTGTGTACTATGAGCAGGAGTACAGTTTGTAGTGATCCTGGTTTAGGCTCAGGGCAGAGGAAGGGATCCAGAGCAGAAATGAAGTGGTTTAACTGAACGTGTAACCTTGAGAGTCCGGGTAGAATTACAGGTGTACTTCCTTTCCCAGGCTCAAAAGAGGGAGTGTAAATCTTTGTGGCTGAGGAAAGATGCAGCCAGGCCTGCTATTGTCATACACACATTCACACACAATGAGTCAGGCAGGTGAGCGAGTGGGTCTTGAGATTTGGCGCGAGTGAGGGAGAAAGAAAGAGAAGTGAAACCAGAGGCGTCTTGCTGAGAAGCTCACCTGGGGATGGAGCGGCGTTCGGGCTTATTCAGGTGTGAGGAGGGGTGTGTTGCCTCACCTTCACGTACACACAGATACATGATACTTCCTCTGGTCCCACATCCCGACATGCCTCATTTCACACGAACACCATCTTGCCAAAACATCAGTGCACTGATTAGCTCTACTCAGGCGCATGTATTTATAGCTAAATATATTATTTGGCACAAGTTTAAAGGGAAAGTTCACCCAAAAATGAAAAGGCTGTCATCATTTTCTTAGCCATGTCATTACAAATGTGTATGACTTATTCAGTGGAATAAGTCATGGGTCCATACAGTGAAAGTCAATGGGGTCCAGTGTTGTTCATTGACTTTCATTGTATGGCTAAAAACAGTTTTTTTCTCTCTCTTTTGTATTCTTCAGGAGAAAGAAAGTCATACAGGTTTGAAATGACACGAAGGTGATGACATGATGAAATGATGACAAACTTTTCAGTTTTGGAGTGAATTATCCCTTTTAGAGACAGTTTAGCATGACTGTTTTCTAAATTGTAACTTATATTGACAATATACTTTTGTTTTAGATTTATTTTGAGCTGAATTCACTTGAGCCGTCAATATTTATGAAACTGACTCTCAATGTCGGTAATTTCTTTTAATATGTTTTATTTAATTGTTATCTTTATTGCATTTTAATTGAGAGACAATAAGATCTTGTATATATTCAGGCAATCTTAAATTGTTTTTTTTTTGCATAAAAAAGCACATGATGGTGCTTTATACACATACTCCTCTTAGCTAAACCCTTTGTGACCATCTTCTGGCTGCTGTTTGCAGTCTTTATGTGGATTGATTTCAGCAGCAACATGATTATCCTCATCACTTTAGCGTCCGCATTCTCTGCAAGGCAGCTTCCCGTTTCTCTGCGTTGCAACCCTACACCAATATAGAGTTTATTTCGCCCATTTATTTTTACTAGCAAATCTCTTCCTTCTCCATTCCTCCCACTCGTTAGCCTTCCATTGTTGGAGAGGAAGAAAGGAGGGGATGAGAGTTTGCTAAACATGTGCACTATTGGAATAGTATTCTGGCGTCCCTTTTCCTCAAATTCTAGCTTCTTCTTTGCCAAACATGCTGCCAGTAAAACACAGCAGGACATTTTGTCATATTTTTTTTAAATGATAATGTGAAGTAAATTGAGTATGTAGTGTTTTAAGTCACTATCTTCTTAGTTCACTTTATACAGATGGCCTGTGCCTTTATATGAACACTCAAATCATAGCTGTTTTCAGTATGTTTCATTGTGTGGTAATGTCAATAACATATGACTAATATTTTTTTGCTGAGAAGTGTGCTTCAGCAGGCCCAAATATATGATCTGTGGATCTTCAGTGGATTTTCAGTTGACCTTGTTAGAAATTTTCTAGTACATGCCAACTTATTCTACTAACCAGAACCCCAACACCTAACCCTAACCTAACAGTGTACTAACAGTCTACTATAGTCTACTAATAGTCTAATGAGAGTTAGTTCACATAGTTGCAAAGTTACTTATAGTAGAATGTCTAAAGTGTGTAACCAAATGCTGCTCTTTTGAACTTTTAATCAAAGAATCCTGAAAAAAGGCTTCATAGTTTGAACAAAAATATTAAGCAGCACAACTCTTTTTAACATTGATTATTCTTGATCACCAAATCAGCATATTAGAATGATTTCTGAAGGATCATGTGACACTGAATACTGGAGTAATGGCTGCTGAAAATTCAGATTTGCTATCACATGAATAAACATATATTAAAATAGAAAAGTTCTTTAAATGTGTAATAATATTTCACAATATTACTATTTTAACTGTATTTTGTAACAAACAAATGCAGCTTTGGTGAGCATTTACAATGCTATTGTCCACATTTTTTACCTGTATGAATATGTTTTAGTTGGCCAGATGGAGTTGATGTGTTTGATTTTGTGTTGGTTTGAATCTCACATTTGATAATGCTAGACAGTGTAGATGATATTTACCAAAAACAAAATACATGTGCTTCCAGTGACTGTACAAATAGAACAATTTATTGGAGATGCATGTGTCAGTGCTTTGCTTTGTCACCAGTAGAGGGAGATAAAGAAAGCAGTCTCTAGGGAGTTCAACAATAGGGCTGTATGTGCTAAAGTGAGACGTGTCATTCAAAGGTCACTTGTTCTTCATTGAACAAGAGGCCTTTGAGAAAATTAGTCATAAAAACAAGTTGCTGGAGGTCAGCACAAACATGTGAATGATTGGCAACTAGATGTCCTGTTGGGCACATGAAAGCCTATCTGAGCGGCATGAGAGAGGTGTGATGCTTCCTGCATCAGAGTGTGTTCAGACTTGACTCTTCTGGCAGCTTTTCTCTTCAGCTTGGATGAACTCTTGCTGACATTAGTTTGAGTGTAACGTCTGCTATGACTGCGTCCATATTCACACGCACACAAGACCGGTGACCGACTGAATGCAGATGAGAGGAAAGCCCGAAGGTTGATAGTTTTGAGTAAAGACGCAACAAAAGGCAACCGATCTTTAATAAGACAGACCCAGCAAAGCCTGCAAGACCTGTTAGACCTAACTGTTACTGCTTAGGAACAAGGAAATGAGACGGTGTGTTTCCTTTTTGTCAAGCCAAATCATTTAAAGAGCGCATGTACGTCTGGAAACACATATTTGTACAATGAAGGTACTGTATATGTGTGTGTACATGCTCTTCTCAGGTTTCCCAGTCAAATTATTCAAACCCGGTGTCTGTTTCATAGCAAGAGACAATGTCTTCATGAGATGAATAATAATGTCTCTGTTTGGCTTGTATCTGAGTGTTCAAATATGTCTTGGCACAAGTGATTGGCATATTAAATGTTTTCGTTGAACATGCACAATGGCAACGTAATGTTTCGAGTGTAGGAAAAAAAACACGATAGGATTATCAAATTACCTTGCCGTATGTCTACAAAATTTTTACTCATGATTAGAAGCACTTGAGGATCTCAGAGTTTAAAGAGAGCTTTTAGGCTCCCGTATTAAGGGTGCTGACAGGCCGGAGCTCTGTCGTGTGTTGGAGTGATGGAGAGAAGTTAATGACTACCTGTTCAGGTGAGAACAGCACATACTGTGAAACTAGTCTGAAGACTCTCACTGACAGCTTCTCATAGGAGGGTGGCCAGAGACTGATAGGCCAGAACTTCCTCTGAAAGACAAGGTAAACAGCAGGGCGAGGATGACAGCACAGGAATGTGAAAAATGCACTTTAATGGATCCCTTAGTGTTCCGCAGGGCAGGTCAGTGAGTGAGAATAGAGAGGTAAAAGTGATGGGCTGAGCCTTTGGAAGAACTATACAGAAAAAGGGAGGATGGAGGGGTGTGATGAGAGACTGTCAAACGCATCTACGGACGTAGGTGGGAAAGGAGGGACCCGCTAGATATACCAGAGACGGGACTCTCTACACAGTTACTTATTGTTCAAAGGGAAACGGCTTTCAGTAGACCTTTCGCATACAGTCATGCTCGCTTTGCACTGCTGACAGATTTATCTTGGAGGATGTTAGCGAAAGGCTTAAGCTTTTGAACTCTGCTGTTGTGCCAAAAATATTACTCAACTGTGGCATTACATCATTAGGACTTTGTATTTTTAGGTGGTTGCAATGACTATGTTGGCAACATATTTAGAAAAAATACGCTTGAATTTAGCATGAACTTGCTTATATTTTTACTCGTTATGTAAAGACTTAATGTGATTTAAATTTGGCGCAAGTATAACAGCCTTATTCTGTGATTAACTATAAACATTTCAGTCGTAATTTCTGTGTAATTCTGATAAACAGAAAGACTTGTTGAAATGCAGGTTTAGGTGATTCATATATTCATAAACAAGTTTAATGTAACATTTTACCAAAATCTTTGAATCCTCGGTTCTAATCCAAGCAGATCTGCTATTGTTAGAAATGTGATTTAAGTTGTTGACAATTGTGCCTAACGGCCACAGGATATCCCATGTTAATGGGGTGTTAATGGGTTTCTTTATTGCTAGGGTAATACCGTTGGTCTTTTTGTGTTTAGTGACACTTTAAAGAGACAAAGTGGAACTATTATGTACTAATTCTTAAATTACATAGATTCCTAGGTGGCACAGAGCAAGACTATTTGATGGCTTTACAGAGTAATTGGTGTAACTGGTTTTGGTTTCTCTGACCTTTGACCTTTGACCGCAGAGGCTAAGATGCACCTGCAACTGTGTGTCACGACCCATGTAACCTCAGTCACATAGGCCTCCCTTCAACATGAGAATGCTGGTCAAGACAGCAGATGGATCCTAAAAAAAATAGCTTTTAATGATTTACTCTTTCCTCTGTCTATAAGGCCATAAAATCAAAATCAGGCTAAGTGTGTTTTAAAGGGATGCTCTCATTAAGACATTTTAAAGAATGTTCACACTGCTCACTTTCAATAATAGTGAATTTTGACCAAGGGTTGTCAAGCTCTAAAATTGTCATTGTCAATGTAGTCCATACAACTCATGCATTATATTTCAAGTCCACGTAATCTATATAATTTCCTCACCTTGATGTTGTTCTAAAGCTTTATTACTGTCCTGCTCGCACTTGTCCATTTAATGGCAGAGAATGGTGATTTTCATCAAATTTTTCTATAAGGATGCAAATGTGTCATAAAATAATTTGATATTCCAAGTGCTCTGAAGGCATATGGTAGGGTTTGGCGAGAAACAAACTGAAAATGTAATTCATAATCAAGCGCAAATCTTGACCTTGGCACAGCAGTTGCGCAGCAGTTTTAGGTATCAATTATAATGAATTACAAGTCGAAACATGAGGCCTACAGTATAAACCTCAGTTGTGTCAGAATGACAGTTCAAATAATGTAGGCCTATAGTATACCTAACTCAGTATGTAATTGTTTTCTGTTTGTGTCGGTATTTAAGAAGACTTAATGTACAACCAATTTAATCATTTATTTCTTGAATAATTTTTGGTATTTATAATGAATTCTTTAGTATTTACCATGCGACTAAGGTATGGCAGCCACCATACCCTGCCATATGCAATTGAAGTGATTGTGTGATGGATGAGGGGATGTAAAGAGAGAGTGTGTGAGAGCTATTGGTTTATAGTTCCATGTGTGTGAGCATTTGTGTGAGTATGGAGTGAGAGAGAGAAGCGAGATGTGGAAGTTGATGTTTCCCTCAGGGATGTGACATCCCTGCAGAGGAACAAAACCAGTGCAGTATTAGTAACAGGATACGCCGCTAGCGCAAACTGGAAACTTGTACCTCCTTATCTAGAGGGCAAGTGAGTCGCTTTGTATCATTTTCCCATACATACCTGATCCACCCAATAAGGTCCTGTTTGTGTCTGTGAGCTCTCAATTTACCAAAAATTCCCCAGCGATCAGCCAGCACACAAGGAAACGATATGACTTTCAGTCTTACACGGACAATAACAACTGTTTGTGTAATTAAAATAATTATCAATACCAGCTAATCGCTTCTTTAATAATGTTTGTACAAATAATAATACTATGTTGAATGTACTAATGTGAATAATTTTTTAGTTTTTTTAATTAGTGTTTCTTGACATAGCAGGTTTAACCTGACAGTCAGCTGTGTGTAGACATGACTTTGTCTGTCTGTGT
The DNA here is from genome assembly GCA_037101425.1 of Elopichthys bambusa. Taxonomy (NCBI): domain Eukaryota; kingdom Metazoa; phylum Chordata; class Actinopteri; order Cypriniformes; family Xenocyprididae; genus Elopichthys; species Elopichthys bambusa. Next base: position 22,522,166 of record CM074443.1, read on the forward strand.
GTTTACTGATTCATTGCTTTAATTCCCTGAGTACTTCTTATTTCTAGTGTGTAATTTTGTCAAATATACCGACTCCGAAGTCGGTACTGAAATTTTAAAAACGCCTCTGATTGACCATTGTGTTCATGTGCTCACAGATATGTCTGTGATTGGTTACAATGATCAACATACGGGAGCATTTGAAAGCACACGGAAGTGTTTAAAGGCGTTTTGAAAACAGCGTTTGTGTAAGTGCTCGGTCAGTGTTTACAACATTCTTTTGAAGCGTTGATCATTGTTGCCAATCACAGACATGTCTGATGAGCGCGTGAACACAATGGCCAATCGAAGGTGTTGACTATGGGAAGCACAAGCTCCCTCTTCTGGAAAGGAGATGGGGAGCAGCAGCTCATTTGCATTTAAAGGGACACACAAAAAACAGTGTGTTTTTGCAAATAAATGGGACAAGCTATAATAAATGATCTGTAGGGTATTTCGAGCTGAAACTTCAGATACATTCTGGGGACACCAGAGACTTAGATTACATATTGTGAAAAGGGGCATAATAGGTCCCCTTTAATGTCATGTGGTGTAACTATCAAATAAAAAGTAACATTTTATCTAGACCTTGAATACAAGTGATCCTTAATATATGTCTTAATTTCATAATATTTGCAACAATTAATGTAACTTTCAAATTTAGTTGTTTTTTGAGAGACGCACCGCGTTTTCAACCTGAACTAACCATGCCAAATTATCTGATATTTTAGGAGACTTCAAACTTTACATATCATTTCACGTTGTTGTTTTTTCTTGTGTTTATATATATATATATATATATATATATATATATATATATATATATATATATATATATATATATATATATATATATATATATATATATATATATATTTCCCAATTTACTGACATTTGTTATGACTTCCGCTTCAAACATTACAATGTTCATGATAACTTTCGTTAACTCTACAACAAGTAAATCCACTTCACAAGCTAATTACTCTTCTACAGTGATGCCATATAAATATACAGAGCTACCACAAAAACAGAAGTTCAAACACAGAAAGATGGCTGCACGCTTGCTTCTCTGGCGCATAAGGTCTATAGAAGAGGTGTATTCAAGTTATTGTATGTTTGAATTGGACTTAAATAGATCAGACAAAAAAAACGAGCATCATGTCATTGACCCTAATTCTGTGCTACACTGAAATTACATAAGCTCAAGGTCTTCAGCGTTAAGCTTAAGGTGGATGTTGCTATAGATTATGATAATAGCAACCAGACGTTAGCAGGGAAGGTCTGTGGTGAGACACAAATTGAGAGCTCTATTTGTTACCTCGCCTGAGGTTATACTGCTCAACATGACATTTTTGTTCACCCTTTCTCATCAGCTCTCTCTCTCTCTCACTGCTATCATCCGTTTCACACCAAGTTCCGAAGAGTCTTTGGTTGCGTGTTTTTTTTCACCCTTTTTCCTGAAAAAGTAAGGCGATCTGATCCGGCTTTCACTTTTTTTCTCCCAGAACAATTGCAGAAGGTCTGTGCAAGTGCAGACGGTGGAATGACACAATGAAAGAGTTCAGGGCTTGTAGCCTCATCTGTAAAATCTCCCTCCTCTGGAGGATGTCCATCTGCCTAGTATCTGGTTGCAGAATGGACCCGATTTTGTCAATTTTGACAGGGAATTTTACTTAAAGTTAATAGTAAATGTATGTTTGGTCAACTAGAACCTGATGGTCCAAACTACCCCTGAATCCAAGACATGCTTCCTCAGAACCTAAGGCCTGGGGTGCTCTCTAGTCATGACTTTGTTGCCGTTCAATTTAATTTCAGTGCTCATGTATCATTCACGACTCTTAAGTTTGTCCACGCCTGAGGATATCATGCTTTCGTACTTGTTTCAATGGAAAGGGTGGGTTTGTTGTTTGTGAAGTGATTTTTATTGATGATAAGCGCCATTCTGAAGTGCTTCTGTATGAAGTGAAGTACAATGTATCTGTGATTATGTAAATAGAGATTAGAATGAATATCCATTCATAAAGTGCATGGTTATCATTACACACACACACAGGAAGTGTCCTCATAAACCATGTTTACGTTGTAATACCCATGTCATTATACAAATTTGTTTCCTCATAAACCATGTATACAAGAACGAACACACACACACACATTATATTAGTGTTGTCAATAAATTATAATAAATAAATAAAAAAAATCACAGTTAATCACATCTTAAAATTTTGTATATATTGAATATAATATTGAAATACATATTTTCATTTTATATATATATATATATATATATATATATATATATATATATATATATATATATATATATATATATATATATATTTAATTTTCTGTCTGTCTGTCGTGGGTCATTGCACCAGTGTTTTTTGCATGTAATATTTTAAGTAAATACAAATGTTTTATCAACCATGGCAACTTTTTTTCCAAAAAAAAAAAAAGAAAGATTTTTTGCCAATTATAAATTCATCATCTTAAAATAAGTTAGATTTTCCTGTCATTACAAATCTCAACTCTTACATAGCTTGTTTGACCTTTTTTTTTTTTTTCCTTTGAGGAATGTTCTCCGTTTGATGAATGTTCATTTGACCCAGAGTGTTCTTTAAATCTGAGCACATTTAAAGGGAGCATGTCAAAAGGAGATTGATTTCTGTGCATTTGACTCCAGTCTGCTGTGTTTATATCCAGTACACCCCATTCCCTACAGTGGCTGTGTAAGGACTCTCATAGATTTGGATAGGCTAAATAGCAGTACTCTGTAAGTGAATGAAGCAGTGGTTAGCATCATGATAAAATATAAGACCCTTTTGGCCAGCTTGCAGGCAACATAGACAGACGGCCATGACTCATTGCTACTGGAGCCAACCTGTCTGCAAAAGTACTCAGAACCTGGACCCTGGGTCAGACACCCCCCTCCGCCTTCCTCTCTGTCCCCCAGCTGCTGGCCCTTGACAGAACCACAGGCGGCCCCATACATGGGGGTGTTATATGGGCTGTTTGATCGCCCCAGTTTCATTTTTTTGTGCGTGTGTGTAAAACGGAAAGTGGGTGTGAGAAAGATACCTGATGTAATTTGCTCAATAATCTCTTGTCTCCTGTTTTCTCCTGCTTCTTCTATGTTTTTATAATGAAGGTCTAAAGGTTTTTTTTAAAAAAACCTTTCCCCTGGGCATTTCTTTAGTGCAGCAGGAGAAGGGTGTTGGGTCACAAACCACCATGTCCAATGCAGTCATGAGTAATGTTTCTATTTTAAACTACAGCTATAAACAACATGCATATTTTCTTACAGTGAAAACAAATAGACCAAGCTGCTGAGAAGCCATTAGCTATCAATAAACAATGAGTGCAATTTATTTATTTTTTTATTATTTTTTTTTTACTGGAAGCTGGATGTACTCCTGTGCAAGCAATAGATGTATTTTTTTTTTCCCCCTTGAAAAGCCATTGGTAGCTGCCTGCTATCATTTCAACAACCAGTCCTTAATCAAAGAACCTGTTCCTCATCTAACATATTTGTCTGGTTGATTTGCCTAACCAAAGTAATTTAGTTGGAAAAAGCAATATCAAAAAATTAAAGGAAGTGTTTCTCACGGCATTTCACCCATGGAAACTTTGAACTTTCAGCATCATTACTCCAGTATTCAGTGTCACATGATCCTTAAGAAATCATTCTAATATTCTGATTTGCTGCTCAATTATTAATAAGTATTCTTATTATTATGTTGCTGCTTAATGTTTGTGGAAATCGTGATACTTTTTTTTCTCAGGATTCTTTGATGAAAGTTCAAAAGAACATTTATTTGAAATTGATTTTTTTTGTCGCATTATAAATGTATTTACTGTCACTTTTGAGCAAATTAATACAAATAAAAGTATTCATCTATTATTAATTTTTTTTTTCCTCCAAAGTTTTTGATTGATAGTGTCACGGTTTACAGAAAAATATTAAGCGGCAAAAACTTTTCAACATTGGTAATAATAAGAAATATATCTTGAGCAGCAAATCAACAGAACAAAAGAGACTTTTCAAGAACATTAAAAAAAATCATAAAGTCCCCCTGTAGTCAATAATTTTATCCTTTAAAATTACATATTTAAACGTTTTGTCCTGCAAAAAAAAAAAAAAAAAAAAAAAAAATCTTCATGCCTTAAAATAGCTTTGAATGTAACTCTACACCCTTGCCTCATTTAGAATACGCAGATCTATGAATATGCAAATTAGCCCTGCCTCCACTCGCTCATGCCAGCTCAGAGATCCACTCGGTCAACTTACTGAGGTAAATGCTGCACAATGGTGAGTGCAGTTTATTTATTTTTTTATTATTTTTTTTTACTGGAAGCTGGATGTACTCCTGTGCAAGCAATAGATGTATTTTTTTTTTTTCCCTTGAAAAGCCATTGGTAGCTGCCTGCTATCATTTCAACAACCAGTGCTTAATCAAAGAACCTGTTCCTCATCTAACATATTTGTCTGGTTGATTTGCCTAACCAAAGTAATTTAGTTGGAAAAAGCAATATCAAAAAATTCAAGGAAGTGTTTCTCACGGCATTTCACCCATGGAATTAACACTATATTATTTATATAGTTATACTTTATTCTGGTTTAATTGGGATGACGCTGTTTGAAAATATTTGAAAAGGAGAGAAAAGTCAATTACTTAAGAGTAGTAAATCAGAAATGTTGTGAAGACCCAGGCTAACTTTTGTCAAACTTTTTACGACAGAATATTTATCAGGGTACATCAATTTATGTATTGGCACATACCTTAAAGTCTTGTTTAAAGTCATTGCTACTTTTGAACATTTGGTTACACAACAGATATAACAAATCGATGATACTAGAATTTTAGTTCTGATAACATAATTCAGAAAAATTATTCTAGTTTAAGCAGGTTTTAAAATGGATGTTTGAATCCAACATACAAAATGCTGCTAGAGAAATACTTTTGCCCCAAAACCATATAGTTTCTGAGATACAGCCCTTTGGACAACTTCTGTGACAACTAGCCCCGGTCACACCTACATGTGTATGTCCCATGAGTGTGGAGGATATTTGCTCTCAAAGATATGACCAGGCTTTTCTCCATTTGCTCCTGCAGCTCTGAACATAGTCTGGGAAACTAGTCACAGCATTTCTAGTTTATTTACAAAAACCACACATTTAATAACTGTTAATTATCACAATGAAGCTGTGAGAGTCATTAAAAACAGTAGCTGCATCAGTTGCATACTTTCTGTTAAGGATTAATTAAGAATCGTCAAGGCAGTAGTGAAAACGTGGTTTCAACCACTGAGTGCTAAAATCTTTTTTTCTCTTTTATTTTTACCCTGCATTAGAAATTCCAGGCTGGAAAATCTGAACATAATCCGAAATCATGAAAAGGAAATGAGTGTGAATGTGAGACGGTGAATAAACAGGCTTGGTGTATTTCCATAGGGTTCCACATTGCTTGCTGTGTGGTGCAACTGTGTCTGGGCCACATATGTCAGGAATAATTAAGGCTCCGTCTCTCAGTCCACTGCGTCTGTCTACCCTTCTGTAATAGAGCTGATAAAGCCATGCCTCTCTTGGTGTTCCTGATCCTGACCTTTGGCCTCTACCTGACCTCTTACCTCCACATGCTACTATCAGCTATTCAATATCTAGCCTACCCTGTGACTTCTGTTGGTCTCTGACCTTAGTTGGCACGTAACCCTGAAAAGCATCACTATTATGACAGCTTGATGATATATATATATATATATATATATATATATATATATATATATATATATATATATATATATATATATATATATATATATAATATATATATATATAATATATATATATATATATATATATATATATATATATATATATATATATATATATATATAATATATATACATATACGTATATATATACAGCACTACTTAGTAGAACATTTATGATCTGATCAGAAATGCATTGTCTCGGAATAACCTGACTCTACCTTAATTGATATACTCGATTATATGGGTCACTATATAATTTAAAACACATTTTCAAATATTTAAAAAATATTTTTTAAAACCATTTTCAAGAGTTTTTTTTATTTTATTTAATGACTAAAATGCCATGTGGTGTAACTATCAAATAAGAAAAATATTTTCCTTGAATACATGTGAATGTATACATAGGTACACTATCTGTCAAAAGTTTTGAATAATTAAGATTAAAAAAAAAAAAAAATACAATAAAAGCTGTAATATTGTAAATTATTACAATAAAAAAACAAAAAAAATTGTCATTTATTCCTGTGATGGCAAAGCTGAACTTTCAGCATCATTACTCCAGTATTCAGTGTCACATGATCCTTAAGAAATCATTCTAATATTCTGATTTGCTGTCTGATTTGCTGCTCAATTATTAATAATTATTCTTATTATTATGTTGCTGCTTAATGTTTGTGGAAATCGTGATACTTTTTTTTTCTCAGGATTCTTTGATGAAAGTTCAAAAGAACATTTATTTGAAATTGATTTTTTTTGTCGCATTATAAATGTATTTACTGTCACTTTTGAGCAAATTAATACAAATAAAAGTATTCATCTATTATTAATTTTTTTTTTCCTCCAAAGTTTTTGAATGATAGTGTCACGGTTTACAGAAAAATATTAAGCGGCAAAAACTTTTCAACATTGGTAATAATAAGAAATATATCTTGAGCAGCAAATCAACAGAACAAAAGAGACTTTTCAAGAACATTAAAAAAAATCATAAAGTCCCCCTGTAGTCAATAATTTTATCCTTTAAAATTACATATTTAAACGTTTTGTCCTGCAAAAAAAAAAAAAAAAAAAATCTTCATGCCTTAAAATAGCTTTGAATGTAACTCTACACCTTTGCCTCATTTAGAATACGCAGATCTATGAATATGCAAATTAGCCCTGCCTCCACTCGCTTATGCCAGCTCAGAGATCCACTTGGTCAACTTACTGAGGTAAATGCTGCACAATGGTATCGCTCTTTACAACATCGGACACATGACGGTAATTAATATGATTAGCCTTTTGCTTGACTATGTTATAAACCATGTTCATGTTTGCCATCTCAGAGTTAGACAGCTGCCTTCTAAAAATCAGGAAGGCTATCCTTACAAACGCTTTGAACACCTTAGAACGTTGATGAAGAAAGGCATGTAGTTCGTCATAACATCGTAATATACAGTGGGTACGGAAAGTATTCAGACCCCCTTAAATTTTTCACTCTTTGTTATATTGCAGCCATTTGCTAAAATCATTTAAGTTCATTTTTTTTCCTCATTAATGTACACACAGCACCCCATATTGACAGAAAAACACAGAATTGTTGACATTTTTGCAGATTTATTAAAAAAGAAAAACTGAAATATCACATGGTCCTAAGTATTCAGACCCTTTGCTCAGTATTTAGTAGAAGCACCCTTTTGATCTAATACAGCCATGAGTCTTTTTGGGAAAGATGCAACAAGTTTTTCACACCTGGATTTGGGGATCCTCTGCCATTCCTCCTTGCAGATCCTCTCCAGTTCTGTCAGGTTGGATGCTAAATGTTGGTGGACAGCCATTTTTAGGTCTCTCCAGAAATTCTCAATTGGGTTTAAGTCAGGGCTCTGGCTGGGCCATTCAAGAACAGTCACAGAGTTGTTGTGAAGCCACTCCTTCGTTATTTTAGCTGTGTGCTTAGGGTCATTGTCTTGTTGGAAGGTAAACCTTCGGCCCAGTCTGAGGTCCTGAGCACTCTGGAGAAGGTTTTCGTCCAGGATATCCCTGTACTTGGCCGCATTCATCTTTCCCTCGATTGCAACCAGTCGTCCTGTCCCTGCAGCTGAAAAACACCCCCACAGCATGATGCTGCCACCACCATGCTTCACTGTTGGGACTGTATTGGACAGGTGATGAGCAGTGCCTGGTTTTCTCCACACATACCGCTTAGAATTAAGGCCAAAAAGTTCTATCTTGGTCACATCAGACCAGAGAATCTTATTTCTCAGCATCTTGGAGTCCTTCAGGTGTTTTTTAGCAAACTCCATGCGGGCTTTCATGTGTCTTGCACTGAGGAGAGGCTTCCGTCGGGCCACTCTGCCATAAAGCCCCGACTGGTGGAGGGCTGCAGTGATGGTTGACTTTCTACAACTTTCTCCCATCTCCCGACTGCATCTCTGGAGCTCAGCCACAGTGATCTTTGGGTTCTTCTTTACCTCTCTCACCAAGGCTCTTCTCCCCCGATAGCTCAGTTTGGCCGGACGGCCAGCTCTAGGAAGGGTTCTGGTCGTCCCAAACGTCTTCCATTTAAGGATTATGGAGGCCACTGTGCTCTTAGGAACCTTAAGTGCAGCAGAAATGTTTTTGTAACCATGGCCAGATCTGTGCCTTGCCACAATTCTGTCTCTGAGCTCTTCAGCCAGTTCCTTTGACCTCATGATTCTCATTTGCTCTGACATGCACTGTGAGCTGTAAGGTCTTATATAGACAGGTGTGTGGCTTTCCTAATCAAGTCCAATCAGTATAATCAAACACAGCTGGACTCAAATGAAGGTATAGAACCATCTCAAGGATGATCAGAAGAAATGGACAGCACCTGAGTTAAATATATGAGTGTCACAGCAAAGGGTCTGAATACTTAGGACCATGTGATATTTCAGTTTTTCTTTTTTTTAAAAATCTGCAAAAATGTCAACAATTCTGTGTTTTTCTGTCAATATGGGGTGCTGTGTGTACATTCATCAGGAAAAAGAATAAACTTAAATGATTTTAGCAAATGGCTGCAATATAACAAAGAGTGAAAAACTTAAGGGGGTCTGAATACTTTCCGTACCCACTGTACATCATACACCCACTATATTGCTAAATCTATCCGATTTTTCATATCAACAGAAAAATATACTGGGATAACCTGGCTTCTCTTGAGACTCCCCATGCTAGTTCACTGTTAATGATGGTTACAAGGTAGTTTGTGACCTCACAGACAGCAGCGATTTCAAGCCGCAGGTTTGAGACTCTCTTTTTTTCACTGCAGAAAATACTCAGCAATAGTGTGGACATGAATTTGCACATTGTTTGTCTTAAAGCATATTATAAACACCACATAGACATATAAGCAACATTAAAAACTTGATTTTCACCACAGGGGGTCCTTAATATTTTTAAAGAGATTTCTTTGTTTATTCTGGTGAGTGTTTACATTCCTCCTGATGCGTGCGTGAGCGCGGCGCTAGAACAGCTGGCTGATCAGATCACGTACACAGAGCAGTGTTACCCAAACTCTTTCATTATCATTCTCGGTGATTTCAATAAAGCTAATCTCACCCGTGAACTGCCTAAATGCAGACAGCACATCACATGCCCTACCAGGAATAGTAACACACTGGACCATTGCTACACTGCTTTTAAGGATGCACACCACTCTGTCCCCAGAGCGGCTTTGGGACTCTCTGATCGCTGTTTGGTTCATCTTCTACCAGCCTACAAGCAGAAACTTAAATCTGCTAAGCCTGTGGTAAGAACTGTAAAGAAATGGACCAGCGAAACAGAGCGGGCTCTACAAGCCTGTTTCGACTGCACTGAGTGTTTTTGAGGCTGCAGCCACTGATCTGGATGAGCTCACTGACACTGTGACATCCTACATCAGTCTCTGCGAGGACATGTGTGTTCCCACCAGGACTTACTTAACATACAACAACGACAAACGTTGGTTTACTGCAAAACTCAGACAGCTTCGTCAGGCCAAAGAAGTTGCCTACAGGAGGGGGGACAAAGCCTTGTAAAAACAGGTCAAAAACACACTGAATAAGGAGATCAGTGTAGCGAAGAGAAGCTATGCTAACAAGCTAGAACACTAGCTTTCAGCTACTGACCCAGCATCAGTGTGGAAGTGCCTGAAAATCATCACCAGCTACAAGACCCCCAGCACTGTGGAGAACCAATATTTGGCCAATGATCTGAGTACATTTTACTGCAGGTTTGAAAAGCCTGGTCTCACACCCCACACCCGCTCTGACCGGCTCACCACACAGCCATCAACACCCTCCCTCCCCCCTCCTGCTTCTCAACCTGCACTTCAGATCAGTGAGAGGGATGTATGCAGAGTCTTCAGGAAACAGAAGATAAGGAAAGCCAAAGGCCCAGACGGTGTTTCACCAGCCTGTTTCAAAGCCTGTGCTGTCCAGCTGTCATCCATCTTCACACTGATCTTCAACAGATCACTGGAGCTGTGTGAAGTCCCCTCCTGCTTCAAATGCTCCACCATCATCCCTGTACCCAAGAAACCGAAAATCACAGGACTAAATGACTATACAGACCTGTTGCATTGACGTCTGTGGTCATGAAGTCATTTGAGAGACTGGTGCTGGCCTACCTGAAAGACATCACTGGACCCCTGCTGGACCCCCTGCAGTTTGCTTATCGAGCAAACTGGTCTGTGGATGATGCAATCAATATGGGACTGCATTATATCCTACAACATCTAGACAAACCAGGGACTTATGCAAGGATCCTGTTTGTGGACTTCAGCTCGGCTTTCAACACCATAATCCCGGATACCCTCCTGAATAAACTGACACAGCTCTCTGTACCCACCTCCAGCTGTCAGTGGATCACCAGCTTCCTGACAAAAAGGCAATAGCTAGTGAGGCTAAGAAAAACTCACATCCAGGACCCTCACCATCAGCACTGGAGTTCCTCAGGGTTGCATGCTCTCCTCACTGCTCTTCTCCCTCTACACAAATGACTGCACCTCTAAAGACCCCTCTGTCAAGCTCCTGAAGTTCGCAGATGACACCACAGTCATCGGCCTCATCCTGGACGGAGACGAGTCTGCTTACAGACTGGAGGTTGAACAGCTGGCTGTCTGGTGCAGTCACAATAACCTGGAGCTGAACACGCTCAAAACAGTGGAGATGATAGTGGACTTCAGGAGAAACCCCCCTGCACTCCCCATACTCAGCATCATGAACAGCACTGTGGAGGCAGTGGAGTCATTCAGGTTCCTGGGCACCATCATCTCTCAGGACCTGAAGTGGGACAATCACATTGATTCCATTGTGAAAAAGGCTCAGCAGAGACTGTACTTCCTTCACCAGCTGAGGAAGTTCAACCTGCCACAGGTGCTGCTGACACAGTTTTACTTAGATGTTATTGAGTCAGTTCTGTGCACTTCTATAACTGTTTGGTTTGGGTCAACCTGCAAATCAGATATAAGAAGACTGCAACAGATTGTTAGGACAGCTGAAAAGGTAATTGGTGTGCACCTGCCCAACCTTCAGGACTTGTGCAACTCTAGAGTGAAGAAACGGGCAGGTAACATCATCACAGACCCCTCTCACCCTGGACACAACCTGTTTGCACTTCTGCCCTCAGGCAGACGTTACAGATCTCTGTGTACTAGAACATCTAGGCATAAGAACAGTTTTTCCCCCATGCTATCTTCAGCTTAAACAGCTAACATAGCAATTACCCCTGTTTTAGTATTCACTTTTATTACTTGAGATAGAGTAAAAAATTAGTTGTGTAAAATGTGTGTGTATATGTATGTATGTATGTATGTATGTATATATATATATATATATATATATATATATATATATATATAGGGTTAGAGGAGTGCTGTGTGGTATATATATATATATATATATATATATATATATATATATATATATATATATATATATATATATATACACACATATATATATATATATAAAATATATATATATATTTTTCATCCTGCTGTATATACAATACATATTGCACAAATCTGTCTTCTGTTCCAGATGTATACCACATTATTATTACTATTTATTTTATTTTACTTTATATTTTTTATACTTTATTTTATATTTTTGTTTTGCTTATTTAAATGTTCTTTCTGTTCTCATGTCATATGTATATGTGTACCAAGATCTCCTGAAGAAAACCACAACAAATATAAGTAGTGTATATAAATGTTTTTAACTAATATCAAATTCATAATCTAATGTGTATTAAGACAAAAAACAAAAAACTGAGTATCGTTGACCCAGTTGACGACAAAACAAGACATTATGTGGACCTGTTTTTTCACTCACCTAGTGGTTCAACGGGTCACAAAAGTCACAGTTCAGATCATATTACGGTTTTTGATTCACGGATCAGGCAATTTTTCAGATCAGGATTTTTTTTTTTGATGGGTGGTAAATGTAACTTTGCTTTCCATTTATTACTTAAAGAACACTTTAGGTACTTCGATACCACAGCAAAAACTACTAGCCTAACAAATAAAGTTCAAACATTATTAAAGGCAAGTGAACAGTCAGTAAAAAAAAAAAAAAGATCAAATACACTAATTACAAGCATATAAATACAATATAACAAAGTTACAAATAAAGCAAGGTCTAACTGTAGTGTATTCAGGTACAGACATAATTTGGCCTAAATATTAAAATAACATTAAAGTGTTCACTGTATAAATTAAATATAGGTTAAGCTGTGTTTTGTTGTTTGATTAACATTAATGACTTGCCCGTCACTTTCAAGACCAACTTCACGGATCAAATATAATGATACACATCCGATTTCTTCCTCAACTGTTTACGTTCACTTATGACATAACTGACTGCGTTTACAAGAATACTTGCCGAGACTGATATTTTTGACATAATTTTGTGTGAATGTGTCTGTTCAAACGCATTGAGATCAATTCGCAAGTACCGAATATTGATGGTGAAACTTGGCACTTAATCCGTGAAACACGTGTGCCAAATTGTGGAGCCTGGTCCGTACAGATCAACTACGATCCGTTTAACCCCTTCTTACCGCTTTATCTCTCTCTTTAAAAAAACAAAAATACCAGCATACACACTGATGTCAGAAGATTGATTTGGACAATAGATTCTAAAGGCCTGTAACAGCCTCAGCACTGGCAAACAGTTTGCTTATAAGAAACACGCTAAACCATCATGTAGATGATGAGATCTCGTCAATGGTACATTGCTGTGCCCGCTCATTCCATGCAACCTGTCAGTGAGGTTATTGCATCACTGAGTCCTGGAAGACCCATCAGCCTCCTGGCTCTGGGAATAGTGGGGGCTTCCCTCTCACTGGCAACAAGCAACCTGATCAGCAGGCATTATCACCTCATAATTACAGTCCTTTTGGACATATTAGCGTAGGCGCTGTGATCCGGTTTCAATGCAGAACCCAATTCCCCAACACATTCCCCTCCTCTCCCATTTTTTACAAATGCCTTCTCAACAAACAAGCCTTGTATAAAAATATCCCCCGGCAGTAATGGTTCTCTGATGCAGTTGGCCAGAGCATTAAGCATGTGATGTGATGTGGCCAATGGGGAAGACGTGGGGTGAAGCGTGTTAGGTTACCTGAGTGGGGCATGATGATTTTGCATGGCGATGGTATTTATATCAGCAGTGAAAGTGTCATGGCGAGAAGGTCAGAGGCTTGAGTAAACACATGAGTCTGCCGTATCAGAGAAAAATCTGCTTGTTAAACGTGCAAGACCTGTGTGAACACACATTTACACAAAGCACATATGCTCCTAGCGCTTGTGGTTTTCTCATATCAAGAGGCCTGTCTGACTCGATGAGATCACTCAAAGAGAAATCGAGAGTTACATTTCCCCACTTCTTTATAGCACAATTTATGTCAATTGAAATTGAGTGGAACCAAAATCAAATGTACTGAGTCTGACTGAGGTGATAAAGTGCATATTTCCCAAGTGTAGTAATATGGTAGAGTTTCTTTCACACTTTCTCACACACATACACATTTGTCTAACAAGTCACACATGCAAATCTCTGACCTACAGAGCAGGGGTAAAATAAAAGCCATGAGAAATAGCAGGTTATCATAGTGCTCTCTATGGGGTTAGCGTTTACTTTCCGTGTGCTTCCCTTGCGTATCAGTTTCAAATGACAACATTGGTGTAATTGCACCATTCCAATGTGTGATAGATGAAACCCTTATGTCTTCCCCCGGTTATATGATGAGAAGAAAGAAAAACCTGTGTTTATTTTCTCCAGGCAGCTTCGTGCTGTCTCAAATGGAAACTATTACCTGAAGCTGAGTTGGGCCAAACAAATATCTATTAAAGCGAAATAATAAAACAAACTACCGTAGGCTGTGAACAAAATATTTGAGCCCTAAACACTAGTTCTAAACTCTAGATTTATACCATGTTGGACTCAAAAACAGACTTTTGCTTCCAAAGCTGAGAAAGCATGAATCTCTGCAGTGTGTGAACAATCGCCCACTTTTAAGTCTAATTGCCACAATATATATCCAAAAGCAGGAGATTTATTGATGTTATTACCTATATTTTCAAGCATAAATCATGAGTGGGGTTTCAAGCTTTAATGAGTTAACAGTTTCAAGTTCCCTCGCCCTCCTCCAAGAACTCATATCATTCCATAGATGGCTTTCATATTTGTCGAGTTAAACGCATCAATCCTCATTCAAGCTCTTGGACTCGAAGCAACTGTGGGCCTCCAGGACACCTGTGTGGACCACATCAAATGTGCCACTCAGTCTGTCTAATACACATACACATATGCACACTCACTAAGACAAACTCTATGTATGTATATATAGATATTTAAGGATGATAAATATGTGTAGGTAGAGGAGATCAGATAACTTAAGTGCCCATAAGTATTTGGGCACTTTTGGACAGTTCAGTCACATTCACGTTTTCTTAGTCAGCTTTTATTTATTTGTTTGTTTGTTTGTTTTTTTACCAGTTGGTCATAGTTTGCAGATTAACCACAGGTGTAGTTCATTGCATGAACTGTAAACATGTTTCAACATTTTAATGAATAATTTATTTTGAATGTAAGGTTTGTGAAACATTTTCCATGAAGAGTTTGTGCTTTCTTTCAAATAAATGGCAATTGGTTTGCTATTTTGTTATCAAATTCACAGACATTTATCGATGGAGGATAATCAAAATTCATCAATTGTAAGTGGGTCTCTATTTTTCAGTTTGCAAATTAATTCGGTTTTATTTTATTTGAGACCTTAATTGTTTCCGGCATTGAATAAAAGATAATTGCAACTTTTTATCTCACAATTCTGACTTTTTTTCTCGCAATTGCATGATATAAACTTGCAATTCCGTGATATAAACTCGCAATTGTGAGTTATAAAGTCAGAATTGCGAGATATAAACTAATTTTCTCAGAATTGCGACTTTATAGCAATTCTGGCTTTATAACATGCAATTGCGAGATATATAAAATCAGAATAGCAAGATATAACCTCACAATTCTGAGGAAAAAAAGTCAGTCTTTTTTATATTAAGTTTATATTTTACAATTCTGACTTTATAACTTGCAATTGTTGGTTTATATCTTGGAATTCTGAGGAAAAAAAAATGTCAGAACTGCAAGATGTAAACTCGCAATTGTGAGAAAAAAGTAAAAATTGTGAGATAAAAAGTTGAAATTATCTTCTAAAATGTTTTATTCCGTGGCAGAAACAAGCTAGACTAGACAAAACAGAATAGTGCCTTAGTAGCTTAAAGGCAGAGTGGGATGCTATCAGTTGACATGCACCCTACTGCTAATGTGGATTGTTAGTGTTAGGTGCCCAAACTTTGTAACCACTCAGAGTTTGTTAATGACTCTTCCTTGACACAGGCAAAATTTTATGGTGCTAGTCTGTATATTTAGCAATTATACTGTAACAGATCTTTATTTGTGGTAGTAAAATGTACCATTTAACATGTGCTTTGTAAAGTGTGCAAGTATTTGAACTCCTGAAGGATGAAGCTATGAAATTCAGAGAAACGATTTTTCTTAGAGGTGGACAAATAAAGCTGTCTCCAGCCCCCAGTAAAAGCTCCCGTTAAAGAGTGCGACTAACTCATCTTAATGGAGTGTTATTTTTCTGTTCCGTCTCTCTTGGTAACATCATAACATTTTCCTTTCCCACCCACAAATGTGAGCCCTGCCGTTGACATGGTATTAGTCAAGGCTCGCTTTCAGAGTCTGGCTGTGCAAATTCAGGCGCAGGTCTTCGGCACCTGCCAATCAACGCCGCAGTACTGTCCCAGTTCAGCCACAACAATACATGCACACCATCTCTGCAGCTGCCCCTTCTACCTCACCAACCCCACCCTTCGCAAATGGTCGCTTTTTATTAGCAAAAAAAGCACATTCAGCAAGTTAGCTAATATTTCTGTTAGCTCCGAACAGCTGAAGTCAGGTGATAAGTTCATGTTAATGTGAAATTTGAAGTTCATCTGTGGGATACGAAAGTGATAAAGCTGTTTTTGTTTTTTCTTTTAGTGCTGAGTGGACACAGGAGTATAATCGCTCCATAAGGCGGTATATATATTATGCCGACCTGCGTATTCCATATTTTGTAGTTGCTCCCCTGTTGCTCACCTCTGGGTTGCAAATGTTCTTTTACTACTTAAATAGTTCCATCTCCTCCCAAAAAAACATCCCATATGGTCCCCCCATTGTTTCGACTACCCTACTCCCTGGTGTCATGCCTTGTCACTGTTATTATAGGCTTACACTCACAAGATTCTGTGATTTGTTGTCCTCTTCTGGCTTTGAAGATCTAAAGAGTTGTACAGCGTGAGATGAGGGGAGATGAAGATGAAGTCGACAGCCGTGGCCTTAACCCGAATCTCATACGGCCGTACACATAAACACACGACAGAGCATGACTATACACAAACTCTGACAACCCCGAGTCAAGAGGCGTGGGTCAAGTTACGATTTCCCCTTTGTGTCTTTAAAAATCCGCAGATGACAATTACGGCGGATTTGATTAACTTAGAGGGCGGCGCAGATAGTCCGGCTTTTTTATGAAGGGCCGGCAGCTTAGGTTTCACTAGCTGTCATTTATACAGCCAGAGAAAGGCAGGGGGAGTCCCTTTACTGCTGAGCTGGGGCCTGGGCCCAGACTTCAAACACTACTCTCCAGCATAGCTCTTCACTTTTATAATGTGCAGGGAATGAGAGTACGCGCATACACAGCACTTAAAATGCTACATTAGGGGAGTTTTTTGGAGTAGTGTCTGAACTCCAGCAGTTCTGTTTAACTTGGACTATTGTAAGTGTCATTTCTTGAGACCTGTCCATGTGACCACTTTTCGTAATCCAGTATAGTATTTTTTTTCATTTGCTTTTCTGTTAGTTGTTTGCTTTTCATAACATGTTTCTTATGCTTTGTATTTTTGCTTTTTCACTTTTCCATCATAGAAAATAACCTTTGGTTTTAGAAGGATCCCTTTTTTTTTATTAATAAAAATAATAAGAAGAAGAAAAATGAAGAAGAAATATTAATAATAATAATAGTGATCATCCATATCATGATACACTGTTTATTTGATTCTATTTATATAATGTAACCCTTCCTCTTCGAACCGCCCGCTCTAACTGGGACTCGAACCTGGGTCCATCGGCATGGGAGTCAGGCACTCTAACAAGGAGGCTAAAGAGCACAGTCTCTAGAGCGCCTCTTGAGATCAGGGGAGTGAGGTTTACACGCACAGCTCTTACTAGCCTATGTCTGTTACACTCACCCCCTAAACCTCACTCCCATCCAGGTCACGGCACCAATGTAACCCCTCCTGTTCGAACTGTCCGCTCTAATTGGGACTCGAACCCGGGTCCGCTGGCATGGGAGTCGGGCGCTCTAACAAGGAGGCTAAAGCCCGCAGTCTCTAGTGTCAGTCGCTAGAGCACCTCTTTAGATCAGGGGAGTGAGGTTTACACTCTTACTAGCCTACGTCTTCTACCTTTCTAAAACCAAAGGTCATTTTAGAAGTGGAAGTATTATTTTTTTAAAAACATTATTATTTTTATTATTATTATTAAAAAAATTATACTTCTTATACAGTTAAGATCAAATGATTTCTGTACTTCCCTCTAATCAGCAAACGGCAAATCCAATCTCTTCTTAAGGCCCCTTTCCCCTCTCTCTAAACCAAAACCCCCTTTTGCCAGACTGTCTGTGACAAAGGCAGCCTTTAGTCCCTTGAGTTCGGTCACGAATGGATTGGGCCCACTTGTTTTTACAAGCACCCCGTGTCAATGGTCTAGTTTATTGAGACAGGTCTCCTCTTGGCCTGTGAGGCGCTCAGCCGATGGACGGCACGGATGAGTAACCCTTGTGTATAAATAGCTTCCTTCATTAAATCAGTTGTTCTCTTAATTGAACTTAAATAAAGAATGACTTATGCCGGCCAGCTGGTTTTAATAGAGCCGACTGGCTTGTGGTGTATAAGAGGAGCATTATTTCAGTGCACTGGGCCAATTGCAGGGTGTACTGGGTGTTATCAATATAGAAGGTGAAAACAGGAGAGGCCACCAGCCAGCCTAATGCATTCTGAGCTTTCATTGGTTTATTTTCCTAACAATGAAATAAATGGTTTGGTAATTAAATTTTCGCCACTGGCTTTAGACCTAATGGGCATCTGTGACAAGTGTTAATGTATGGCGAAGAGGCCGAAGGGTTTGACACGAAACACGCCAGCCTCGTTTCTGAACGCTACATACTCTTACACACTTTTCTCTACCGTCTTCTAAACCTGCAAGCAATTTTGCTGTGGAAGGCCAATCAAACTCCTCTGCCAGGGCACAGTTTGTATTAATCTGCTAACCTAATGCACCGAGCTCACTCAGCTGCACTGGGATACTTTTCTCCAGCCATCTTTTTTTTTCTCAGTCTCTCTCCTCCCTGAGACAAGAATTCTTGAAGTGAGCCGTTGTTTGAAAGCGTTTTGTGGTCTCTGGCAGCAGCAGCTGATGGAAATTTGCTGAGTTGGAGCCCTGAAATGTTGCAGCTGTCTCAGAGGAGCTCGGCCACAGCTCTGAGTCTCACTGCTTGGCCGCTGGTCAAACGGAGGGAGAGCACTGATTGACTTCCTCCCACCCTCTCTTCATTATTTTCTTTCTTGGTATCCCTTTTACACCCTATGCCACTTTATCATCTAACACTTTCTATTTAACTGTCGCATTTTCAGACCCCCAGTCTTGTCCAGCTTGTAAACCAAGTAAAGCTATTACCTCACTTGTGGGTCAAAAAATGATGAAGATTCCTTCCGCCCCCTCGTATGGTGGAAATCGAATAAGGTTTCATTACTTTAGCCCACGTTTACAGGACCTCCTGAGCCACAGGAGGAAATGGAGAGCCATTTCTTGACCATAACTCACTCATGAGAGATTTAGAGTTTAGGGGGAGATGCTCCAAAATAGTGTGAACTCATTTGTATGTGTGCTGCACTCCACTAAGAGGAAAACAGCCACTTGTCGTCTGGAGAGATTGAGTAATGCAATCCTTCACAGCCCAGCAGCACCGCTGCCACATACCTCACTAATAGCAGGTTGATTATCAACAAGACTGTCCTTTAACACATTCCCAACATCTGCTTTCTGTCTAAGCGTGGAGGGTGGATATGCATAGACGTTGCAGAACACTTGCACACACCACTTTCATTGTAAGTGCATTTTAAAAAAATACCTTCTGGTTCAGCAATTATATTTATTTATATATGTATGTGTGTATATATATATATATATATATATATATATATATATATATATATATGCACATTTAATGCACTCATTTGTGCACTTATTTACACTCAAACGCTTTAATATGCTTAAATTTAAGTATTTAGACAGGATAATGCTGCTTCTGCTGTAAAAGACATCCTTTTGACATTGTTTGACACCATTTTGATGGAGAGAGTTTTAGACGTACAGATAATGTGCCATATCCTCCTACGATGAGCAAATTTTGTTAGTGTTACATCCTGGGTAAAGTTTATAAACTTATGCACTGTCCTGGAAGGCCCTTTGGTTTAAAAGCAGTTATTGCAGTGGGTGGGATTGAAGTCTTTTTTGTGTTTTTTTTATTTTTTTTATCCAGTGTCTCTGCGTTCAGCAATGTACATAGCACAAACTCACACAGGCTGAAATATGTATACAATCATGAACACACAAACTTGTTTTTATATCACTGTGTAGACTTTCCATAGACATAATGGTTTTTATAATGTACAAACTGTATATTCTGTCCCCTAACCCTACCCATTAAAACTACATAGAAAACGTTCTGCATTTTTACATTTTCAAAAAACAAAAACAACAACAACAAAAAAAAAACAACAACCATAATTTAGTATGATTTATAAGCTGTTTTCCTCATGAGGCATGATCAAATGCCTCCACAATGTCAAAAATGTCAGGTTTTACTGTCTTTGTGGAGACATTTGGTCCTCACAATGTAGATTAAACAAGAACACACACACATTTCGCTATATTAGTGAAGACATTGCTTAGACTTTCATTGATTTACTATCAGGTTAATGATATTTTCTATCACCTAACCTAACACCTACCCATCACAGAAACGTGCAAAACACTAGATTTAAATAAAAACATGTTTTGGCCGACTTAAGCCTTTTTAACTAGCGAGGACCATTAAAATGTCCTCACTAGTCGGTTGTTATAATAATTTACTATATAAATGAAGACATTTGGCCCTCACAATAGCCAAACCTGTACACACACACACACACACACACACAGCGACTGTATATACAGTTTGTGTATATTTTAAAAATATGCAGATCACATTATCAGTCCCTACTTTTGTTGCTTCATACAACCAAATGGCAAAGCTGGTCTTTTCCATACCACCTATTTATTTGTTTGATTGTGCCTGTTCTTATATTCTTATTAGAACACACAAACACACTTATCAAAAATGATATCAGACTATTCTCGCACTTTACACTATAGAAATTCTATGTAGACATTGGTGTCCCATCCAACAAACAAACAAAAAAATAGTGACTGATGCCCCTGGTCTTATGGTATTATTGACAGTATGATATTAACATGTATAACATTAGTGCAGCAGAGCATCTCTTAGTTTTGCTTTAATGATGGCTTAAAAGCCTTACAACTGATTCACTGGTTCCCCACAAACCCACATCCGTTTGATTGACACATGCCTCCCTGGTTGTTGGGACATGTTGCTGATTGAGGCATGGCATGCGATTTCCCACTGAACCCCATCCCTGATTTTCACTCATTACAAAGCCCTCTGAAAGTCCACAGTGTCTCCTCTCAGAACTGATTTCTCCAGCTTCTCGGTTTCCCCCTCGTATGGCTCCTGCGGCCGAGGCCAGTCGCTTGGGCAGGCAACAAATGGAATCAATTTATACCCCTGGAGCAAGGTGGTTTTGATGACATTTAAAATGTTCACAACGTAAACTCTGGATATAAACATTTCAGGTCAGGAAGAGTTTAGAAATGTCTTTCATAAACATGCACAGGGAAGATTTTTGACTTGTTTTTGATAGATGGCCAGTCGTGTGTTCAAAATGTAATACAATTTGTCATGCTATGTCCTGACAGACAGACAGAGAGAGAGAGAGAGGAAAGTTATGGAAAATGCAGGAATTAATCGGGACTTATTAGTTCTGACCAGAAATGTGTATTTGGAAAATTAAAGCAGGTTATGATATCTGCCTTTAGAGAAACTCAAATACACATTAAATAATGAAATCATTATTTAAAGTCAAAGTGAACATATACATATGCTCAAATAGAGGTTGAAAAATACAGATCTTATACGTGAAGGGAACAGTGCTGTTCAGTGACCACAGAAGAGTGATATAAGCAATGAACCTTTCAGTGAAAACATGAATGTTTATTTAGCAATGTAGCCTACTGCGGCTCTGACAAAAAATTTAGAAACAGTCCATTGATTTATTTTAATATATTTAATATTTTTTTTATTTTTGTCCAATTTTTCTTTAATATAATATTTAAAGTGTTTAAAGGTATTTCAGAATAATGAAAATAGAAATGAAATAACGTTTAGGTTAAATAATTTTTATTATAAAATCAAATGCAAATGTTCAAATCTAAACTAACTCTGTGTGTGTGTGTGTGTGTGTGTGTGTGTGTGTGTGTGTGTGTGTGTGTGTGTGGTTCAGGTAAACCATATTTTATGGTGACAAAATGTCCCCACCAAGATGGAAATATGCAAAATCCTTGTCCTTGTGGGGACATTTTTGCCCCAGAAGAGGAAAACAGCTTATAAATCACATTAAAGTGATATTTTTTGAAAAATGCAAAAAGTTTTCTGTGAGGGTTGTGTATAGGGGTAGGGGACATAATATACAGTTTATACAGTATCACAATAATTATCTATGGAAAGTCCCCATAAAACATGAAAACCCAACAGTGTGTGTTTGTATGTGTGTGTGTAAAAGCTGCATATTATGTCATTTTTATCATTTTATTCTGTACTAAAGCAGGTAGGAATTCTCCACCCCTCGTTTTTATATTCTCATACGAACAAACAAGCTTTTTTACTGTTCCTGATCATTAAATATTAGGGATGCACTGGAATTGCAACTAGGCTTAATTTTCCAGCCTTGTGGCTTTAGCGTTAATGTTAAAGGACAAGGTTAGTGTTAAAACCCTACACTGTAAAAGTCTCTTTCTGCAGCTTGACCATCTTAATTGATCCTCCATTAGTGCTTTATAGACACTGTGTCCTTCGTCCTGTGCCTCTTTTATAGATACTAATAAAATGTTCAAAGTCCCTGTGCAGCTCCTTATCATGCAGCAGTGTTTTTAATGCCCTGCTTACACCGGGAGTGTGACTCTGTCTCTCTACTGTACAGTCTGATGATGAGGGTACGGTTTCACAGCCCCTTCCTTCATGTCGCAGCCTGGCACCATTTTATGACTGGAAAAAGAGAAAGAGGAAAAGAGAGAGGCATTAAAAAAGAGATATATAAAGACGCACAAGATTGGGTGGGAGGATGCAGGAAAATAAGCAAACTTTATTTTCTGATTTGTACAAATATGTTAAATGATCAAAAGCATTTACCGTTTTCCCAAAGCTATATAAATAAAGCCTATTTCATCTATGGCAAACAGTGCACTGGGGGAAATAGCGACTATAATGACAGGCCTCTGATTATAGTCTGTGTGCATTGAGTTACTTGTTGTTATTGGTTTAAATCATATATTTCCGTTTCTAGGTGGAAAAAGAAATCAGCTGGATTTAGGAATGTGGAATATGGTGGAATTAATAACCCTAGAAGGATATGATGTGAGCAATTCCTGTATGTACACTACTGTAAATGGTAAAAGTGTATCAGTAGTGTAGTCTGATCTCCAGTGCTGCTGCTGGGAATGATGAAGTTTTGTGGCTCAGTTTTGACAGACCAAGAATAAGAACATAGAACATCATTATATCATATTTATTTATTTATATATTTTCAATGTGCAGCTGCATGATGACAATGTTCACAATGAAGCAAACTGATTATACCATTTTGCTTGAATGTTTTGCAGATGGTGAGACTTGTTTTTTTTTTATTGTAGGTCGGTCACTTAAGTTTTTTGAAGTGACTTATTTTACTTTTTAAATCTAAAAAGTAAGACTGCTAGGTGGTCAGACTAGTTCTCAAGTCACAGTCTTAACATAGTGGCTATGGTTTTGCAACTGACCCCAGAACTGCAAATTGTGTAGAAGCAACAACTGTTTTGTTAATGTGATATTATTTAGGGTGACTAACTGTTTAATGGTGAAGATGCCTGTAAAAAAAAAAAAAAAAAAAGTTTGTAGACCTTTTTACAGTTTAATGTATGTTTGATAGATCCACTGTTCCTGTGATTTTTGTGGAAAAGTTACACTGTTAAAATCTAGAAATAATATTTGTGGTGTTTATGCATGGGGGGAAAGAAAGGATGAAAAAATGTTTTTCTGTGTTTAGATGCATCCATGTGAGTGTTATAAATATGATGCATTGGGTGGAAATATAGTACCAATTCAAACTCTTTAGCATTCGCAGAGTTTTCTGTTTTGGTCCACAGTTTAACTACCTAGTAGCAGCCCTGTACCACATTTAGTTACAGAGTATATTATCTTGAAATAGTCTTGCTTTCCATGAAGAGATGCAAGAACAACTAAACCTAAGTGAATAATTTGCTGAAACACCTTAAGCTCCTTTCAAACTAAATTACAAAATCAAAGTAGCACTTGCAAATAATTATGCTTGTGTTTTTGAATCAGGGTACGAAGGAAAACAACAATTAACAGTGAAAGTTCCCTCATTCACTAACTTTGTCGACTCGCTCTGATAGGAGAGGAAGTATCTGTTTACTTTGTGATTACGACAATTTTGCTGTCGCGGGGCAGCAAATTCAAACCAGTCGTGAGGCTAGATTACTCCAGACAACATGAAGTTCGTACGGCCGTGCACATCCAGTCCTCCGCCATCGGCTGCGATTTCTTCAAAGTAAAATAAACCTTTATACATAATTACAGAGAATTCTGTATATTTTTCTGTCCGTTCCCCTCTAACAAAAAGGGTATATTTTAAGGGCCAAGCATGTCACGCTTAACCACCGGCCTACAAAGTAGATCACACATCGGAGGACCTGACCCGAGTCTCTTGTTTATTCAGAGCAAATTCTAGAGAGAGGGTAAAAGGAGCCTTATTCAGTGCACATACCAAATCGCATGGACTGTCATATTTAGACAGTTCATATATCCCCGCTTCAGAGTTGCCATGTCGTGAAAACATTATCAAAGTAAATATTATGACTGTACACATGTTCTTTTATGCAAAGAGCACTAGTGTGAAGTTGGGTCCAATCTTCGGGCCTTGGACCTGACTCATGAGAAGGTGCTGAGACGGCTGTGAACATGAAAGCACTGAGGTTGCTTAAAAGCATAACTGGGTTATCAGCCGGGTCTTGATTGCGTTATTATTCAGTGCTACTGTTTTTCTTATCAGTCAGTCAACATTTCAGGTCAGGAAACAAGCTGGAGAGACGCTTTTGGCTGTGTGCCATGTAGACCTGAAAGCATGCACCTCAGAAACCCCACACGTGTGCGTACGGTGAGATCTGGACAGTGTCCCTGTGACCAGAGAAGGATGTGAACAATTACCAATTCTCAAAACACTACTTTACCGTAGTTAAATATATTACACGCCTTACACCCACAGCGGCCGCGGCCCTCTCTTGCTGCAGCCTGCGATATGTGGACCTTACAGAAATCCAGCCACCTTCAACAGGCACAGTCTACTGCAATTAACCAATCATCATAATCATCATCATCATTACCATCATCATCATCATAATCATAAACTCACTGAACGTGCTTTGTACAAGGTGCTTCACACTAATTTACACCAGTCAATGTTAGTTTTTGTTTTATTTTCACTTCTTTATTGGGAGAGAATTTTAATATGAGTTTAGAGCTTATATGAAAATATTCATACACTGTTCTGATTTTACAGATAGAGTACAGTAAGAGATACAATAAGAGATTTAAGGCAGAACGGGGAGTGTTTGTAACAGGATAAAAAAATACAATTTTATATCTGGCTTATAATTTGATTTGACCTATTAATGGATTTTAAATGGATGTTAGATTCTGATGTTTAATTTGATATATAACATCAAACTTTATATTTAAATGTTAAAAAAACTAAAATCATTATGGCTGAGCAAACAGAGAGGGTTGTAACATTACTTTACAATGTGAATTTACTGGTGACACAAAGATTGCACAAAATGGGATGGTGTATAAACTACATTTGACAGAGCTGTGAGAGTGACTAATACACACACACACACACACACACACACACACACACACACACACACACACACACACATTTCCTGTTATGTATTTTAGAGTTGTTAACCTATGATTTATGAATTTGCATGTATTTTTATTATTTAATTTGCTGCTATGGGATAGTTCTCCCCAAAAATTCAATGTCGTTCCAAACCTTTTTTTGCATGGAACACAAAAGAAGATATTTCGAAGAATGATTCAGCTGTTTTTGTCCATATGTAAACCCTAATGCTCAAAATAATTAATTGGTTTGAGTAGGACAAACTTAAACTAAACAAGTTCTGTCAAATTAACTTTTATGAGTATTTAGCACTTTCTTTTTCTTTCAAGTTCACAGAACTGATATATTTTAAGTGAACTAAACTGTTTCATTGTTTATGAATTTTAGCAAGTTAGCATTTTCTGAATTAGCTTGTTATAGCTAAGTATGTTTACACTGATACAATTTTTCACATTGAGATTTCATGAAAATTAAGTTAAATGTATGAATTAGTGTACTCAAACATTTTAAGTTAAGAACAATTAAAATGTATGAGTACAAAATAGAACTGCCAGTTCTGTTCATTTAAACTTTGAATTTCTTAACTTAAAAAAATGTTGAGGCAACTGATTGTCTTAAATTTTTTTGAGTCTTGCTAAATAATTTGGGTTTACTGTCTAAAACCGGACCCTTTGACCTATTTATGAAATATATAAATAAATAAATAAATAAAAAATCATTTTTTAGGTTGTGACACAGTACTTGTACTTGACAATGTAGATTTCTAAATTAGGCTTATAGTTTAATTTGTAGCAAGCAAATATAAGAATATTACATAAAAGTTTGACGCGCAAAAAACATTAAAACATTACCCTTAAACACACTCTCTCCTATAACGCATAATAATAATTGTTGCTATTTAGGCTATGCCATGCATGATGTATTGAGAGTTTCATACAACTTTAAATCTTGTTCGAAAAAACCCCCACAATATTCTGGTGTATTTTCTCAACTGCATCTGCGTGTATACAGTTAAGAAAACACAGCCCCTTGCACATAAAACCTCTATAAAATATCTAAACATTTTGTACAGGACACCGAGTCCACATGAAATAAAGACAGATACAATCCCTCCGGCCATGTGGGTGTCCACCTCTGTAATCCCAACAGACTGATCCACTCCGTATTCAATATGGGGTATAATTGCCTCTCAATGCGAGGAAACGCGCAGCGCATGGTTGCGCTGACTGCAGCACACAGGCCTTAGTGACACTTTGGTGCTGTAGCACAGGAAAAGGCGGAACCAGTTCATTTTGATCCTGGATTTAAGAGATGAAACAATCCTGATTGCCAGAAATCAAAACCTGGACTGTAATTAGTGAACACGGACATGGCTCCTCCATGCATCAGAGACAAATTAAACAAACAATTATTTCTGTCCTGCGTAATCGCTTCTCGGAAGCTCAAGTTAAACCGTCGGTCGCCTGTGACACACGCACACGTTAACTCTGTGCATTAATAAAGCTAATTTACTGAAGCTGTCAGACGCAATTAGAAACGAAACGCAAAGTTTATTGCGATTTTTCGGTGGTGAAGGCTTTTCCTGAAATAGGCGCATTTGGGAATAGGCTAAAAAGTAAATCCAAATCACCTACAACAAACACTTAAGCGAAATAAGCATGTTTATCTCTCTCTCTCTCTCTCTCTCTCTCACTCACTCACTCACTCTCTCACACACACACACACACACACACACACACAAATGGTTTTAATGTTGTAAGTGCTCTAAAAAAATAAAAAAATAAATAAAAAAGCAAATTGTTTAAATAGGCTAATACTAATAATATTAGGCTAAATAAAAATAACAATACAAAATAATAATTAGCCTACAATGTCTAATATATAATTAAGCTATTATTATTAGGCGTTTACACATTTGTTTAGGCTACATATATTAGCCTACTGCATTTTGTTTACGTAGGATAGAAGTAGCCTAATTTCAGAAACATTTTCTAACTAACAGATCTCGCAGGTTTAAATGTGGACAGTCTTATATGGTCGCACTTGCAATCTGTGGTCGTTTCTGATTTATGGACAGTCAACGAGATTGCGGGAGAGGCTTACACTCAATCCACCAGTTCAAGCTCCTCCGACATCACGCTAAACTGAGGGCATAGTGTGTCCACTTGGGCTAAAAGCCGGTGTACGGTTGCATCGCAGTAGCATCTGCCTAATAGATATTGCAGAGACTGAAAACAAATGGTGTATGCTGTATCACTTCTCACCGCTCACAAATCTGTCTGTATAAATGCTTTCTCTAAATGGCCCGCTTTAACCGTTCTGATGAAAACAATCACTGAAAGTAATGTGTTTAGCTTTAGCTTATTTTACAATTTAACATCCGCCTCTACAGACATAAATAGGTATCCACGCTGTAACCTAAACATCACACATATTATTCACGTTTCTTGAAAGATAAACTAGGCAAAATCGGTGCAGCAAATATAAGAAATCCGCTTTATTTGTGGGACCGGCTAATATCTAAACCTGCTCAACTCACTCATTTAGTCAGATGCTTTCCAGAGCGCCGCTTTAATGATTGTTGTCAAAATCATATGATTAATGACTCCACAACTGCAGCTTTAGCTGGAACAGTGAGTTATATTTTATGACCAAACAGACATAAGACACAGACAGTAAGTATTTGCTTATAATATGTAATATAATATAATATAATATAATATAATATAATATAATATAATATAATAATTCTTTCAAATAAATT
Source organism: Elopichthys bambusa (assembly GCA_037101425.1). Lineage (NCBI taxonomy): Eukaryota > Metazoa > Chordata > Actinopteri > Cypriniformes > Xenocyprididae > Elopichthys > Elopichthys bambusa. Next base: position 22,550,602 of record CM074443.1, read on the forward strand.
AAAACAAAACCAGCAACAAATATATAATTACATCAAAGATTGGAGTAACAAAATGATGAATTCTGAGGTGTGTGTATATGTGTGTGCAATAGCTTGATTTAATTAATCATCCTCAAATCACTAAACCTCTAAATTAGAGTAATTCAGGAGATAATTATGCTTTAAGTCCTTTGCTGAGACCAATATAATCTGATTTTATTGCTTTACATCTGTGGTACAGAGTTACAAATAATTCTCATTTGAATATTATGCAAATTCCCAGCAGGCATCACACACATCCTCAGGGCAGCTTTGAAAAATAATTAAAATGAATGAATACATATAAACACACATTGCATACAATAAATTTAAACGATGATATTATCAACACACAATTCATGATAATTTGCATTGCCGCAGGCAGTAATGGTTTGTAAATAAAGGTGTTTGTGAGTGTGAGTGTGAGTGTGTGTGTGTGTGTGTGTGTGTGTGTGAGAGAGAGATGCTTCACTTGTGGTCTCCATGGTCATGTAAAGCACGGATGAAGGTTACTGTCTCTCTTGTGTCAGTGTGCAGGTTACTGTTTCTGTGGTCACATTGGCCTCTGTCTAGGTTTAAGTGTGTGAGTGCAGACTTTGGCTCGGTCTTATTCTGATATATTACCATTTGATCCTTCAGTTTCCTGCCATTGATCAAGCCCCACCTATTCAGCTGATGGGCCAGAGGAGAAACCCGATCACCTAACAAGAAAGAAGCAGAGGAGAGAGGAAGGAGAAAATGAGAGAAATGGTACAAGCCTTCACCACAGCCTCTTTTTCCCTTATACCTAAAATACATCCCACTCAGTGCATCTCAGTTTTACTGTATCTACTTTACATTTACACATAATTCATCAGCAGCAGCTTGTCACAATAAACCACCTGTGATTCACATTCAGAAATGTTACCAGGCGACTGACAATGTTAACCTTATTTAGCATGTATTTAGCATCTTCCTAAACTGTACAAAGTGTTGCAGTGTTCACACACGGCAAACCCGTCTTCTATATGTGTCGCTAAACCACAGACGGGCATTACAGTATCATATTTACTCGATGATTATTAGCTGACAGATCTGTCATTAAGGCAAATATCAGGAGAGTGGCAATTATAGTCTGTGGATTCCTTTTACACTGACATACATCATCCTCATCTTCTCTTTTACACATACACACACAAAAAACACTGAGAGACTGAGTGACAGTAGATCAGCTAGCCTGGCCCCGTGGAGGTCATAACCCACACCATCTGGATCTGATCGCACTGTGCACAGAAAGGTGCTGCGTTTGCAAGGTATAGCCCCTTTAGCAGTGGGAACCTGCTACGCTGTTGCTCTCATATTCAACTGTTGAAGCTGGGCATCTGAATGCATATTCATACTTTGGTACTGCTGAAAGACAAGTGTAATGTTTGGAACTAGCGTATGGAAAACTCAGATGTTGGCAGCTTTTATGTGATGATTTAGCCATCCAATGTAAATGCCCAAAACATTATATTCTCCCATGTGAGGGAGGTAAGAAAACAATGACAGAATTTTTGTGTAAAAGAAAACGTTAACATGTGTCTGTCAGGAAGCTGTTCAAGTCTATGCTTGGCCTGAGAGAGCTCAAGTCATTCACTCCAGTGGTGTAGCTGTCAATTACTGTCCTTATCGGCTTACAACTGGAGAAGGTGAGCGAGTGACAAACCTCTCTTTGAGGTTTTAGGTTACACAATATGGTAACAACAAACTGTCACTGGGCTTTAGAGGCCTCATCGAGGATCCTGGGGAATTCCCGCCCTGGGTCAATGCACATAGTGTCTGATTCCAGAAGGTTTGGTTGAGATTATCTCTTTGTAATGAACTTAAACTTCAAAAATCTGTGTTAGCTGACCAATATCCACAGTGTTCAGATGGATGGCTATGAAGTGAGGATTAAGCTAAAGTCTTTTTTTTTTTTTTTCCTCTTGTTGACCAGTTTTTGTTTTCTAGACTTATTGAGTACCACTGTAGTAAATCTGTGGCACTTTAAATGCTGACGGATACGTCTCGCACCCGGTGATATATAAAGTTTGGTTTCAGTAGCCCATGTCCTTCTGAGGAGTCTTGTGGTGCCCTTGTCACAACGGCACTGACAAATGATCAGGCTCAAATAACAGCACACTGCCTCTGTCAGTTCCACAGAGACATGTAAACAATATTTTGATGAAACTAAACTAAGCGTGTAAACTTTTTTCTCCAGAGCCACAGCAGACCAACACTCTATTCTACCTGTCACGGCTGTTGCCTAAATTTCACATTTCTTTCTCTTTGTCTATAACTTCTGAATTATTTAGCCAGAGAGTTAAGTGAATAGAATCAGGCTCATGGGACATAATGCATGTAGATGGGAAAACTGTGCCAATTTGAATCTTAAAAAATGAATTGGTCATATTTTCTGTAATAGTTTCTATTTCCCAGAGTTTTAGATAGCATGTCTTTACTATAATATGATGTTCATGATTTTTGTAGCATAGCACATTATTAAACAAGCAAAGTTTTTTTTTTTTTTTGTACACTCTAAAAACAACCCAAGTTGGGTTGAAAATGGACAAACCCAACAAATGGGTTGTTTTAACTCCGCCATTGGGTTAAATGTTTGCCCAACATGCTGGGTGGTTTTATTTAACTCAACTATTGTTTAAAATTACTGTATTGCTGTATTAAAATGAACCCAAAGTATGTTGGAAAATAACATTTATTAATGTTTAATAAATTCATATTTATTAATAAGTTTAATGAATAATGAATAGTAAACATTTATTAAATTGCTTATTAATAATGTTCACCTTTTGATTATTTTGCCTCTGAAATTATTTGTATGATTTTTAATTTCCAACCTATTTTGGGTTTATTTTAAGATAGCTGTATAGTCATTTTAAAACAATAGTTGAGTTAAATAAAACTGCCCAGCAAGTTGGGCAAACATTTAACCCAACCGCTAGGTTAAAATAACGTCAAAGTCTGTTAATAACCTGTTTTCAAATTGGTTAAAAAAATTTCGCTGTTGACCAAAGATCACTCCAAAGCATCAATGGTTGCCATTGTTGGTGAGCAAAAGCTGAGAGCGCATGAAAGACATGGGAAGCAATAAAACCACCCAAGGGCTCAGATTTCTTCCTCTTTATTCATATCTCCCTCTAAAGCAATTATCCATTTAGTTTGCTAATTTAGCTTTTCCTTTAAAAGTCTAGCATGAAGCGGGGAGAAATTAAGACCTCAGATGTAGAAAAGATATTTTATCAGAATACATCAGCCTGCCATCACAATGATAAGTGATGGTTATTACACCAAGGGTCATTTCACTGTTTATGCTTTTTCATAATGTTAAGCGGCTCATATTTTACATGTGACAAAACATCAGTCTGTATCTTTTCAGCAGAATCTTAAAGTAAATAAACGGGGCCCTACCATAGCACTCCCCTACTGAGAGCAGCTAAGATTGCCTCATCACTCTTTATTATTTCTCTACTTCACTCCTTGCTTTTATGCATTTTATTAAGAGCTGTAAAGCTAAGAGTCTTTTATATAAAATATATACAAACTTCATTTTATTAGACCACAAGCCACAATTTCACTGTTTGACAAGAAAATAAGTTGAAGTGAAAAAGTCACATTGCTCAGCTTGATCTAGAAGGCATTTAAAATGTCACTACATCTGACCAAAGATATCTTTAACAGCATCGATGCATCAACAAAGGCCGGATAGTTGGGCTAATGTAGGACTAATGCAGCAAGCGGGAGCTTGTTTTTATTACCGCGCAGCCTAGTGTTTGTGCAATTTCTCGATTTTCTAAAGCCCACGTTGACAGGCCCACTCTTTGAGCCAAGCCCCAGCAGATTTCCAAACATCGGTTAATGTAACCAGCAGGACCCGTGCACCCAGTGCACAGAAAAAAAAACCCCATGGTGGCCAAAGCAGAATAACTCAACTGGAATAGCCAATGAGTTCACACATCCAGGAAACAGAGAGTTTAATGTAATGTTGTGGTTTAACAGTTATAAACAAAGCAGACATCATCATCCCAGCGTAATCCTGCGAGGACTCCTTTATGTGACTTTCTCTGCAGGAACCGCTGGGATGAATCACTTGACCTCTGATCCACAGGCAGTGAGGGAAGTGTGTGTGTGTGTATATGGGTTTCTAAGCCAAGTAAGTTAACTAAGTAAGTGTATTGCAGAATGCAGAATGTGAACAAACAGATGTTTTCTCATTTTTCTTATTCCATAAACAAATATTTATATATTACACACAAACTACCATTCAAAAGTTCTGCTTAACACTTCTTCTTTTTTTTTTCTTTTTTTTGGAAATCTAAGATGCTTTAATGTATCTATAATGTGCTTTAGATTTTATTCTGAGTCTTTGTAGTTTGTGTTATACAGCACAGAAAACTTGTGACAACAAACCGAAGGTCTGAATAACGAAATGTTAGATTTTTGTCTTATCTGATTGCTAAACAGTATTTTGTTTCTGTTATGTGTTCCCATTTTTTTTTTTTTTTTTAATTTTAAAGCAAGAAATCATTAGAGTGACCTTTCTTGGTGTTTGCTTTTGATCCTGTCTGCCTCCTAATGTAGAGTTTGAGGAAATGATCCAATAATACAGGATCATCTGTCTAAGAGCAAGACAGCTATGAGCAAATCAATACGATACTGTATACTTCAGCGTCGACTCACCTCAGAGCAGTTCTTCAGCCTATGCTGGTCCAATTCTGAGGGATAAATATAAATGTTATACTTTACTTATATAATTACTTATATATTTATAATACATCTTACGAAAGACCCTGGGTTGAACATTGAAGTATATATATCGAAGCTTTACGAATCTTTTGTTTCGAATCGGTGGTTCGGATCGCGTATCAAACTGCCAACGTCACGTGAACTATTGAAATTCCGATTTTGGTGCTCCGAACCACTGATTTGTAAACCAAAGATTTGTAAAGCTTCAAAGCAGTGTTTTAAAATCGGCCATCACGAGATATTGTTGAAAAGACGTTATTTAGGTTTTTTTAGTGCACAAAAAGTATTCTTGTCGCTTTCTAATATTAAGGTTTAACCACTGTAGTCGCATGAACTGTTTTAAATCTGTTTTTAGTACCTTTCTGGGCATTTGAAAGTGTTGCTGGCAATGGAGGCCTCACTGAGCCATTGGATTTCATCAAAAATATCTTAATTTGCGTTCTGAAGATGAACGAAGGTCTTACGGATGTGGAACGACATGAGGGTGAGTAATTAATGACAGAATTTTCATTTTTGGGTGAACTAACCCTTTAATATAGAGCTGTTAACTCTAAATGCTACATTCCACTACCTTCTTAAATTAATACTGTCATACAATGCCTTTTGCTTTTTGCTCCCTTGCTTTGAAAAAAAATTGTATTTAAATTGAATTGTAGTTTAAAAAAAAAAAATCAAAACGAGACCGTAAAATATGACAGTATGGTTTTAAGTTTTATGTAGTCTAGTCCAGCAGATCTAGTCATACTATGGTCAACCTTTTTTAACATTTTGTTTATGAGAAACAGGAAAAAAATGATATGAAGTCAAGATAAACAATCTGATTTTCAAACTCCTTTTGCAAGTTATCATCTTCTTCTTCTTTGATGAAGTTCTAGTCAAACTTAATTATGGTATAAATATACTGATTGCTCCTTACAGCAGAAGTTTCCATTGAGGAGGAAAACTATATATCAAAACCAGAAATTTTCACTCTTTACAACCAATTTATGGTAATTTTCAAATTGATGAAAAGACAGTTATGAAATCTGTTTTTGTAAATGTCAGGTTTTCATTTCAGAACAATCCATTGCACAGACTTTCATGTCATGGTTCTCTATTATTTGTTTTTCCACTGCCTGTTGGGTATCTCGGCACAGTACAATGATGCTTTCGTTTGTTTGGGCCTCCACGAGGATGAGAAGCTCGTCTGAATCAGTCATTGTTTGTTTAGTCGCTATCTACCCTCCATATTTGGTTTACAACTAAACTTTGCAACGTGAACTCTCTGCATCAAAATGATGGTTCACTTGAGCAAACCAAAAACAGATCTGAAACAAATTTATGCAATGTTAGTTTTCAACCTAGCTCTCTTAAATAGCACAAAAACATATAATTGTAAAACCCCCTGGTTATGATGTTTACCAAAAATAGCTTTACCTCAAATATCTGCACATATTATTTGCTACTAGCATTGGAGAATTAAATAAATGCAGAGAGAAGTGTAACTGTAATCTCGGCTGTAGGGACCCGAGGCTGTGCCGTTGTATCCCCAACAAGTCATCAGGATCAAGTTGCTATCCACTGAGGGGATTGAGAGAGGATTGAGTGTTAACCATCATGGCTTCCCTATAAACATGCAATCACACGGACACAGAGCCTATTGTGTTAAGGAGCAGAGAAAGAATGGGCAATAGGGAAATGTTGGATGGAGAAAGAGATGGCAAGAAAATGAGAGTGGAAAAGAGCTAAAAAAGATGCTATAAATGAAGAAAGTGAGAGAGTGACTGAGACAGAAAGGGAAAGGGAGCTCTGTGTGGATGGATGGGCCTGCAGGCCGTAGGGACTGGTGTAACAGCCTCTTGCTCTCAGGTGTCCAGTCGATAACTGATGCATTAGTCTAGAGCTCTTTGCCGGTTTTGGGTTTAAACACACATTTTCTTAATACAACATGACCCCATTTCCCTCTCTCATTAATCATGAAACACAGTTAGACTGGCCCCTTCAGTCTCTGACAAAGGGGGCAAACCTACTGTTGAACCCCTTTCACACTGCTCACATTGACTCGTATGTGCCTGTTGACTGATGATAACTGCTGGATATTCTTCTAATACACAGTGTAACTCAAAAGTTAAACTATGCGTTCATTTATGTGCTGATTTGTGACCTCAGTATACAAGTTTTCATATTTGTTTATATTTTATGTTTCCTGTTAAGCCCAAACCTGGACATCCATGATGGGCTAATACGTGGATTCCGGAGCAACTGTGTACAGTGTCTCTTAAGGTACAGAAAATACATCTGCCTCATACACAAATTCCTGTGGTTTGTAAAAGTTTCATAAAGTTTTGTCTACAGATGTCCGTGACACATGCACATATCTATAAGACACACGTGAGTGAGGATTTTCTCATTATATTTCAGCTCAGACTTTGTCATCACATCATGGATTCTAGTTGTTTGCTGTTTGCCATTGGTGTGTTTCCAGCCACCCACACAAGCTCGTCCGCTCTCTTACCCAGCAGCCCTCAGTCCTTCGGTAGTCACGTGTCAGATATTCCACTGTGACTAAACATTTCTGCTCCCATTGGTGTACACAGTTTGAATTCCTCAATTCATCTTATAAACTTGTTTATGAAAGTAAACACTGTGCCTTACGGACACAGGTCATGATCATTATCCATAATTTCAACAAAATGGTACCGGGCAGGTCTTTGGAACAGAGAGTAAAATGTATTCTGCTAATTCATAAAGAAGAATACAGTTATTTTCCAGCAAGTGTAGTGGTAGTAAATCTCTATGCTGCCAATGACAAAAGTCTGATGTTTGTTAATTTGTGAATATTTTATCAAAAGAACACAATAATGCCATAACCATAAAAGAATTTAATGTAAAATACCATTCAAAAGTTTGGACACACCTGACTTTAATAAATGCTGCTCATGATTTCAAACACTTATAATTCGATTAACAGGAAAGGCTTGATCTAAGGCGTTTGTATGCTATATATGAATTTCTGTACAAATCACACTCACACACATGCATTATGCAATGAACAAAATATTAAGACTCTGCAAAGAAGTTTTTTTAAAAAGCATTTTATAATAATTATTAATAATTGATATTTTATTTAAAATTATTGTATTATTAAAAATTTATTTTAAGTGTGTGTGTGTATATATATATATACACACACACACACACATACATATAATTCATTAATTTTTATTAATACAATCATTTTAAATAAAATGTATTGTTTATATATATATATATATATATATATATATATATATATAACAATATATACAGTATACAGGGGGGGGGGGGGGGGGGGGGGGTCAGCCTGTCAGTGCTCAGACCATGCACCGCACACTGCATCAAATTGGTCTGCAAGGCTGTCATCCCAGAAGGAAGCCTCTTTTAAAGATGATGCACAAGAAAGCCCACAAACAGTTTACTGAAGACAAGCAGACTAAGGAACCATGTCCTGTGGTTTGATGAGACCAAGATAAACTTATTTGATTCAGATGGTGTCAAGCGTGTGGCGGCAACCAGGTGAGGAGTACAAAGAAAGTCAAGCATGGTGGTGGGAGTGTCATGGTCTGGGGCTGCATGAGTGCTGCCGGCACTGGGGAGCTACAGTTCATTGAGGGAACCATGAATGCCAACAGAGCATGATCCCCTCCCTTCAGAGACTGGGCTGCAGGGCAGTATTCCAACATGATAACGACCCCAAACACACCTCCAAGACGACCACTGCCTTGCTAAAGAATGTCTCCAGACCTAAACCCTACTGAATGGAATTGAAATTGAATCCTCAAACGGAAGGTGGGGGAGCGCAAGGTCTCTGACATAGCAAAATGTCATTTCTTCAGTGTTGTCACATGAAAAGATATAATAAAATATTTACAAAAATGTGAGGGTTGTACTGTATACTGTGTGTATATATATATATATATATATATATATATATATATATATATATATATATATATATAGCTTAATGACTTTATTATAAATATTTTTCACATTTCTAGTAATAGCAAAAAATGAGTAAGTCTACATTTTTTATCTAACTTTTTTAATGTAATTAATGTAACTACTTTTTATGTATGTTTATTATGTATTGCTCTTGAATTTGTAAGCTATTTATTAATATTTAAATTTATATTAATATTTAAATATATTTTTAAACATAAATATTTAAAAATATTCATAATAGTTTTATACATTTTTCAGTACATTAAATACAATACCTCTTTGTAGTGTGCTGTTGAAATAGTCATGTAAACAAATCAGTCTAACGAGCTGTCATTATTCCTACCGTATGGACTGATGAGAGACTGTGACCAGTACATCCATCTTGTGTTCTCAATAAGACTAGAGAGCTGAACCTGGGTGAGGTCAAAACTGCCGTACTCTCTATGGGTTAAAGCTGCCTGTGTGAGTGACTAGCGGCAGCTCTATAAAGGCTTGTGAGATTGTGCAGGAAATAGAGGAAACTGGAGTCTGAGGGAGACTGGGAGGCGGAGGCCACAGCAGAGCAAGGAGGAACAGGTCAGATTGGGTTTACTGGCCTGTCAGTCTGTCAGTGATACCCCCACTGCATCAGTCTGTCAGCACTGCGTATAACACACACACACACACGGGACACAAGCGCACAACTTAAAAATACCCTTTCATTACAAAGTTGTGGAGTGCTGCAAAATTAGCTAGCCTAAATGTTTATAATCTGGAGCTTGCTGATTAACACCCATTCTGAGTAGATGCAAATATTGTGGATTTTAAATATGTTTTGGAAAGCTGTGTCATCATCAGTTGCAAAAACTTTAGAGAAATTCAATCCAAAACTGTGGCCGTATCGATGAGTGACAGGATGTTGCGGGAGAAGCAACACCGTGTACACAGATACCTTTGGTGATACTGTGAATGTCTTCCAATATACACACTCATACACACACCCCCACAACACACTCTCAGGGATGGTATTTCAATACACAGACTGGGCAGTATGGAGCGCTTTCTGTCTGTGTGGTTTCCTGTGAAAGCTTAGCAGCTGATTTTACCATCGACCACAACAATAGGCCTGACATCAAATACTCCCAAACATACACACACAAACACACACATACAGAAAATATGAGATCAAGAGAGAGAGCTCGGTGGATGTATGTTCTGTTAGAAGGTCAATAAGATCAGAATGTTTATCTTGATGTGTAGCCAACCATTCTTTCAGACATTAAATCACCTATTACCTATTAAGGCATTAAGTTAAACAGTTCATAATTGTCTGCTAATATGCCCTCTGCCAACATGTTTAATATCATGATTTGTGAAGTTCCATCGTTGTTGTCTTCTGTCTACTCAGGGACACTCTCTGGCTGTGAACCTGATAGGCAGATCAATTTAGACCTTGAGATTCTATCGATATCAATCCCCATGTAGCCTCTTACCCAGTAAAGGCCACTTAAGCACAAGAGGTCCCATCAAGTTAACATGGATTCCGTCATCAATCACCTGGATGGACGGACAATGGGCTATTTAAAAAAGTTGCAGAGCCCATGTGTTATGTCGGATAGCCAGACAAAGAGGTAACAGTGGCAGTATTTTAAGCATGGTGATATGTCAATAGTTGTAAAGTTAGCTACATGCTACGTACCTGCACATGTACATGCACTTTAAACAATTTCCGTTGGACTAAATATACTGTACTATACTATATTTTAATATACTTTAAAATATAATTTATGTCTGTGATGCAAAGCTGAATTTTTATCAGCCATTACTCCAGTCTTCAGTGTCACATGATTTATCAGAAATCATTCTCATATGCTGATTTGCTAGTTATTATCAGTGGTGGAAACAGTTGTGATGCTTAAAGGGTTAGTTCACCCAAAAATTAATTACTCACCCTCATGTCGTTCTACACCCGTAAGACCTCCGTTCATCTTTGAAAAACAAATTAAGATATTTTCGATGAAATCCGATGGCTCAGTTAGGCCTCCATTGGCCAGCAATGTCACTGAACCTCTCAAGATCCATAAAGGTACTAAAAACATATTTAAAACAGTTCATGTGAGTTCAGTGGTTCAACCTTATTATAAAGCGATGAGAATACTTTTTGTGCGCCAAAATATGAATATAATGAATTTTCAACTATATCTAGTGATGGCCGATTTCATATTTCATAACTGTAGCAAAATTCCAAATAAATAGATTATGATCCACAAATAAATGTAAAGATATTCACAAAAAACAATCGTATGCACAAATGAATAGAATAAGATCCACAAATATATGTTAGGAATTTCACAAAAAATTATTAAATTCACAAATAAATAAATTTGCTAATAAAAACATATTCACAAATATGTTTTTATGTCACAAGCACAACTCTGCCTGCATTTACTTGTGAATCACTACCTGTATGTTTGTAAATTGCTTTCTGTGCATTTGTGGATCTCTTCCTGCCCATTTGTGAATCACCTCACGCATTTGTGGATTCTGAAACAATTCTAGTGTCACAACTGCAGACAAATCCACAAATAGGTCGACTCCACCCACCGACTACTCAAGCCAATCAGATAATATAAACCATATAAACCATAATGTTGCGCTGACCAATCGCAGAACACTCGCTACAACCAATCACGTTTTGCTTTACAATCGGGGGCGGTCTCGTCCTGCATTGGTTTAGAATGGAAGTAGAGGATTCTTAAACAATGGTACAGTAAAAAGTGTATATTTCATTAGACTGTGTCAAGCCAAGCCAAACTATTATATTTTATGCGCCATTTAAAAATGCCAGAGAAACAGTGCTCTATGTTATGGGAACAACAAAGGTATACTGGATACAGATGCGTTATGGAAGCGTCACGTTATTCAAGATTAAACAGAAAGCCTCAATAATTAGCTGTTAACTTATCTAACTGGACTTATCCTTGTGATAAACATGTGAGTTTGCAAAATAGATTAAACTGTCGTCACATAACAACAGCATTTCTCAGTTTATCAATCAAACATCGACGGATATGAGCAGCAAACCAGCTATTAAACATTAACAGGCCCTTAAATAATACTTTAAACATTACTTTAAACGTTTTAACGTTACCATTGTTTGTAGAGAATATATAGACTTTTTAAATGTGACAGGTTATTGAATTACATAGCCTATAGATTATGCATTTCATTTAAAAGTAAAATATCCAGCAGTCAAACACTTGATCACGCAAATATTTCAGATGAATCAGACTTATTAGTTTTTTATTGTAAAAGTTATTTACAGCACCCAAAATAAATACAAAAAATTTATTTTTCAGCATTGCAACCTCTTTATTTGCATTATCCAAAACTATAGCTGCAGTGATGCCGAGGCTCGTACTGGTACATCACTGATGGTCATTCAGGCTCATATTTGGTATTATTCATGGTATTGTGCAAGTGTGGCAGTAAACGGATGTCCCGTTTTACAGTAAATGCATCTGTTGGCTAACATGCACGCCGAAAAAAATATGTGCTGCTCACGCGCTGCATATGCTTGCAGTGTGAAACTAGCGTAACACTCAGACCATAATAGCCGTCAAAATAAGAGCCCCCTTTTTGTAAGACGGATAATGCAGACCTTATACATAACTACACCCACAAAAATATGTACAAAACAAATTAAAAGATTAATCACAATAAAGTGTGTTACATTTTGTAAACGGGGTGTTTTTATCACACAAACAGCACTTCAGCTCAATTCGAACAAGCGCCCATGGTGGAATAGTACGGCGCTCCTTTCAGAGTCTGTTCCCGCCCCGATTATAACGCAAAATGAGATTGGTTGTAGCGAGAGTGTGCTGCGATTGGTCAGCGCAACGTGGCCGTTATCTGATTGGCTTGAGTAGTCGGTGGGTGAAGTCGACCTATTTGTGGATTTGTCTGCAGTCGTGACGCTAGAATTGTTTCAGAATCCACAAATGCGTGCAGCGATCCACAAATGCACAGAAAGCAATTCACAAATGTACAGGTGGTGATTCACAAATAAATGCAGGCAGACTTGTGCTTGTGACATAAAAACATATTTGTGAATATGTTTTTTATTAGCAAATCTCATTTTATTTATTTGTGAATTTAATTAATTTTTGTGAAATTCCTAACATATATTTGTGGATCTCATTCTATTTATTTGTGCATACGATTATTTTTTGTGAATATCTTTACATTTATTTGTGGATCATAATCTATTTATTTGGAATTTTGCTACAATTCTACCCCCATAATTTCAAAACACTGCTTCGAAGCTTTACGAATCTTTTGTTTTGAATCAGTGGTTCGGACTGCATAAACGAAGCCTTGTTTACTGAAATCACATGACTTTGGTGCTCCAAACCACTGATTCGAAACAAAAGATTCGTAAAGCTTTGAAGCAGTGTTTTGAAATCAGCCATCACAATAGAGGCCTCGCTTAGCCATTGGATTTCATTAAAAATATCTTAATTTGTGTTCTGAAGATGAACGAAGGTCTTACGGATGTGGAACGACATGAGGGCGAGTAATTAATGACAGAATATTCATTTTTGGGTGAACTAACCCTTTAATATTTTTTTGGAACCTGTGATAATTTTTTCAGGATTCATTGATGAATAAAAAGTAAAAAAGAACAGCATTTATTCAAAATATAAATCTTTTCTAATAATATAAATCTTTGCTATCACCTTTTTTCAGTTTAACACATCCTTGCTGAATAAAAGTATTAATTTCTTTCAAAAAAGAAAGAAAAAAGATACAAAAGATTTATATTAAATAAATACTGTTTTTATTCATCAAAGAATCCTGAAAAAAGGTATCACAGGTTATAAAAAAATTTTAAGCAGCACAACTGTTTCCAACATTGATAATAAATCAGCATATTAGAATGATTTCTGAAGGATCATGTGACACTGAAGACTGGAGTAATGGCCGATGAAAATTCAGCTTTGCATCACAGAAATAAATTATATTTTAAATAGATATATCGGCCACCATTTTTAATGTTATCGTTATCAGCCTGATAATAAAACTTGGCCGATATATTAAAGCCAATAAATAATGGATTATTTCCTGAGACACTTCAGATGCGCACTGTCAGCCATTATGGTTTTGAATTGCTTGAAATATGATTGAAATCACTTCAAAAAGGAAAATACAGTGCAACGTACAGTCAAGTCTGTCATATAGGCTACATAATATTATAATGAGAATTATAATTTTGTGCTTGGGACATGGATTTTAATGGTGAGACTTTTGTTTTTGTAACCAGGCTCTCAAAAATTATATAAAAATTTTGATTTAGATTTATCGGCCAATATTATCGGCTTTCAAATATGAAGAATTATCGGTTATCGGTATCAGCCAAAATTTTCATATCTGTGCATCCCTAATTTTAAAGTATATTAAAATAGAAAACCATTATTTTAGATTGTAGTAATATTTCACAATATTCTGTATTTTTGATCAAATAAATGCAGGCTTGATGAGCATAAGAGACTTCTTTCAAAAACATTAAAAATAGTTATATATATTTAAAGCTGCTAGACTGAAATCATACCTCAGGCCTCAGTGTTGTGTTTGCTTGCTCTGATAGACAGAGGTCTTTCGACTGTCCAAAAGATATCAATATTTGTTTATATTTGTTTATGTACACTTGGACAGATAGTAGTTTGACGATGCAAAAATGCACTGTAGCTTGAATATATCTGTGCATTTAAATGTATGTATTATAAGTGTGGACGATCTTATAATAAATAAGACCGTTCTGAATGCCAGTCTTTTAATCATTTGCCTGATTATTAGAATAGTGAACGACTAGTGTTACAGCCAGATTCATCATTCTCTCTCACAAAGTTGTACTTTCACCCTACATCTTCACGGAAGTCTCTGTTTTCCTTCTCTCCTGGAACTGGGACTATCCTTCTCGACCCCCATCCCTCTCCCTTATACAGACTGTACCACTGCTTCATTTCTCTTTTTCCTCTTGCTCTTTCTCTCTCTCCCTCTCTGCCTCCTCCCTTGGCGCTCACTTGGGCGGGCAGCCGAATTCCTGTGGGCTATCCAGTTACCGGTTGCCGTGGAAACCAGTGGGAAGGCAGCTCCATTAATCATTTAGAGCGCGCTCGAAGTGGAGGTCAGCCTGATTGCAGCGGATAGGGTATCATCCCTGTGTCCCACCAGGGACCTCCTTGATTTGAATTAAAAAAGATTAAGCTCGCCCCCCCATGCACCCCTACCACCGTGGCCCACCATCATCATCGGCCCAGCCGTATCATGTGACCATGCTTCACGGAGCCACGCGGATTAAGAGATCGGAGCTGTGCGTTTGTTTTTCAGAGACTTGCTGAAACATTAGACGCGCACAGGTGTCTACAACAAGGAATCCAGGAGCTTGTGTAAGAAACGGACAAAGACCACGTGCACCCCTCCTGGGCTTTCTCATCTTATCCTCCTATATTTTCTTTCTTTTTATCATTCTTTTCTTATATTCTATCAGTTACTTGTTGCTGCTCTTCTTCAAACTGGAAGCAATAACTCAGTTTTACTCTCCCACTGACATTTCCCTCTCTTTCAAGCCTATGAAATGGTGCATTTGTTGCAAAACCTTTTTATAACTTAATAGGAATATGATTTTTACGAGCGTGTAAGACAGCTGCCGCTGGCCAGGGGGAACCGAGGCCAGATGTGTGCGTGGGCGAAGTCGGTGTGACAGCTCTAGGGTCACAGTCCACCTAAGTCTGAAGCCTGTCTGGTTGGGGTGGGATCACCTCGATGAAATGTGAAGATCAGTGAAATGACCAAAAGCGTTAGTCCATGTGAAGTGGCCCTTGGGCCTCTGCTCGCCGGCCTCCTGTTCCCTAATGACGGCAGCATGAGTTTAGATTTACAGGGCCTCTGTGGGAACGACATGGAGAGCCATGAATCATCCAGGCTATGAAATAGTGGCACAGCCAGCTCCGCTGCAGCGGCTCCCAAAGGTGCCCGCCAAATTTACAGGCGCCTGTAGCACTTCAAAAACTTACCATAACTTAAATCCAGACGATTTTATTGTTCCATAGAAGCAGAAAGGGAGATACGAGGAGGTTAGGGGGAAGATAGATCAGTTGGGGGAAAATTACAACCTCCTTCATGTTAAACAATTAAATTTCCAGTAACAGCCACTTTCAGGTGTTTAGGATTCTGCATACTGTAATAGAGCTTAATATGTAATGAGTCCAAGCTGTGTTACATTGATAAGCTGAGGGATTTATCCTTGTATCTCAGTCGTATGGACTAGACCAGGAGAGCGATGTCAGTAAAATAAGAGCTCCAATGAGATTATTATCGGCTCTCCTTGTTAAAATTAATGATCTCGACACCTTGCTCGCCCAAGTTACAAGGCGTTTGGCTGGTACGCCGCCTTGTTAATGTCCACTTTAATAAGTGTTTCGGTAGCACCAGCCTCACAGGGCTTAAACAGATGCTGGCCAGAAGGTCAAGCTGCTATAAAGAGCAAGAAATCAGACAGGCAATGTCTGTGACTTAGGACCTGTGTAATATTTCAATTTTTAGATTTTTATGTGAACAATAGTAAGATTACAGTCGCAATGTAACAGCGACAGATCTTTTCTTCTGTATTGTGACATGACATCTGAGTGAAACAGATTATCGGAAAAAAAAAAAGAAAAAATGAAGGGACGAGACTTGGTTTAATCCATCTGTTGTTGATTGGTTGAAGGCTGATCTGAATGTGAGCTTGCAGTCGATTATAAGATCTTCCATAGTATGGGGGAAAAAAATACTATGGAAGTCAATGGTCTCCCACAACTGTTTGGTAACAAACATTCTTCAAAATATCTTCCTTTGTGTTCAGCAGAACAAAGAAATGTATACAACCCGATCTCACGGCAATTCGTACGTATTTTATGAGTTGACAAATTCGTATGAATTCGTACGAATGACCTACCCCTAACCCCGCCCCTAAAACTATCCGTCACTGGGGTTTAGACAAATCGTACAAATTAGCCACCTCATAAAATACGTATGAATTGGTCATGAGATAACGTTAGATTTGGAACAAGTAAATGATGACAGAATTATCATCTTTGAGTGAACTATCCCTTTACGAGGACTAAATGACTGAAAAAAGGCACCCATCACCACAGAGAAGTCTGAATGCATGAATGAATTGTTCAGAATAAGATCAATTACTTGCATTTAGAAAATAAATAGGGTGGATATTCATTTCATTTGCATACACTAAAACACTCTTTTTGTATCAGTCAAGTTGCAAATCTGTTGAACCTTTTCCCTAAAAAAAACTTTAAAAATTCATCATATATATATATATATATATTGCAAAAAGTACCATTCAGAAATCATCACAATGTCTTAATCCTGGGCACAGTTAACCCACAATTCTCACCGTGTGAACACTAGTATACAAAATTGATGCATAAAAATAGCCACACTTCAGTTAATTGGTTTTGCATCCATGTTCAGATTACAGGAAGAGTACAAGTACTAGAAGTTAGAGGAGAGAAAGGCCAATGAGAATGTTTGTCTCTATTGAGATTTGTGTTACTGTTGACCATGTCCTTTGCTTTGGAATGCTGAAGATATACAACAAATCTTCTCCAGCCAGTGGAGGTGCCTTTTGGTTTTGAGAAATGTGTTATAGTTTTTGGAAATGTGCCTTATCAGTTGAGAAAAACGAACTAATATTTACTAATGCCTGCTACACATAATGTCATCACACCTGTCTGAGCAAGGCATGTTTGATACCATGTTAAGCTGTTCTTTGTTGTGGATGCGACGGGTAGTGTCAAAGTGTTAGCTGACTCATGGGGCACATTGGATGAGCAGCAGATGGCCTGTTATCTCTGTGAACTAGAACTCTGTTGCTCTGATCATTTTACAAATACCTCAGTCCACCCACTGAGTTGGTCACTCAAACTGAACATGAGCTGATAAGATAACATTTACCACTAGACAAGCTGTAGGTTGACCCTTGTGTTGAATGAACTAGAGAAGCAATGGTGAAAAGAGATAGAGGGAAACCAAAAAGATATTGAGAGTAGCTGCAGTGAAAAAAAAAAATGTTTTTATTATTCGAACATCAAGATGAGCTGAATACTGTGAGCCATAATTTATATTCAGTTTTTTTTTTTGTCACTTCCCAGACTAGTTTGGGTTGCACTTTATTACGATAGTCCTACTATAGTTCTACTAACTATAAGTAGCTTCAACAAACTCATTAATTTGCAACTACATGTCAACTAACTCTCATTAGAGTATTAGTAGACTTTTTTTGTTTAGGGTTAGTAGAATAAGTTGACGTTCTTAAAAAGTTACTTAGGATGTGTTCACAATGGTAGTTCGCTTCACTTGGTTCGTTTGGTCTGGACCAAAAAAACATTTAGTCCTGGTCGGTTCACATTGGCATTCCTTTACACTGAACCTTAAGATACCAAACCTAAAGGCATAGGGATTCATTCACCTGATTGGTCAGCTTTTATGACATATATTTCGTGACGGAACTTACCGAACATTCAAAACAATGCTAAATGCACTTGTTGTATGTGCGTAGACCACATAGAATGGTATTTTTGACCAGCTGAGAACTCGCGAAGAGCTTTTAAAATGTGTAAAGGAGTCAAAACAGCGGCATGAATCCCTCCGTCACGAAGATCTGTTGCAAGGAGACACGGTTCTGATGCCTGTACTGAACTGTAATGGGCAACATCGCAACTATGACTAGAAAAAACAGGTATGCTTGAGCATTCCATTCGAACCGAACCAAAGTTTGTTTGGAAGAGTTCATCTTTTCAGCGATCTCGGTCCGCTTGTTTGGCGCGCACCAGGGTTTTGGATGGTAGCGTTCACACTTTTTTTTCAAATGAACCTGCAATAACAGAGCAGTCGCACCAGGGTTTGTTTTAATCGAACCAAACATGCCAAGTGTGAACACACCCCATATAGTCTGGTGGACCATCAAAATAAAGTGTTAGTCTGTCCGCTTAATATCTGCTAATACTAACACTCTGAGTGTTAGTTGAAAAGTAGTTGCAATGTTACTTATAGTTAGTAGAATGAAGCAAGTTAGCAAAGTAAAGTGCTAACCCATTTGTATTGTCAAACGTCATGAGGACATCAGGAAATATGAAATATGAAATACAGCTGTGTCTGAAAGTGTGATATATGTTCTGGTCTTCATCTCCAATTTGCTATTGAAGACTAAGTATCAAGGTGGAGGCTTGATTTTCTGAACAGGTTGATAAAAGACAGAGACCAGCTGAGCAGAAGGGAGAAGAGTGCTTTTACTCAGCATAGTGGGGACATTCCCGCAGTTCAGCTTTAATTAAGCAAACCGCACGAGCGACTAAGGAACAATGAGACATCTGTGTGGGTGCGTGCATGTGTGCTTTTGTGATTCTGCGGTTGAAAACCGCAACCAGGAGCAGGTCTGCTTCAGTGATCACAGGTTGCTATTACATAGATTCTAAAGCCATGTAGGTGTTGTCGTACTTGTGAGGAGTCAAGACATGATTCATAATTCATAGGACGAGACAGTCTGAGAAAGAATGTGACAATAATGGCCAGTGGTTCCTGTGCATGTGAAGTCTGTGGAGTAGATACGTACGCCATGTAGTGGATGGATGGATGGGTAAAATCTAACTTGTTTTATGTCTTTGTGGTGGTCAGAACTGTTTTTGAACCAGTGAACTCCTGGAGACCAGACCGAACGCTGATGACAGGCCCTAAAGCTACGACTGCTATTTATTACCACTGTAGCATTTCAGCACTCTGGTAAAGTGCATGTGAGCAGGTAGAGCTAAAAAATGTATCATCCTTTCACTGATAAAACAACAGAGAGCAGAAACAGGGCGGCTATAAAATTGCAGATTGATTCCAGACCTGGATTTTATAGTCCAAGGGTTATAGAATATCTGGTCAGCGTGATTCTGCTGTGCCCCGTCTATTATCCAGATGACCAACTCACATAAACCGACTATTCAAGTAATACTTCATTCTTTCTTTCATGACAGATTTCTTTTCTTTTCCAGGCTTTATCCTCTTTTTCCTTTGCTGTCCCTCTAGTGGGATCAATGTTCTGTATTGACTTAGGATTTTAAAATCCTGCCTTTTGTTGCATGGACTTTGCTTTTATTACAGGATGGGTCTCATTTTACCTATCAATCACTGAGATGTCACAACAGCTCTGAGCTCTTTACAGAGGGCAGTAGGAGGAACTCCTTTAGGCCAGGATCAAGACCAGACACAGAACATCTCTTTAGCTCTTTCTTACTTTCCCCTCTGCTCTCAGTGCTTGCGAAATGTACATTGCAATAGCATTTCTAAATACAGTATACCGCTTGTCTGTTCCTAGATTAAATGCTTACTAAGTAAAAGAATTGTTTTGTTATAGGACATCATTCAGTCAATTATGTGTGAAAGTTGCAATAGCAAGTATTATGTGTCATAAAGTGTATAGCTTCATCCCAATGCATGTTTTTGGAATGAGATCTTATAAATTAAGTTGAACAGCTTTTATAAATTGAACTTGACTCGCCAATAAAACCCCCCTATTCTGCCGGCAGGTCGACTGCAGGACAAGCCCCTCTTGCCAATCAAGAGAGACTGATCTGACTTAGTGTTTTGCAGAAAACACAAACAGTGAAATTCATACTTCAACAATGTCAGCTTTCCTCCACTTGCCTGTCACTCAACGGAAAAGGCAGCGAAGCTTTGGTTGCAGCCATTGAAAAAAATACAGATGCTCAAAAAGAAGATCCTGTGTCATTTCCTGTTCCTTCATTCACTTCCTGACCTTTTCTGTGATCAGCTCTGTGTTACTCGCCTTCCCAACCTCCACCATCTGGTACTTCCTGTGCCCGGTGCTGGCTTATTTGGTGTGGCGGTCGCTTTTGATAACCTGACGGAGTGAGTCGCTTGAGCTTTTTGCTGGGGAAGGTGCCAGCCTCCTCTCCGCTAAACCTATGTTTGACCGAAGGCAGTGTTCATTTTGACAGCAAATTTTGATTTAGTTCTAGTCATAGTCTTTAGACTAAGATGCAATTTAGTTTTAGTCATATTTTAGTCATCGGAAATTGTTTTAGTTTTAGTCTAGTTTTAGTCGACTAAATATCATAAGATTTTACTGATATACATCTGATATACTCTCTAAACTGTTTATGTTCACTTAAGACAACCAACTGTACTTTACTCGCCAAAGCGGATGGGTTTTGACCGTTCAAGTGCAAAAAGACACGAAAGAGAGCTCAATTCAGTGCTTGTCAGGGATTGACACACTTATCATTGAGGTACTATTATAGTTTTTGTTTAAAATTTTGATTAGATTTTATTTTTTTTCTGCTTTCATTATAATTTCAGTTTTAGTTATTTTAGTACACCAGGATAAGCTAAAGTTGGAAACTAGATGAAATAAAATAAGTTTACTTTTATATATATTTATTTTATTTTAGTTAACGTTTATTTCAAGTAATGAAGTTTTTTTATGGTTGTAGGTTTAGTTAACTATAATAACCCTTATACCTGTAATATATAGAATAATGTGTCAAATAATGTTCTTAGTCTTTCCTTCCTGTGACAAGATACAGTAGTTTACTATGAATTAAATAGAAATTAAATTAAATCAAATACATTTTATTGTGTAAACAAAATAACAATAATGATGAGGAAAAAGTAATAATTATAAACCATCCCAAAATACACAGTGACTCTTATTCTGAAATGTCTGCAGTCTGCACTGTAGCAGGCTGCTCATTTAAGTTCAGATAAGGGAGATAAAATTCTATGTTCTTACAACCCTCTAAAACATACTACCATATAAACATTGTGTAGTAAACATTGTCATAATTCATCAACACTGCCTTATAAGCAATCGCTTGGCATAAATGTGCGCTATTCATTGATTACTGCGTGAGCCTGTAGAGCGAGCAACATCGCCACTTTTTCCCGCGGTTAGATCAGCACGTTACATTCAGTGTTGCCAAGTCAGCGGAATTGGGCTACTTTTACATTGTTGCCGCAGGTTGTTTTTCATGTCCGCAGGTTGAATTGACCCAAAATAATTTGATATTTAGCCCCTGGAATGCGAATTTTACGAGGGGAGTCCCTCCAAAAACGTGAATTTTACCCCTGGAATGCGATTTTTACTGTGGAACCCCCCTGAAATGCGATTGGGCTAGTTTTGGGCTGGTTTTGAGGAGCAATTGGGCGGGTTTTGTTGTGAAAACCTGGCAACCCTGGTCACACTTCAAATGTGCACATCTTCCACACAGGACAGCAGTCCTGACTGGATATCTTCCCAAATCGTCCCTCTCTATAATTTTCGTCTCGTTTTTATTTGGTGACGAAAATTAGAGTAGATTTTAGTCATAGTTTTAGTCATTGAAAATGGATTTTTATTTAGTCATCGTCTCGTTTTCGTCTGTGAAAAAATGTCGTTGGCGAAAATTGACGAAAATTATTCATCAAGGAAATTAACACTGACCGAAAGCATGAGGAGTGGGTGGTTTTTTTTTTTTATTTCTCTTGGAGGCCTCACTCAAAGGCCGGTTCTCACTCTGTCTAACCCGCACCGAGGCCTTTCGCAGCTCACAGAACAAGCCCTGACAGAACAAGCCCTCTGTATGCATAGAGTCTTGCAAAATGTTGTCTTTTTAAAATGCGCAAATCAAGGAAACAAAATAGATCCTGTCTTTAATAAATGCAGCATTGAAAGCTGTGGCGAATTTAAAAGGTGAAAAACAGGTGAAGGCCTGTCTTCATTAAATTAGTTGAGAAAAGCATAAATGGAGGGTTATGTAAGTCAATACTAAGTCGATGTCTTCCTTTCCTGTTCCAAGCAGTCCTATTTGATTGAATTAGTGACTAGATTAGACCGGACAAAAACTACAAATCTGCTGATCCAAAAGACAAGCTTTAAGTGCTTATTTCCAGAAAGGACACTTCAAAGAAACCACTATTTACAGCTCAGTTCTTAATTTCAAAATATTATAATCATAATTTTGTGTTATTGTTGCAATTTATTTGTTTGCCTTTTGGCTGTAATTTATCAATCAACATTGATTTGGTCTTACTTTTTGATAATGGCTCAGTTCTTGGTTTAGTTGATGGTACTACATCTGTAAACAGTTCTGGAATATTTTTTAATATATTGTTTTTGACCATTCAAGTGCAAAAAGACACGAAAGAGAGCTCAATTCAGTGCTTGTCAGGGATTGACACACTTATGATTGAGGTACTATTACAGTTTTTGTTTAAAATTTTGATTAGATTAGATTTTAATTTTTTCTGCTTTCATTGTAATTTCAGTTAAAAGTTTTAGCAATTTTGTGTGTGTTTACGTCTTTTAGTTTTTGCTTTTTAAATGTCTATATAGTTTTTTATTTCTGTTTTAGTCATTTTAGTACACCAGGTTAAGCTAAAGTTGGAAACTAGATGAAATAAAATAAGTTTACATTTTTATATATTTTATTTCAGTTAATGTTTATTTCAAGTAATGAAGTTTTTTTTTTTATATGGTTTTAGGTTTAGTTATAATCCTTATACCTGTAAAATATATAGAATAATGTGTCAAATAATGTAATTTATCAATCAACATTGATTTGGTCTTACTTTTTGATAATGGCTCAGTTCTTGGTTTAGTTGATGGTACTAAAACTGTAAACAGTTCTGGATTTTTTTTTTTTTTTAACATATTTACAGAATTGATATTCCTATCTTGCTGCAATCACATACAGACTGTAGAAAGATAAAATTGGTATATTGAAGATTTATATTTATAATCTCAAAGAAAATAATTGTAAGACATGAGAGGAATTAAACCCACACTTAATCCTTACATCAAAGTGTGGATTTTTTTGTTAATGTATATAAAACACAAATTAGTACCCTTGAATCTATAGGCATTTAGCTCATGAAAACGGCACCAGGCCAAGAAATAACACCCTTGATGCTACAAATGCCCACGACCGCAATAAACACTCTTGCGCCCCTTGAAAAGAACCGAGCATTAATGAGTTTGCCAAAGCGTCAAACTCCAGTGTTGTGTTTGCTTTTCCGCTCCATCAGGGAATATAAAGTTTAAGGGCCTTTCGCTATCAGTGACCCAAGAAGAGGAGGCATTTGTTGAAGAAGTGGCCGTTTAATTGCGGAACTGCAAGGCTGCGCAGAAGGTTACTAATGCGGCTCTGAACAATGACACCTTTGGAAGTACAGTTACAGGAGAACAAGGCCCCTAATTTATGTCAGCACTATTGCATGGTTGAATTTATTGATGGTAATGCAAGATGGTGAGATCTGCTTAAAAAGCCCCAAGGCCTCTTATTATACAACTTGTCTGTCTTTCACACTAACCTGAACTGTAACTGTAGAATCTTAGCTGACATGAAGGACATATGGCATCCAAAGAAACCATTAGAAGGACAGTCCCCCTCTTGCTCAGAACCCAACGCCCCCCTTCCCATTCTCATACTGTTGAAGTGTTGCTAAAGTTAGACTGCTTGCGTTCTGTGCATTAGGGAACTGTGGAAGTCATTTGATGGAAAGTGAATGCTAATTTTCTGGTCACTTTAGGATTATTATTCAAACACAGGGAGAGGAAATATCAGGATGGAACTGGAGAACAGGACCAATGCGGAAAGCATCTGGCCTGTAACTGAGAGGTCAGCTGGGAAACGCCACAGCCTCGCGTACACGGCTGGGTGTATATATATTGTTTTAATGTTCAGGCCTGCACTCTGTCTGCATACTTCTAGTTGTCGAAAAGTGATTTTTGACAAGGGTTCAGATGAAGACGTGTTCTATAGGCATGTTTGCTCCGAACCCCTTTGACCCTCTAAAAGACACAAGAATGTACTAACTCTCAATAGTTTCACCTTTGTGTTTTACTGCAGTGGTGGGAGAGGAACATCCAGCTTTATTGGCCATTAGAGGCCCTAAACTTTACCCAGTACCAGTCACTTCCCTCTTTGAATATTAAAGTTCCTCTCAGAACCTAATCAGGAAGGAGTGGACATCCATTTCATATATTCGTATTACATTAGAGGTCAACCTCATGGTGACTGTGAGGTTATCGCAACAAATACAGACATGTCGATACCAGTATTGGTTATAGCTTGTAATCTGCCGACTCAACAGTTCTGTGAGGTGTTGCTTACTACAGGCACTGAAATCAAAACCATAGTGTCTCTAGAGGACAATATTGATGTTTAGTACATAGTATCCACACAACTTTGAAAGCCATATATTGTTAAAGAATTAGTTCACTTTCAAATGAAAATTACCCCAAGCTTTACTCACCCTCAAGCCATTCTAGGTGTATATGAATTTCTTCTTTCAGATTAACACAATCTGAGTTATATTAATAAATATCCTGACACGTCCAAGCTTTATAATGGCAGTGAATGGGACCAACGAGTATGAAGCTGAAGAAGGTGCATCCATCCAAAGCAAAACGTACTCCACATGGCTCCGAGGGGTTAATAAAGGCCTTCTGAAGCAAAGCGATGTGTTTGTGCAAGAAAAATATCCATATTTAACAAGTTAAATATCTAGCTTCCACCAGGCCGTCTTCCGCATTCAACTTACGAAGAAAGTGTAATGCCTCTCGCAGTTCAAAACGATTACGCTACGTCCTACGCCATTGTATTCAACTTGGGAAGAAAGTGAAATCCCTCTCACAGTTCAAAACACTTATGCAACGTCCTACGCCTTCCGTATTCAACTTAGAAAAAAAGCTTAACTGGCGCGACACATTGCTTCGCTTCAGAAGGCCTTTATTCCCACCACCCCCACCCCGGAGCCGTGTGGAAAACATTTTGCTTTGGATGGATGCACCTTCTTCAGCTTCATACTCGTTGGTCCCATTCACTGCCATTATAAAGCTTGGACGCATCAGGATACTTATTAATATAACTTCTATTGTGTTCATCAGAAAGAAGAAAGTCACATACACCTAGGATGGCTTGAGAGTCAGTAAAGCTTGGTGTAATTTTCATTTTAAAGTGAACTAATCCTTTAATGGGATATTTCACCCCCCAAAAAATTTATTGTCTATACAATGAAAGTCAGTGTGGTTTAAAACAACACTGGACCCCATAGACTTTCATTGTATGGACAAATTTTATGTTCTGCAGAAAAAGGAAAGTCATACAGATTTGGAACGACATGAGGGTGACTAAATGATGACCAAATTTTCATTTTTGCCTGAGCTATCTCTTAACGTAGGCTTCTGAACCTAATTAGAGCTTGGACGGTGCTGTAACTGTACATCTCCTCCAGTGCAGACCAAACCTTCCCCCACTAGTCCTTCACAGGAAGCCTCTGAACAGCTGCTTAGACACTTGTCTGGACTGAGTTACTGCAAGGTGCCTTTCTTTCTGCTTTTATTGATAATATTACTGTAGTTGATGTAAATATGGCTTTGGCATAGTGTCTTTATATCAGCATGGGCCACGGCTGGCCGGCAGACCAAAATCATGACCCCCATTCCTCTGTCCCTTAGGTGAAGCTCAGGCAGGGGTCTGCAGGAAGCCATAAGCATGCTGGGCAACAATAAATATCCAAATGCTCTCTTTTCGTTTTTTTATATGCTTGTAGTTGATACTCGGTCATAGCTTCATACAGCAACATAAATAACTCCACAGGCTTTATCTTAAAGGGATAGTTCACCCAAAAATGAAAATTCTGTCATCATTTACTCACCCTCAAGTTATTTCAAACCTGTATACATTTCTTTCCTCTTCTGAACACAAAGTAAGATATTTTGAAGAATATGGGTAACCAAACAGTTGATTGGAACCCCACTGACTTCCATAGTATTTTTGGTTACCAACATTCTTCAAAATATCATCTATTGTGTTCAGCAGAAGAAATACATTTTAAAGTAACATAATTATCATTTTTTGGGGAACTAACCCTTTAATTAATCATTTAGGAATGTTTACAAGATTTTCATGTGTGGGTGATAAATAATATAAATAAAATAATTAATTTTACTTGAGATAAATTGTACCAAAGTCATACAGATGACCAAATATTTATATTACTGATATTAAATCTTACTTGAAATTAATTTGGAATGTCATATAATTGATAGATATTTGTTGCACACATACGTCTTTTCTCAAATGCTTCTCTTATGTGGAGGATCACAATATTATCCCATTGATTGAGTATTTAAAGAATATAATATGTGTAATGCCAGCTGTTCACTCTCTCTTTTCATCATCTGTAGCATATACAGACACTTCTTTCTTACTGCGTACCATCTTACAACCATCAAGCCTTTTATCTGCCCTGACCTGTGGGTGTAAAGTCCTCTTTAATGCGTGACTGCTGAGGACACTTGTCCAAACGTCTGCTCCAGCTGCCACATACACACTCATGAATATGATGGCCAAGTTGTTGCTGTCCTGCCCAGTATCTTTTTTACTAAGCTTAGTAATGCATGACTGCATTTACTTAATCGTTACTTTCAGACATGGTAAATATAAATTGTGCTCTTCCAGCAGAACAATGTAGCTGCTTCCCCTTTGATATTAACAGTTTGAATTGGTTGGATTAAGTTGCAGTATAATCAAAATGGAGGAAAACAGGCATTTAATGAAATCTGTTATCAATGTTTGACATTTTTCTGTGCATTTTTGTCATGGAACACAGTTGCGTAGTCTACTTGGTGTGAAATGTAAATTCTTCTCAGTTTGATCTCAAATACAAAGCAAAATAGAAATCACCAGTGATATCAGTGATGTTTTTGTTTTTTTTCCTTCTTTTTTTTTTTTCCCAGGTTGTGCTTGCAAAATAACTTACAAAGAGGGCAGTATAGTTACACGGTCTATGTACCAACCACTAACAAATGTCTTAATTTTGCACTCATATAAACCATGGTAATATTTATCACATAACAATATAAACTATCATACAAGACATTGTGTTGTCTGTCATGTGCCAGTTTTGCTTTATTATAAAGATTAAACAGATTGTAAAAGACTAAGGCTTGCAAAGGCTGAGTATACAGTTTAGTGAACTACAGTCTTTAGATTTTACATTTTCAGATTACACTCAATTAAAAATTAAAATAAAAAAAATCTGATAATCTTAGTACAAGAAAATATACATATTTTTTAAGTTGTAATCATATCTATGATTACAGGCGAAGTTCCAGTTAGATCTAGTTTAGGGAAAATGATAACTGTAAGTGACTGAAACATTATGGATTGACTTTCTCCTTTGGAATGGACACATGTAGCCATCCATCAGCTTTGTGTATTTGAGTGTATGTGCATGAGACCGTGGGTGGCCTGGACTTATTGCGATTTGTATTCAATTGACAGTAATTCCACTGTCCCTAAGACTCCCCCGGCACATCAACACATACACACACACACACACACACACACACACACACACACATATTGGTTTTCCATGTTGTATGGGGATTTTCCATAGATATAATGATTTTTATACTGTACAAACTGTATATTCTGTCCCTTACCCCTAAACACAACCCTCACAGAAAACTATATATATATATATATATATATATATATATATATATATATATATATATATATATACAGTCAAACCAGAAATTATTCAGACATATAATATATATACATATATAATTTTTTCACTAGTGGGTGCAGGGCACTATAGTTCATTTATGTAAGTAAGGATAGCAAAATAAAGTAAACTGTGACATATTATACTCAAAAGTTCTTCATACAGCGGACTACCAAAAAAATTTGGGACCAAAAATTATTCAGACACTTTAAATATGACTTTGTCATATTTTATTACCATTTTTTAAAACCATAGTGAATAAACTGTAATAATGAATTAAAATGTTCAAGGTGTCTGAATACATTTTGGTTTGACTGTATATGTAATCAGGGATATTTAACTGATTTAACTAAGACTGTGCTTATTCTGGCACACTTTACTTTAACATTGGCATATATTTTTTAAAAACATAGTGTTTCAATAGTTTATTTAGTTCTATATTCAGAAATTGAGGTTGCTTTAATAAGCAAATAGTATTATATTTAATTTTTAAGCCTAAATTATTTTCTGAGTGATTACTAACCAGTGTTTTTTTTTCTTCTTGCTGACATCTTTAAGATATTTTGAATGAAAGTTTGTTGTATTTTAGATCTATATTTATCTGCACATCATTATAGTCAAATATGCTTTATTGCCTTGTATAGTTGAAATCTTGATGGAATTTATCATATTAAATTACTTCTATTAAAATGAATAGTGAGATAATAAGGTATGCATATTCTGTGCTCTTGTCTCTCTTATATTTTAATTTATATTTCTTATATTTATTAACAACCAGGGTTAGTAAGTGATAAAAGATATACATAGGTTAAAGTAATGCCATAAAACACAAGAAATGCATGAAATACTCGCATATCCTGTTTTGCACCTATTTTGTCTACAAGTGCAAAACAGCAGCCATCAGACCTTTCTTGCTTTCAGTGACCTTGGTGTTGACAGAAACGAAGCTGACCTGGAGAAGTGCGAAACAAGGAAAACTCTGAGGCAAGTAATATGAACATATGTTCTTACTCTTCAAAAGCAGTTATATTTAAACTGAAAAAAAAAAAAAAAAAAAAAAAAGATCTCTGAAAAAGCCTCCCCTTTCAACATCAACCAACAGCCACTTTTCAAAGGTCCAGTCCAGTCAAAACTCACATCTCACTGATCATTAGATCACCATTTATTAAATATATTTTCCAGTCATTTGTTATATCACATTTTCCACTTTAAAGACAGAGGAGTGTATAAAATAACTATAAATTAAATTCTAGATATTCATTGAAATAGTGCTGAATCTGTGATTTATATTCTTGCTACAATGTAATTGTGAGGTCGTAAAATACAAATAACATCACATTGTAAATGTTCAATCATAGACAAAGATAAGCATTTTATAGGCAATTCCTTAACCTGAAGGTCTGTATTAAATCGTAGTCATGTACCAAGGGCCAACAGTATGTAAACGTTTGTACACACATCTACCCAAAATGCAAACAATTGCCATATAATCTTTACAATATGTGATTTCATGTTGGCGCCTTTAGTAATTCTACAAATACAGCAGTTTTTATCCTAAACAGTCAAAAAACTTTATTATAGTTACAGAAAATTGATATATGATTGCTTTTAAAATGCTATGTCTGGGTAATTTCATCAAGCACAAGCCATAATTGAATTTGGAAAAACATTAGAAACATTAGAGCCAACATTAGAAAAACAAGATAAACCTTCACATAAGGCGTAAGGGTCACAGCATACAGGACTGTATGTCACCTTCTGTCTTACCTCTACAGTTCATGAGTCAACTTACTTATAATATTATTATATATATATTCAGCTGTTTGTTGTTTGGTTGTTTTTGATAAATTCAGTCATGGTAAATCACAGAATGTATCTGCACAACTTTCTGATTAATGTTTTATAGTAATGTTACAGTAATCATATTGATGGTCCTTGGGGACCTCTGAAACCAATGCACACTTCTAACACTTCATAACAGCACTATTATTATTACTGGTATCAGGTAGCCTAACATATGATATATTAAAATCTAAAACTAACATACTTCATGCCACAATATTTTAAAAATTAATGCTTGAGAAAATTTATATTTTTGCACACACATGACTCAAACAGTGAGATTCATATTCTATTCATTTTCTATAATTGATCTTTATAAAACTATAAATGACAAATTATAGGCTAAAAGAGGATTTTTAATTTCCGATCTTTCTTATATGCATGTAGTGCTACTTTTATTTTATTGTATTTTATATTTTTATATTGTTTCATCTAAGGATTAGCCGCCTTGCCATTTATTTCTCTATCTAGTGTGCTCAAATAATTTTAATTTACCGTCAGAGGATTTTATATATTGATTAAAAACTTCTATGCATCTATTTTTTCCGCTGCCGTGCTCATTATTTCTATCGTGTATTACTGCTATTTTTTATAACGAATTAACATTGATATAACCATTATTTTGAGCTAATCTTTCATTTACATATCTGCATTCCTGAGCTGAGCGTATACGGGCGAATCTGCAGGTTTAAACTAATCAGAGAGAAAACCAATGCCACCGTTCAGAAGACGCCACATGTCACGCGCGACCCAGTCTCCTGGGAGAACACAGTCAGTCGGGCACGTCACAATAAGTCGTACACCAATAAACAGACAATTTTCTAATAGTTCCAGGTCAAGAAAAGGCTAGTTAAGTGTACGGGAACAGTCAGAACGGGTAAAATGCGTTGAATACATCACTAATAAGCCGTTGCCTCCACTTGTTGCATAAAGGGCAGCATCATCGTTCTTTATAAAGGGTCTTATCTGCCTCCAATAGAAACTTATTTAGAGAGCATAATACATTTTGTTACCAACCGAATCACATGTACATTAATTGTGAGAGTTTAAATATGTTTAATAGGACTGTAACACATTTATGTTTCGATTTATGTTTTGGGCTATGTCTCAAACTTTGATATAAAATACCAATATTTATGTAGTTTCGAAATCTAGTATTTATCTCCAAAATGAATGGCAAGTAAAATGTGTTGTACTGATAGGTCGTAACACTATTACACAATACATTTTTGTGCATTAATGTATTGTGGTCATCAAATGCAGGTTAAAAAATAATTATGTTCCATACACACAACCTAACATTTTAAGTATTACAATTTAAAAGGGTAAACAGAAAATATTTTCTTTAAAAACAGCAAAAGAGATATAAAACAAATACATGCGATTTTATAACAGACAGACATTGTGTTTGCACTTTTAGTCATTTTCACTATTGTGTCGAATGTATAGGCCTAAAGTACATTGAAAAGTGTTCCAGGGCTTCCTGTCTCATGATTGATAGCATTATTCACACTTATCTAGACTAGATGTTTTTGTTTATTTTTATTAAACGCAACTTAGTTATCTATTCGCGCTGAAAAGTTAATACATTTCACTATTTAATTACGATGGGTGTCTTGTTTTTCTTCCACTGAACCGCACATTGACACCACACGTCTGGGTTTAATTCTTTCTATTCCCGCTTAACATGACATGTCTGAAAGAATGTAACTCATCAGGTCTTGTGGTGCAAGCCACGGAGCAGCCGCGCACTGCCGCCACCCTGCGCTTTCCAGAGAGGAAAAAACATCTTGCAATAATCAGTCCAATTAGTGGAGGTCGCGGCTGCGCGCTCTCCGGTTAGCTGTGGGAGGTTGTCAAAACAGGGGGCGGCTATTAGACGAAACGCGATCCCCATTCATCAGCATTGTAATAATCACCATGCAGACGAGCAGCGCAGGTCCTTCGAAGTTCTGATCAAAATGATCCGTGGAAACAAGCCGTTTACAAACAGTGTCAAGGCGAGACGAGTACCTTGATTTGGCCTGTCACTGACATTCTCTCCAGCCACCCCCCCCCCCCCCCCACCCCCACCCCCCCTCACACACACAGACACACACATCCAAAATCCTTTCAATGTGTGTTTTCCATTGCTTCACTGTACTGGTATAGTTTCATTACATGTCACAAAAGGAAAATATTTGTAAAATACCTCGATTTGTGACTATCACCGAATATAGCCTTTAGCTGTTTTATAGATCAACATCATATAAATCAACATCAATTGGTGCAATAGTCTGTCATCAACAATCCTGCAAATCAGATATATTGTCAATAGTTTCAGTGTCCAGGGAATGATCCACATATCAAGTAAGGGGGTCAAAGTAACGCATGAAATATTTACTCACAGCAAAGTGCAATTTAGGCGCCATAATATCAATTTCCAAGGGCAGTGGTGGTTTCCGAGGTTGGCATTAATAGCTCCTTTTATTTATATTTTTACTTACTTATCACAAGATCAGCAACAGCCATTTTCACTGACTGCGTAAAATTCAACGTACAGAATCATTTTAGCTGTAATCTGAGTGTAGATTTTAGGATTTCTCTGTCGTTTAGGTTAATTATATGGCTAATTGTATATTTTGTGTAACAATAATAATTGGGTAACACTGTATTTTAGGGTCTTTTAACTACTTATTAGCATGCATATTACTAGAATATTTGCTGTTTATTAGTACTTATTAAGCACATATTAATACCTTATTCTACATTCTTATATACCCAGTACCTAAACTTAACAACAAACGTACTAATAATTAAGCAGTAAATTAGGAGTTTATTGAGGAACAAGTCGTAGTTAACAGTGAATATGTGTTCCCTATATACTAAAATGTTACCAAAAATGGTTGTTAAAATTTGTGAATTATTGAGTTCAACAGATGCCATATTTCTTGATTAATCAGATCAGAATAGAAAGAATGTCTCTTCAAAAAGCGTCAGAAACATTAATTCCTTGTTTAATTATTTTATTATTTTTTCGTCAGAACTTGCAGCGAGTGCAGTAAGATATTTAGAACATAACCAGTGTATTTTGAGACTGTATTGCGCAAAATTACCAGTTAAAAGGGTGGATGGAAATTGTAGCATTGTAATCTTTCCACGATATTAACCACAGAGAATGTTACATGCTTTGACGTGTTTTGAATAATATGCTATGCAAGTTCTGATGTCTTTTTCACTAACAAGCCACATCACAGGCCTTCACTGCACCATGCAGTACGGATACAGAACTGCAAAGACACTAGACCTTAAACTAGCCTAAGCAATTTTCTCTCTCCCTTATAACAAGGCTGGCATGTCTCAACAGTGTCAGCTTTTTTATTCCATGTAATATGTGATTTTGCTTAACTTTCTAGTGGTCTCAAGTATCACTGAGTTGAAATCAGAGTGTTCGTGATGAAAGCAGAACTTTGTTTCTATGCCACGGTACACGGTGAGTTAAAGTTCAGTCTACAGACACTGACTGATGATATGCCAATAATGGTGTGCGTAATAGGCATCATTAAAAGATGTGCCTCTCGGAGCTGTACTTTCGCTAAATATGTGCTGCGGTGTTTTAAGAAAAAATAATGTTCTATAGCCTTGGTTCATAAGTTATAACTTAACATGAACATCTTATTACTTCGATTAACTTTACTCAACAGCATTTTCAATGAATCGGAGCTGTCTTACCGGCACAAACGTCCCTCGCAGTGTTTCACCTTTGTGGCATGATACCCAGTCGTTGTTCGTTCTAACGTGTATCCTTGAAAACCGCTCTATACTACTTAAAAACGCCCTCCAACCCTCTTCCACTCTAGTCCATAATGCCTGGCTTCCACGGGTGTGCACTTGGAGAAACATACCCCCTTGTTTATCCTCAACAACTGCTAAATAATGCATAACACAGGACAACTGGTCCGATTAAATAGCTACTGAATTGAACAAGATGATAAATTAAATAGAAAAATGTAGGCCAACCGTGCTTGCAAAAACACGTTTGTGTCATATTGTGATTTTATGTGATTTTGTTACATTTGATAGCAGCAATAATAATTTAGGCTACTGCAAAAGAGTTAGAGAGACCTTGTGTATGGTCTCTGAGAGTTCCCCCAAACGTTGAAACAGTGCTGATCGACCAGTTACACAGTGAAAGGTTTGCAGGGTGGTTTGCTTATGTTCACTCCTTGGTGTGGAGAGCGTCTGGAGCGCAATCCTGCTCTGGCGCTCTCATCTCGACTGCTGCTACCTCACTACCTCACAGATCAGCGCTCTTTGGTTGCTGGAAGTGTCTGTCAAACCCCGGGTAAAAAAATGTAATATACAGGGAAAGTCGACTCTATATTTCGATGTCGGTGGGCGGGCTTTAAATGAAGGGAATAATCAGTCAGCCAGCCCAAGGAGCCACCTCAAAGCATATCAGGTTACCTTGAATGACAGCGTAACCATGGCAAATAATTTGACTAAAACTATTGTCTTATCCTCATCATCCCCGGGTCAGATAACCAACCAATCACCGTTCACATAATCGCTTTTCTTGCCAGCTTAGAATAATATTATTAAAACAAGAGAGCGAGGTCCTTCTTCGCGAGTGCGTTATGCTGAAACGACATAGAAGAGGTGGCGAGAGACTCGCGCAGGAGGAACAACTTTCTCTCGTGTGCTTTAGATGGATATACGGTGTATTATGCTTGCTTGAACGGATCTAAAGTTTTGTGCCTCTCTTCGCCAGGAGTGGGATTTGATTTCGTCTACTCGAGAAGTCGTCCTAAATTTTTGCCCCCAAGGGTTTACTTTAAGTTTGTTGAAGAACTGTCGTTGTCATCGGTAAAATAGACATAAGTACAAAAAGTGGACGTTTATTCGTGACAAACCATGTCTATGCTTCCAACATTCGGCTTTACGCAAGAGCAAGTGGCGTGCGTCTGTGAGGTCCTTCAGCAGGGTGGAAACATTGAACGTCTCGGGCGCTTTTTGTGGTCTCTGCCGGCTTGCGAACATCTCCACAAGAACGAGAGTGTGCTCAAAGCAAAAGCTGTGGTCGCTTTTCATCGGGGAAATTTCAGAGAGCTTTATAAGATTCTCGAGAGCCACCAGTTCTCTCCGCACAACCATCCGAAGTTGCAGCAGCTGTGGCTCAAAGCGCATTATATCGAGGCTGAGAAGCTCCGGGGCCGCCCTCTTGGGGCTGTTGGGAAATACCGCGTCCGAAGAAAGTTTCCGCTACCCCGCTCCATTTGGGACGGCGAGGAGACAAGTTACTGCTTTAAAGAAAAGAGCAGAAGCGTGCTGCGGGAATGGTACACCCATAACCCATACCCTTCCCCGCGGGAGAAGAGGGAACTAGCAGAGGCAACGGGGCTAACAACAACACAAGTCAGTAACTGGTTTAAAAACAGACGTCAACGCGACCGAGCAGCGGAGGCTAAAGAAAGGTAAGGGTCTATAGTCGTTAGCTAAATGTTTATTGTTATTATGTGTTCAAGCGTAATTAGAAAGCATTCTTTACATGGAATGCATTCATTCATACCGTGAAATTAAGCTAGCGGTGTGAGTATGACCAAGAAACTTGCATAAAAAAGAAAATCCACGTATAGATGGATAGCTACACAGTCACTACAAATGTCATCCGTTCTCTAGTTCCGTTAGTCACTTTATATATATTAATAGCCTACCATTTTTAACAATAGGCCGTTTCTTAAACGGCTTGTTTTTATATCTTTTTCTAAAAATGACAAAAAAAGCGTAGTTTGTGTATTATGGTGTCTTTAGGGAAAAATAGTCCATTGTTAATTAATGGAAATGTTCTTCGAATTGTGAGATTTATCCTGGATTTATCTGTACATATTCTTGTTTAGAATGTGTGCAGTTTTCCTTCTAAACGGGTGTCTTGTTTCACCCGCAGGCGAGGTAGTCAAGTCGAAACCACAGTGTAAAACTATTAAAATAGCTCGGACGTTTCCAGATACTTTATCCTTTATTAATAATTTATGAAAAAAACCTTTACTTGACATGTTGTGATTGAGAATTTAAATAAATCAGTGGCTTACACTATTCTTAACCTAGACGGTTTATTTACAAACCATATTAATAAATGATCAAGGACTACACAAATCATGTTTTCCTGCATTAGCTCGTTAACATGCATAAACGTTCTTTATTGTGAATTAATAATATCGACACGAATTAGAACAAATGATTGATATGCACATGCCGTTTATGCCCTATATTTGTATGTCAAGGAATAGGATATTCTGTATTTTATAGCCTAATTCAGGGGCACACACTTTTTTAAAACTTTTCCTATTATTATTATTATTATTTATTTGTATTTTAATAATCCTTATATCTAAGTTTTTCTAATATACTATTTCACACCTACAGAACCAACATGTCTTCAGCTTATAATAATATTAATTGTTGTTTTAGAATTATATGCCTACCTAGCCTATAGTAATTTAGACTACGAATAATTATGGCATTTATTATTATAAGAGGAAGAAGAAAAAGATGTGTTAATATTTAAGTTTGCTTGTTTAATTAATTAGTTGCTCTTGCGATGTCAAGAGATATTGTTTATGTAGGCCTACATTTTAATTATAGCCTAATAGTTTTGAATAGCCTACTAAAGTTGTCGGATGTAGCACTAACCCTAACTCTACATTTTCATTTTCACAGGGAGAATAATGAGAACTCGAACACAAACAGTCACAACCCATTAACGTCTTCCATGAATGGAAATAAGACTATTTTAGGAAGCTCGGACGACGACAAAACGCCGTCTGGTACCCCAGATCACACCTCGTCAAGCCCGGCCTTGCTCCTCACGTCAAACTCCGGACTTCAGTCCCTACACGGCCTCGCACCTCCACCTGGTCCCAGCGCCATCCCAGTGCCTAGTGCTGATTCCGTGCATCACCACCATTCATTACACGACACTATACTGAACCCTATGTCATCAAACTTGGTCGACCTTGGCTCTTAAACATGTGGACCCTTTCAGAAGGACGCTTGTACGTGAACGTTTAGCGTAAACATCTCCTGACACGTATAAAACAAAAAACAAATGAGACAAGGAATGGACTAAGAGTTGTGGATGTTTGTCGGCTGACCTACTTGCAAAGCTGATATGGAGGGCCTTGATAGAGGTATTTTTCTAGAATGTAATGCCATGATCTAATGTTAATAAACATGCTAAAAACGTCTTAATTGTTGATATCTACATTATTTGATATCGTTATTATTTTAGATTGCAAATTGACCCAGGAATCCTCAGTCGCATATTCCGTTTGTTTACATTTATCTTTTTTAAAAAGGCCATACATTGTTTCATTTTAATGGGATTTCGTTTAATGCAATGCTTTAATACCAACACAGCATTTCAAACGACTATGGGGCATCTCTTCATTTTCATTTGTATTTTACTTTTGGAAAGCGACTGCATGTAACCTTTGGGATCAATAAAAATAAACTCCAAACTCATCATAGTTTCATTCATATACCCTTAACAATAAAATAAGATGCATTTACCGAGCAAAGAAAATGTTTGAATGGTTTTGTTGTACATGTGCAATGGTTTGTTGAGCAGGTGTCCTGATTTGATCGTGTGAGACCCTGTTTATGACATGCATTTGGTCACGTGGTGGGATCGAAAGTTCAAAAGTTTTACATTGTGATCTTGATTCAGGCTTAAAATTAAGCTTTTTGGAAGTTATCTTTTTTTTTTTTTTTTTTTTTTTAGGTTATAACAGTTAATGCGATGCTGTTATAAAATATAAGTATTTGACCACTGAACTGACAGTATAGTATACTAGCCTTCAAACTTTGAAATATAGCTATAAATCAGCCTTTTCTATGCTTATTTTGTTATGCCCAATTTTCGACAGACCACAAACACAAGCGAGGCCTGTATGTTTTCCTTCTTTCTTCGTCGTTTTTTTTTTCTTTTTTTTTTCAATGTTCAGAAATTGCAGTACATGTGTCAACATGTGGCTCTAACTAAACTGATATTCAGTTTTCACTGTTCTCCATATTATCCAAATACATAAATATTCCAATACCGCACATTACCGAGCAGAACATACTTATATCTAGAATATTCCTTCTCAGCACAGTATAACTTTATTCCTAGGCCACCTACTAAATATTTAGATGGATAGATAGATAGGAGCAACATTTTGTGTACTTGTTTTCACTTCATTATTAAAGCTATACATTTTCTTGCTATTATTAATTATTATTATTATTATTATTTACTCAGTGAAAGATTTAGTCGTGGGTCATTCAGCTGCAGTTTGTGAATGAAAGTTTAACGAAGTACTTTTATCGACGTACTTTCACAACATCAAAATATTTTGCACAAACTTGAATTCAGGAAACTTCTCTTCTTTTATTAACAATGCCGTAACACGAACTGCTCAACATTCAGTATGATATAATATAATATTAACACTAACAGTTAATTAACAACCAGTTCTCCGGACGTCTATAACTACCCAATGTGTAATATAGACTAACCAAACAGTTATAGGCAAATCTGTAAACACTCATCCAAAAAGGAGCTGAATTCTTTATTTCCTACAGGGTTAGGGTGTGAGTCACTTTGGATAAAAGCGTCTAAATGCATAAATGTAAATATTAGTCTTTTACCCTGCATGTTTACAGTATTTGATCGGGTACTTAATTAATGCGTTAATGTACGCGGGATCACATTCGTTTTCAACAGTCCTGTGTTCACACGTTAATTATTTCTTTATTTTTCAAACAAGATGGTAGCAATTATTTGGAGCAGCCCCATGAACATACGAAACACCAAGTTTGTTGCAGTATAGCATTCTCAAAAAACAAGGTTTGTATCCCAAGAGAATAGCTTACGTAGCCTACTATAGGCTAATGTTGTCCATGTCCTTTTTTTGAAATCAACAAATGCCTATAACGCTGTATATAGCCAATGTTATGCGTGCTTTAAGAGAGGCGGACAGGTCGTAAAAAATTCGGGCATAAGATGTAAAGAAAAGCTCTCTCAGTAGTGAGGCTAATACGCTATAAATGCAATCTTATACGCTGAGTTAATGCTGGAAAGTTTGTTTATGAGGAGATGACGTTTAACAGTCTTGCAATTTTACGTTAGTTGCATTCCATCACCAGTCTCCTTCACTACCTCTCTCGTTGCTGTTATCTCTTTTTCTTTTCTTTTTTTTTTTTTTAAGCTGTGTTTGCAGCGGTTTTGCACTGTGACTTTCCAAACAGATTTTTTGGGGCTTGTTCTGTCAAAATAGTCCGGTCTCATTAAAAACGAATAGGCTATATATGAATAAAAATAGGGAGTCATGAAGTTAGGCCTATCCAGTTTATATATGTAATGCTTCTTTATTTAAAATTGTTAGTGCTCTATACAAGCATAAATCATGCGTATTGGTCAAATACTAAAGCCTGTCCTGGATTTAAAGTTGAAAAAGGACCTTTTCTTCGTCGTTTATAACCTTTTAAAACTATTTTATTTTAGACAGCTTAAAAAATAAAACATAAAACTTTTTTATTTACGCCTTCTTTAATTTTTATTTAATACCTAATAAAAATGTCATTGTTTAGAGTTTGACTTAAGACAGTTTTTCAAGTAGAATTCGGTAGAAAGAAAAAAAATTCGATACACCGAGTTTAAACATGCATTTGTTTTTGTTATCATTGTTTGTATAATTCTGCCAACAATTTTATATTTTGGGCTTCAGGAGCAATATTAAGCATTAACCCGAATACCAGAACTGGATAGGCCTAACTTCATGACTGCCGTACTTCACAAATAAATGAATAGGCATGTATACATATATGAACAATGATACAAATAAATAAATTACGCATTATCATGAAAACAATGTAGATAAATATTATAGGATTGTTCTTTATGTTGTTCCACGGAATTTCCTAATCCAGGTTCACCTCGCTCACAAATAGCCTATTTGCAAAGCCTATGATATAATAACGTCCTTGAAAAAAACATTTTATATAATAAAAAATAAATACTTTCATGGAACTTTATGAGTAGTGATTAAACGACTTGTGTACGCTAATTTAAATAAAAGAGAATGGGTCTGTTTGATGTTAACAGACAATTATCTGTAATAAGATCATGTAATAAGATCATGTAATAATCATCAAATGACAATAATCATGTAATAAGAGTTAACACATAATTAAATTCCACATATAATCGTAGAATAGACTACTCATTGGAAATACATAACTGTCAACTCGGCGTTATGCATGTAGCCTATGTTAATTAATAAAGAGTTCTAGAGAATACGTTTCTCTAATGGCAAAAATACTTTTTTTTTTTTTTTTTTTCTCTTTTCTTTTTAGGCTATACTCTACAGGTGCAGCTTTCTTTATGATGACAATGACACAGTCCTAGCTGACAAGGTCTCTTCTGTGACAAAGCAGGTCTTAACCGGGGCGTAAGTGTTAATTCTTGCGCCCGTAGAGCAGATACATTTTCACAAACAAGACATATGAATGATCTTCACCTGTTTGGGGGCATCAAATAGTTGCGTTTTGTGCACATCCTGCATTGGTTTTATTTTCCCCTAAACGTTTACTGATACTTTTATCCATAAGGAATATGTTCGTTAAGTAGCCTACTTATAATACTTCAGAGGCTGAACACAATTTTAGCTAAACTCTTGCTGCATAACTTAGCATAATTCACTGCACTCCGCATGACGCATAGAAATAGTAGGCTATACCTTAACGGTGTACTGAACACAGAAATCGCACGCATTTCCCACCCCTGGTCGCTGGTAAGTTTGACGCAAGAACTGAAGAGAAAATTTTGAGCCCAGGTTGTTCCAGAAGTGTATGTTAAATCACAAGACACAAGGTGGCTTTGCTACTCATTGGAAAGAAGTAGGCCTATGTGAATGTGTAACTATTTCTGGTCAGGACAAATGTACCCAGAATTGAGCTAAATCTGACAAAACCTCATTTTGGGGACGCGTCATCATTTGTAAAACCGGTATAAAAATAATTAAAGTTAAAAACAAATTTGTAAAAACAGAAAGTTTTCTGTTAAGGTTAGAGTAGGGTTATGTTATATAGCATAGTGTATAACCAGGTATAAATACTAGGGTATTATACACTAGCTGAATATAAAAACGCTAGATTTTATATAGAAGCTAATTAGACTAACTGTATATAAAAACAATAGAGGTCTGTGTCCCCATTTAACTTTAGTAAATGCGCGCGTGTGTGTGGTCCGGGTATTCCCTATACGTTGTGGGGACCAAACCAGGATGATAAAACCTGAAATTTTATGGTGTGTGTGTGTGTGTGTGTGTGTGTGTTGGTTGGTTGTTTTGCTACAATCTAAACAACATCGAAAATAATAGCGACTGTGTGAGAGCATGAATTAAACTCAACTGTTAGTGTAGTGCTCGCAATAGTCATTGACGCCATCTAGTGAACGAATGAGTATTTGCAGAGTTCGACTGAAACATCGCCTAGGCCTATGTTGTTTTAGGTTTAGGTCGCAGCAAAGCTAGTAATTGTTGATAAAGACGAAAAATAAAGACGTCTGTTGACATCTGAATATGTGTGAGATTTTCCCATGTGAGAGTAAATGACACATATAAAATAGAAGAGTGAATATACAAGAAAAAATATTTTTTTAAAAAGTATTTTTCTACAACCACAAAGTGCCAAGCAAACATTGTGATGGAAAGGGGAAGATAAGATGGTTCTTTCCATTCACTGGAATAAGTGTTGGGCATCCAGAGAGTGACTGACCATCAGAGTACACAAGCCTTGTCTGAATCTCATTGGAGATTATGTAGGCAAGCTGAGAGACTTGGAACACACTGAATAATTATGATTTATATAAATATTACAAATTATATAAACTGCAAAATAAAGGATACAAACATTTTTATTAGGTACAGATATTAGATATAGATTTAAGATATTTACTTAAATCTACAAACCAACAAAAAGGTTTAATAGACAGTGGACGCAAATCAACCTTTCATCATCAGCATTTTGACTCTTTGATGAGATAACAGTTTAGACTTGTCATTGTGTAAGGATCTCTTGGACTTTTGCACCTTTATAACCTCTCTCTCACAACTCTTTTTTCCCTCTATAGTTCAATGAGTTTTTTCCAACAAATAAATGTCACTCTTCTCCCTGTATACTCAGTTGATGGAAAAGGGAAAAGTATTTGTTCTTTCGTGTCAAAAGTACATTTTCTAGGTAAAATGAATGTTTTGTCAAAGCAGATTTACCTATAGATATGCCATACCACACATAGTTGTTAATTACCGTACATGGCATTTTTTTTACAAATTAGTGACTATTACCAGACCAGTTTGCTGGTGCACATCATTGTGAACTCTGCCACCGAATGTAGGAAATGGCATTATAGCTTCACCATTAATGAACCACGAT
Organism: Elopichthys bambusa; assembly: GCA_037101425.1. Taxonomy (NCBI): domain Eukaryota; kingdom Metazoa; phylum Chordata; class Actinopteri; order Cypriniformes; family Xenocyprididae; genus Elopichthys; species Elopichthys bambusa. The sequence goes on from CM074443.1 coordinate 22,593,244, forward strand.
GTAATTTATTGTCAGTTTTGTAACATTGTAACATTTGTAACTTTGACTGGATGCACTCTGCATTTGACTTATATTGTTCATCACAATTTAATATCAATCACCTTCAATCACCTGGATAGTTCACCCAAAAATGAAAATTCTGTCATTTATTTACCCTCAATTTGTTCCAAATGGTTTAAAACCCTGTATGAAACCTGTACTTCTTTCTTCTGCTGAACACAAAAGAAGATATTTTGAAGAATATCGGTAACCAAAAAATTGATGGGCCCCATTGACTTCCATAGTATGAAAAAAAAAAAAATACTATGGGGTTCCATCAACAGTTTGGTTACTGACATTCTTCACAATAACTTATTTTGTGTTCGGCTGAAGGAAGCAATTCATACAGGTTTAGAACAACTTGATGGTGAGTAGCTAAATCATGACAGAGTTTTCATTTTTGGGTGAACTCTATCCCTTTAATTATTCTCAGGGAGGCCTGGAAAGCTGTAAGACCCATTCTTGGATTTTAACGGGGTGTTCGCGACACCTAGAGAGTCAGCGGCAGTACTGCAAGGGCTCCCCCAATTTATAGTTTGAATATGCTATACAGGCTATAATATGCGCTATAAATAGCAATATGGCCGCTGCTTTGACATCTGGGTTTTTTTTTTTTTTTTTTTTTTTAAAATAAATAAAAGGTAAGAAATAATAAAAATGAAATTAATTCATACATACAATCTGTTAAACTGTCTATTTTAACCATTGGGTAGTTTTTTTTTTGTTTTTTTGTTTTTTACATTTAACATTTTGAAAAAAAAAAGAAAAAAGAAACGCACCGGATTCAGCTCATTTTTACAAAGATTTTAAAACAGTCAGGTGGTTCTCAAACCAACGGTTCTGACATCATATATCATCTGCTTTGGGGGAAAATAAATAAAATAAAATAATAAAAACAATAAAGACCCCATGCAGTGCTTACACTATGAAGTGTCCTGACATTATTTTTGATATAGTCCATATGTGTGTGTGTGTGTGTGTGTGTGTGTGTGTGTATATATATATATATATATATATATACAGTATCACACAGAAGCGAGTACACCCCTCACATTTTTGTAAATATTTTATTATATCTTTTCATGTGAAAACACTGAAGAAATGACACTTTGCTACAATGTAAAGTAGTGAGTGTACAGCTTGTATAACAGTATAAATTTGCTGTCCCCTCAAAATAACTCAACACACAGCCATTAATGTCTAAACCGCTGGCCACAAAAGTGAGTACACCCCTAAGTGAAAATGTCCAAATTGGGCCCAAAGTGTCAATATTTTGTGTGGCTACCACTATTTTCCAGTACTGCCTTAACCCTCTTGGGCATGGAGTTCACCAGATCTTCACAGGTTGTCACTGGAGTCCTCTTCCACTCGACATCACGGAGCTGGTGGATGTTAGAGACCTTGCGCTCCTACACCTTCTGTTTGAGGATGCCCCACAGATGCTCAATAGGGATTAGGTCCGGAGACATTCTTTAGCAAGGCAGTGGTCGTCTTGGAGGTGTGTTTGGGGTTGTTATCATGTTGGAATACTGCCCTGCAGCCCAGTCTCTGAAGGGAGGGGATCATGCTCTGCTTCAGTATGTCACAGTACATGTTGGCATTCATGGTTCCCTCAATGAACTGTAGCTCCCCAGTGCCGGCAGCACTCATGCAGCCCCAGACCATGACACTCCCACCACCATGCTTGACTTTCTTTGTACTTCTCACCTGGTTGCCGCCACACGCTTGACACCACCTGAATCAAATAAGTTTATCTTGGTCTCATCAGACCACAGGACAATGTTCCAGTAATCCATGTCCTTAGTCTGCTTGTCTTCAGCAAACTGTTTGTGGGCTTTCTTGTGCATCATCTTTAGAAGAGGCTTCCTTCTGGGACGACAGCCATGCAGACCAATTTGATGCAGTGTGCGGTGCATGTCTAAGCACTGACAGGCTGACCCCCCCACCCCTTCAACCTCTGCAGCAATGCTGGCAGCACGTCTATTTCCCAAACATAACCTCTGGATATGACGCGCACTCAGCTTCTTTGGTCGACCATGGCGAGGCCTATTCTGAGTGGAACCTGTCCTGTTAAACCGCTGCAGCTCAGTTTCAGGGTCTTGGCAATCTTTTAATGGCCTACGCCATCTTTATGTAGAGCAACAATTCTTTTTTTCAGATCCTTAGAGTTCTTTGCCAACTTCCAGTGACCAGTATGAGAGAGTGAGAGCGATAACACCAAATTTAACACACCTGCTCCCCATTCACATCTGAGACCTTGTAACACTAACGTGTCACATGACACCGGGGAGTGAAAATAGCTAACTGGGCCCAATTTGGACATTTTCACTTAGGGGTGTACTCACGTTTGTGGCCAGCGGTTTAGATATTAATGGCTGTGTGTTGAGTTATTTTGAGGCAACAGCAAATTTACAGTTATACAAGCTGTACACTCACTACTTTACATTGTAGCAAAGTGTAATTTCTTCAGTGTTTTCACATGAAAAGATATAATAAAATATTTACAAAAATGTGAGGGATGTACTCACTTCTGTGAGATACTGTATATATTGTAGGGTATATTGGGGAAGATGCCCCCCTTAGGAACAATTTACATTCATATATAAATGGTAACATTTAGATATACAATAAGTTTAGCATGTGCAGAATGAAGATGCATCAGCCAATGTGTTATAAAGGGAAATACGGTAGAAACATTTGCTAATTTAGTTGTCATAGCCTACACAACAGCACTACTGGGGTAATATGGTAATATGGAGATTGTATAAGTGTGTTATATATATATATATATATATATATATATATGTATGTATGCATGTATGTGTGTGTATTTTATTGCTCTCTGACAGTAATAGGGCACCCACGCATCATGGCTGCATCTGAAAGCATGCCCTATCGGGCAACTGGACGTACCTCCCGAGACTGATTTCGGACAGGCTTGATCTACAACATGATAGTAATAATCTTCAACAAAATAGAGAGAGCTTTGGTAATAACGAAGTGAATATTTAATTAATAATCTTTTCTCGCTAGAATTGAAATCAAAGGTTGAAAAAGTGGTTAAAAAAAGATACATTTAGATTTACACATGAACTGACCACTAACCGCGTGTTTTTTATATCAGCTGTAATAACCTCAAAGGATAGTATCATAGGTCAGGGATGGGCAACTTCAGAACAGGGAGAATCAGAACTGAATTAGAATGAGCTTTATTGCCAAGTATCCTTACACATATAAGGAATTTGTCTTGGTGATAGAAGCTTCCAGTGCACAGACAGAATGACAGCAACAATACAGGTAATAACAATAAAATAAGTAAAAATAATAAATATATATAAAAATACACAATATACAAAACAGGCAATATTTATATGTACAGGTATGTTATATACAATGCAAGGGAATGTAAATATGAGGAATGGTATGCTAAGTGAATATGAGTATAAATAGTATTTATTTATAACTCACCAGCCTGTAACTTTCTAGTAATCCTGAAGACCTTGATTAGCTTGTTCAGGTGTGTCTGATTAGGGTTGAAGCTAAACAAAAGGATAGATCCATGCTGCCTTCAAAAATCAATCAGATGAACGTATCTCAGTTGGCAGGATGTGACACGATCATAGGATTCGGATGTATCTTGCTCTTGGACGCAGCCATTCATCACTTTGAGGAGCGAAAAGCAGGCCACCGTTTGGCCACCGCAACATGGTAAACCCGATCCTTGTCTTTGCCAGTCATATATAAAGAAACAGTGTGTACACTGGCACCCCTGTTCTGGAGCTTGGACCCTAACAGAGGCTTTCTCATTCGCATCCACATACCCAAGATAAAGCTCTACCCTTTATCATGGCAAAGAGACAGAAAAATTACACGTTACATACCAGATGAGTAACGTGAACGGATCTTATATGTTTTTCATTTGAATCTAAACGTGGGGATATTATAGTAGGACTAACTCAGGTATAAATAATCATATACATTATTTTTTTTAAAATAACGGTATGTAAGTCCCATTTTAACCCATCTGGGTGTTTAGAACTTTCAATTCGAAACCTTATTCATAAGGGGCCATGAGCATTTACATGTATAATAACATGATAGGCCTATTATATCTACAATATAAAGTCTAATTTACACTGGTTTTTAACATTTTTTTCCCCAGCCTTCCTACTTAGCTTGATGTGGATTTCTTAGCAAATATCTAAAAAAAAAAAAAAAAAAAAAGGTTTTCATACTAAATATTTTCTTGAGTTTGATTTGTACATTTGGCCAGTAGGTGGCCTAAGTGACTAACTGAAATGTACCTGACCTGATACTGTGGCCAAAAGCAGTGACATACATTTTGTGTTTCGCAGTTTGCTGCTTTAGTTGTTGTGGTGTTGATTCACATTGTATTCTAGATTATTGTGCAGAGTCATCAGACTGAACTTTAGAAATTAATTTTATCACAAAAACTCTCATTTTACTGTTGAAGACTGATTGCTAAAAGGAGGGAAGAAGTGCATCTAATCATTGTAATCATTTTAAGATCTTGCTAATCACTTACAAAGCACTAAATGGTTTAGCTCCCCAGTATCTGAGCGAGCTCTTAACACATTATAGTCCTTCACGTCTATTGCGAACTCAAAATTCAGGCCAATTAATAATACCTAGAATATCAAACTCAACATCCTTCTCCTACTTGGCACCTAAACTCTGGAACAATCTTCCTAGCATTGTTCGGGAAGCAGACACACTCTGTCAGTTTAAATCTAGACTAAAAACACATCTCGTTACCCTGGCATACACATAATACGTTATCAATTTATATTTTCAAATCCGTTAAAGGATTGTTAGGCCAGAACCAGGAACACTTCCTATAACATCAGATGTACTCGTTACATCAGAAGAAGAATGATATCTTCATTAATATTAGTCTCTCTGTTTATCCCAAGGTTTACTGTAGTCAGCCGGATCCAGGCCGTATCCAGATCAGATGGAGGACCAGTGCCTAGACACAACGACAACGCCAGCCCTGAAGTGTCAGCAGAGACTGAGTCAACTAGATCCTCCCCTGTGAAGGCCTCACCGACACGACAGCCAGTGGCACAGATCCTCAAAAAAACATCCCATACCAGCGTGATGAATACGATCTTCAACTAGATGGAACTGGACCAAATATTTTGACTGTTGCAATCCCAATCGGACTTATGACCTGTAACGCTGCCTGAATCATAATCATGCACTGTTCGCTGTTGGCCAGAGGAGAACTGGCCCCCCAACTGAGCCTGGTTTCTCCCAAGTTTTTTTTTTTTTTCTCCATTTTTATCACCTGTTTGTCATCTGATGTCACCTGATGGAGTTTGGGTTCCTTGGCGCTTTTGCCTTTGGCTTGCTTAGTTGGGGACACTTGATATTCAACAATGTTTTTGACCTGCCTGCATTTACGCAAACTGTATGCATGTATGTATGTTCTGTTTGCAATGTATGCAAACAGAACTAAGCTGGACAATGACTTCACTGATTTCTCCAGTGCTGGTATAGATAAATGAACTAATTACCGTTTTTTACAACCGAATGAATCAATACTGATTTTACTTAAGCTGGACAATGACGCCATTTTCTTTAAGAGCTGCGAGCTGCTGTGCAGCCAAAATTATTTACTAGTTATCACTGTAATGCTGCTTTGACACAATCTGCATTGTAAATAAATAAATAAATATATATATATATATATATATATAAAGGTGACTTGACTTGACTTCTTGTGGTAGCAATGGTTACCTCCAAAGAAAGGCATGCAGCCATCATTGCTTTGCATAAAAATGGCCTCACATGCAAGGAAACTGCTGCAAAGAATATTACACCTGAAAGAACCATTTACCGGATCATCAAGAACTGCAAGGAGAGGTTAAACTGCAGTGAAGAAGGCTTCAGGATGTCCTAGAGTCCCCAGCAAGCTTCAGGACTGTCACCTCCTGAGGAGTCAGCTATGGAATAGTGAAACCACCTGTGCAGAGCTGCTCAATATTGGCAGCAAGTGGGTGTGAGTGCATCTGCACACACAGTGAGATGAACACTTTTGGATAGACTGAAATTCTGTGAGAAGTACAAGGATTACAGCAGAAAATGGTGCAAAGTTATTTTCTCTGATGAAGTGCCTTTCCGACTGATTGTGATCTGGAAAATTGATCGTCCGGTGAAGAAAATGCAAATGCTACCATGAGTGCTGTGTCGTGCCAACAGTGAAGCATCCATTGTGGGGTTGTTTTTCATTCAAGGGAATGGGCTGTGTAACAATTCTTCCCTAAAAATACTGCACGATGGAGCACCATGTCACAAGGCAATAGTGATAATGAAGTGGCTCAGAGATCACTACATTAAAATTTTGGATCTGTGGCAACTACTTGGATCTTAATCCCATTAACACCTTAACACCTGTGGTCAGTCCTCAAAAGTGGACAAGCAGAATTGTGATAAACTCTGAGCACTAATAAGGCAAGAATGGATCACCATCAGTCAGGATTTGGCCCAGAGCATGATATCCAGCATGCCAGAGTGAATTGCAGAGGTTATGAAGAAGAAGGGTCAACATTGTAAATATTGATCCTCTGCATATATTGTGTTTTGGGTTTTTTTTTTTTTTTTTTGCCAATAAAAGCCTATAAACTTCAAAATGCTTATCATTGTTTTCCAGTATACCATAGAAACATGTAAAAAAAAATCTACAAATGCTCAAGCAGCAAACTTTGTGAAACACAAAATGTATATCACTGTCAATACTTTTGGCCACAGCTATAGAAGTTAGCACTTTAATAGGAAATTAATGTGTTAATATGAATTTACAAAATTAAATGGATACGAAGTATATCTAAAGAATACTAATGAATGCATAAATGTTTTAATGACTGCCTGTTTTTCTTTCTTCTTCTTTTAAAAGGGATAGTTCACCCAAAAATGAAAATTCTGTCATCATTTAATCACCCTTAAGTTGTTCCAAACCTGTATGAATTTCTTTCTTCTGCTGAACACACACACAGACGCACAAATATTTTGAAAATATTTTGACTGACTTCCATAGTATGGAGAAAAAAGAAAAAAAAAATACAATGGAAGTCACTGTGGCCTATCAATTAGTTTTCAACATTTTTCAAAAACGTCTTCTTTTGTTTTCAGCAGAAGAAAGAAATTCATGCAGGTTTGGAACAACTTGAGGGTGAGTAAATGATGACAGAATTTTTATTTTTGGGTGAACTATCCCTTTAAATAACTTTTTAAATTTTTTTTTTTTTTAAACATTGAAAGGCAATGTTGCAAACAGAGAGAGTGCAATGCGATCATTTAAAGCCCTGCCGGGAATCCAAGAAATGGTCCTGTAGGTAAGAGTATGTTTTACTGTCCATTATTAGAATGGTTCGCCAACTCGGGCACTTACACTGTAGTTTAACTTAGAAAGGCTGAGCTCCAGTGAAGCCCTTCAATTTTTACAGTCGGTCCTTAGAAATTCAGGGTATCAGTGGTAAAAATTTAACAAGGGAGTCCGGATTCCATTACATTCCGAGCCATCTAACTCTGTGATCTAGCACAAATGGAAATCCAGTTCAGTGTTCAAACATCATTTGACTTACATACGATTAATTATTGATGTGTTCACAGTGTGCTTGTTCAGCATCATCTCCCGGTGAGGGCATAAAGTGGAGAGAGGCTCAACCAAAGCTGCACATCTTAACTGTAACAACAAAAGAAAAGGTGTATATTTTAGATGTATATTTAGAGCTATCCCTGTTTGAACTCCAACTTCATTTCAAATAACTGATTTGAAATTCAAAGATCTTTTGGGTTACACTTTATTTTAAGATGTCTTTGTTACAGTGGATTATACATTTAAGTACTAAATAATATTACTTAACAACATGTACTTACTATAGGGTCAGGTTTAGGGTTAGTTTCATGTAATAATGCATAATTTACTGTTATTACATAGTAATTACATGTAACATGTATAACAAATAGGCTGCAAAATAAATTTTTACCATATTTTGTAGCTTTTCATTTATCTGTTAGTCACAATTTTATGTTCATGTGAACTGGATACCTGCAATGTATCGTTTTCTAAAAAATGTGTTTTTCTATCACAGCTTGAAGACGCGAGCTACAGGGACGCTTCGAAATTTTCTCCACAAGATGGCGTAACACGCATACGAGATCAACCAGTATATGAGACGCGCTTCCGTCCACTTGAACACAGTTGAGCTGCATGCACACCTTTCACGTGTAGCCTACTCCGTTCTGTTTCAAGTTGAGGTGAAACCCATCTTTTGCTTTTTCCAGTAATTCAGACAACAGTTAAGTAAACTATGCAACACTTACTTTTTACACGTTTTGCTATAGCCGTTATAGAATATAAGCTCTGTAAGTATAAATTATTAAATATATTAAAGTACTCAACTAGAACTACTAAATCTATAAAGGTCTGTAAAATAAGTCATTACTCTCTCCGAAGGCCTAATTTTTTAGGCTTCTTAATAAGGCAAGTGTCTGTAAATGGGTCCTGAATCTTACATTCTACTTCTCTAGCTTTTGTACTAAAGTGAAAGATTTGAATATAGGCTATCTATTTTTACCCTCTGGAGCATGAATGTGAGTAAAAACGCCAGTTGCAGTTCATCTAAATGATGTGCAACCAAGACACCAGCAGCTAACATGACATCTGTTTAAATGCTTTCATGCTAATACACTCCTCTCGAATAGCGTCTTTGTTAGTGCGTCAAAGATTATTTACAGAATGAGTCAATTGCTAAATGGTTTCATGATTGTTGAGCGGAATCGCCGTAGGAGGCGGTTAGGACTATTGGAGGCTGTGAGGTCGAGCTCTGGCGCGCAGCGGGGCTCCAATAGGAGCGGCGTTAATTGAGGAGGCAGAGTCGAGGCGGGCCAGTAGAGCACGGGAGCGCGAAGAGCTGGGGCAGGGCACGGTTCTTGGAGCTGAGCGTATTGTTTAGATGTATAAAATATGAGACCAAAATCTCTCTCTTCCTACCCCCTCTTTCTTTAAAAAAAAAAAAAAAAACAGATATTTCACAATATCTCACGGTCTCAGCTAAATTTACACTCACATTATTACTATTCTGTTATTGTGGATATTTTTATTTGTTGTATCTTATCGATTTTGTCTTTATGTGCACCTATTAAATTGCCCTGCTTCGTCAAATCACAGAAAGCTTTCCCTGTTAGAGCTGAAAATGTGTTATTATGGTTAAAGTCGCATGAATTATTAATATTCGCATTAATAATAATTATTATTATAAGCTTATGTTGTTGTTTTTGTGCAATACTGATGACAGTACGCGAAGTGTACTGTATTAAGGGAATAGCTTATGGTATTTGAACATAACATTACAAATAAATCATGCTTTGTTTTGTGTGTGTATTTTTAGCCTACTGCATTTAGCTGCAACTCATGTGTAGCATGATACCAAAAAATAGATTTGATAGTAAAACGTGTAGCCTATTTTTTCCTGTTTGTTTTTGTACATATGACGTAGCTACTGACATCCTGTCTGTTGGACTGTTTAAGTTGGGTTATAATGTGAATGCAGGTGCTCGCAGTAGGTATATGTTGTCTCCGTCAGTAAAGAGACGCATGTCTGCTTGCTCAACACCTACCCACATGTGAGAATGATTCGGGAAGTTTTTTAGATTTTTTTTTTTTTTTTTAGACCTTACAAGCTGTTGTGGAGAAACAAAATCTGAATATTTCTTTTTCCACAGTTCGTTGGATCTCATCCGAATTAACCTTCAAACGGGCTCTTATACTCTGATCTTACTGCTGATCCTGTATCATAGCCTCTTGTGACCTCTAAATTACTCTGTAATAGAATTACAGTTTTTAATCCTGCTTGCCAGAACACCTCATCACAGGCTGCTGGGTCAAAAACAACACTCGCAGTACTCCTTTAAATTTTTTATTAATTTTTTTTATTTTTATTTGTTAATCGACTTTACAGAATGAAAGTCATTGGTAATTCGTGTACATTTTCTAAAAGTATATGAATGTGAAAAAATGTGTCTGTCTCCAAAAGCCAAGTAGTTTTTCCACGTGAAGTAGCGTTTTAGTCATTGCCCCTATTACAGTTTTTTGAACCAAAAGGAAAGACGCGAGCAGCCGACCAAAATAAAAAAAAATATATAGGCTAGAATTGATCCAAAGGACTCAACAATAGCCTATTGGGTAAAATATACAATAATGAAGTGATGTAACATTACCTTCGAGATGTGAGAATGCCTATGTCAGTCCTTCAGGAGCATCTAAAGATCTGAATTAGAAATTACCGCCAACGTTTTTTGTCACATTTTAGCTATACGTGATCTGAAAATAGACTACTGAATAGGCCTACTTTTTTGGACTGAATTATTACCCCATAATAGGATAACATGAACAATCATATAACTTCCAGATTTTAAATAACATAAACTATCATTATGCGTATAAAATTAAATTGTTTTTTAGACATTTAATAGCAGTTCGATCATTATCCTCCTATAACCTACACACTTCCGCCTAATGCACATCTTTGCCACAGTCGCATAGCCTACTAACTCACAGTGCGGATTCTAGCTCTACGTACCTTGTCCTGTGCTTATTTGTGAGAAGGGGACTGTTTCGGGAGGGGAAAGGCCCAGTCTTGCCAAGAGTGGTTGCACTGACAGGCTATGCCGAGGCTCCAAGCTTTCAATCCGGGTCAGAGGGAACTGACGCTCATTGAGAACTGCATGAATACACACGAATAGAAAAGTTGTGTTCAGTTAGCCGATGAAATCAGAGAAAAAACAGGGCTGTACAATCTTTTCTTATTGCCGTCTGCGGTCCAATTGCATTCATTTGTCTCTGTGCGTCTAAGGTTATGGGAACAGGACAAAAAAAAATCTATTCTGCCTTTTTGACACCCTCGCCATAGGGAGAATACACAGGTTTAGGCACTGGATGTGTATGGAAATGTTATGTAGCCTATTGTTTCTCAAGTTATCATATATATATATATATATATATATATATATATATATATATGAAGATGTAATTGAATTAATAATCTTTGTGTACAACAAGAGTTTATGAGAGCCCACATCTCTTTGCAACTCTGCGAAAAGCATCGTTTGTAAGCAAAGAAATGAGGCGACATGTAATTAAGATATCAAACCATTGTTTTGTTTTTTAGCGATGTCTTATATGATAGCTAAAAATTCCAATAGCCTAATGTATTATATGCGATTCTAGTTAATTGATTCAAGTTTTTACCACCTGTTATTTAAAAAAAACTAAAATAGCATTAGCCTATTGATATTACAGTTTAGAAGAAAACTGCTAGTCTTTAAACCAATTTTCAGTCCTAAACATGTTCAAGACGTATATCGGCCGATAAATTAATGTAGTCTGAGAGGATAGAATGATAAAGATCAGTGTAAAGTGATTGGAGAACTCCATCGGCCATTGATTGTCCATATCTGTTTTCTGCAGATGAACTTCAGAAGTAAAAAGTAGTCTCTCACGATCAACTACCAATGAATACAAATCAAATGCTTCTTTATTTTAGCATTTTATGTAATCAAGTGTCATTAGGATCAATGTGTATTTCCTTATGGTCGCTCGGATTTAGACTTGAGATGACTTACAAGACATACACAAAGCACCCTACATAATTACGAACGTGAGTGAAATAATAAATACAACCTTGTTTAGCATTACCGGTTGTGGGAGCTAAAACTACAGCTTTCGTTTAGTCTCCAAGATATCTGCCGTAAAACGGACAGACGAAAATTAGAGGAGGAGGGATAGATGATAAGGGACAAAATAGCTATATAAAGAAATGTTAAATCAGCTTATGGTTGCAATTATAAAACAAGCGAGTCTTAAACAGAATTAGTCCATGATACAAATGGCTAATAATAGTTTTAATAAAGGTTCAAAAAAGGTCGGTTAGTTTTGTCTTCGGTGCATTGACAAATTCGACAAAAATCAATGTCTTTGATTAAGTTATTTGTCACATCTACAATGTTCCTCTACTTTCGGATAACTAAAAACGGAGACACGAACGATGTGAGTCTTCAAGTCTTATTGTTTAGTAAAGCTATTCTTCATTCATAAAATAACATTTACCTTTAGTATTTACGTCAATAAACTGTTTGTGTTTGTTAAAGTGCGCTGTAAAAGTTCTGGAGCAAACTAACTGAACTTCAAAACTACGTCCTCTGTATGGTTTTCTGTGTGTTAATGCGAGTTAGTGTTAGCTACTCGCCCAAAGGTAGCTTTTTCCTTGCCTAGCTCAATTTGGAATGAAAAGCCGTTTCGTTGACTACAATGGGACACTGGTCCAGGGGAGGAGTCCTCCATGATTAGTCAATTTAATGGTGTACACTTAATTTTTGCATTGTGTACATTAGCCACTGACTATTAACAAAAAGAAAGAAGAATGTTCAACGTGTCACAGCGGATTTTATGTTTTAAAAAGTTCCTATAGCCTACTACAAATTATGTGTAGGCTATGTTGAAGATTTTTTGTTACACGAGTGATAAACTTATTTCATGCTCTCCGTAAACTGGAGAGATAATAGTTTGAATGTCGTTGTAGGCTATAGAAAATGATTTGTGGAAATGACACACATAATGCAGTTTTATAACAAAATGGAATACTGTATTTTCAGTTTAGAAACGTATACATTAACAGAAGCACGCAAGAAAGTAACATTGAATTATAAGCGCTGGACTGGAAACATGAAATAGACTTGGTCAGTCGATGATGATATCCAGTATTTTGTCTTTTGCATTATTCTCGACTGATAATTCATGGTCACTAAAGAGTTCTTTTCATGGCATAAAACAGAGAAACAAAACGCCTAGAGCACTTAATAGTTACGTTTTGACGAATAGTTTATGTAGGGACACCAAGCCAAGAAAAGTGAACAGGGATAGAAAAGAGAATGGGTATAGCAATATTATTTACAGACTTATTTCTACACATATATTACAGACTGGGAGAATGATCGCATTATTTAAGATATACATAATTCAATATAAAATCTCGAAATAAAAATAAAAATCTGATACAGTCATAACGATTCAGTTCCACATTTGACCAGTACCCCACATAGGCAGTGACAGAAAGTGTAGTAAAAAGGTGCTTACGACTCAAATGATTGTCTGATGAACATAAAGGAAAAGAGGATTGCATCCTGGCTGCTCGTCGTCACTCGGACTAAAACAGAAAAAAAGGCGATGGACACCGGTTTCTGGTAATTCCCTCTTCACGGTGGTCCTGGTAGACATAATAAACGTGGGGCATTTCCCCATATACAAAAAAATGAAAGAAAAAAAAATATATATTTAGTTATATATATATCATGCAAGTGATGGGGTGGGGGAAAGGTGTGGGGTCCATTGAAAGCGCTTGAAAAACACGTGCTTTTTAATGTTTTTTTTTTCTTTCTTTTTTTTCTTTTTTTTTCCTTTTTATAATAGTAATATCAATTGGTCCTTTTTCATCTTCCCCGATAATTAATAAAGTTTATTCAGGTCCATTTTCCTGTATATATTTCTCTGTTTGCGTATCATACGTCGCATTCCGAGTCACTTGATGTTACTGAAAGAATCGACGTGCCCGTGTCGACTCGCTCTGTCATACTCGAAACACTGGTCGTTGGACTAGCTGCAGTTGATGGCGACTCCGCCGAACTGCGTGGAGTGCAGCCGGATTCTGAAAGGGACCGCATGCCATTCTGCCCTATTGCTTGATGCTGGAGCCTATAGCAGAAAAGTGAGAGAATGGTATGCCATTAGAATATAAAAGTTGTAGGCCTTTTTTTTTTTTTTTTCACTGAAAAACGCGCCTCCATTTTCATGTAATTATTGTGCTATATTAACTGTTGTAAACAGTTCTTTAAAACGATATAGATAAAAATAGAACTCTAATAATTCTAAACATTTGCTTACGCGATAAAGTGGATGCTACTGCTATATACCATACATAAAGCCATGTTGCTACAAGGATTAAGTCTACATACCAAAACATTAGCATATTTATAATCTATCCTTGAGATTTGATTGACTTCTCAGGATATTTGTATCTTGTACAGATACAAATAAGTACTGTTTTCAATTCAATTGTGTTAAAATTAGGTGACGTCATTTAAAGATTGCTTAAACCAAAAATGTCATAGTTCTTGCTTCTATTAGCGATGTGTTGTCATCCAGTCAAGTGCAATTTGTAGATTTATCCACTAAATAATATAAATCAGTTACACCAGTCAAAGTGTGTACTTAGTTTCTGCTGCTTTTTCATTCCCAAGGCACATACTGTAGTAATATTTAGCGTTTAGGAGTAAAACATAATTTGACTAGACTAAATCATCTGAGATAAAACTCACTCTAACTAATTTACGCCGTGTTATGTGTAATATAAATATGAAGTACATTGGGAAGTTACATATTTAGCCTAATAATTTGCACAGTGTCAAATATAACAAACACTAGACCCTAGAATAATTAAAAATGATTATTTCTCAATGTTGTAAAACGTGTCTCTGTCTATAAATCTTTGATACTTTGCATTGACAATTACTTTGGGTAGATTTGACTTTTCCAATGTTTCAACAGAGAAATGCTATAGGTACGTACAGTGTTTTTTTGTTTGGTTTTTTTTCTTCCTCCAATTAGTCTTTATCCATATTTGTATTGTTATGTCTAGGATCTAAAAATAGGAATTTATTATCAATGTTTTGTTTTTTTTTAATCAAGATTTTAATATCTGATGTGTTAAAGGCTATTTTGTAACAGTGTAAGCAGAACACAATAACTTTGATGTGAAGATCATGACCATTTAATCATGGTATGTTATTTTAGACATTTCAGTTTTTTAAAAAACTTTTTTTTTCCCCATTGCATTTTTCACACCTTAACTAACATAAGACAGGTAATTTTATCTATTTGTTTTTATGCTCTAGTTAAGACATTCTAAACATCTTACACATGGCACAACTAAAATGTCGTCGCTCTCGCTCTCTCATTTTTTTTCTTTTTTTTTTTGTATGTCTGTAAAATCTATTTGATTCTGTACTTACTGAAATACTTACACAATACATTGTGTTTACACATATCACAAAAATTAATTTATGAATATATATGTTTATTACTAATGTTTAAACAACATCTCCATGGAAAGGTAAACATACTTAACGTGACTGACCTGTTTTTTGCTGCCGCTGCCCTGTCTCGTTGTCTCCGGTTTTTAAACCAATTTCCGACCTGTGTAGGAGTGAGTCCAGTGGCTTGAGCCAGTTCCCTTTTCTTGCTGGGATTTGGGTAGGGGTCCTGAAGGTACCACTCCCGCAACAGACTCCGCGTTCGCTCTTTGAAACAATGCGTCTTCTGCTCACCGTCCCAGATGGTTCTAGGCAGGGGAAACTTCTTTCGCACCCTGTACTTATCAACCGGTCCTAGGGGACGCCCGCGTAGTTTCTCGGCCTCCTGATAGTGAGCCTCTAGCCACATCGCTTGTAATTTACCATGCGAGTCCTTGGTAAACTTGTGGTTCTCCAAAATGTGGTAGAGATCGCGAAAATTGCCTGTGTGGAAGGCAACCACAGCCCGGGCACGAAGGATGGATTCATGCTTGTTGATCGCCTCGCAAGCACCCGGCGCCACTGGAAGCGACCATAGGAAGCGACCCAGCCGCTCGATGTCCCCGGTCTCCTCCAGCGTCTCGCAGACGCTCGCCACTTGCTCTGGAGAGAAGTTTAGAGTCGGTAGCTGAAACATTGACAAGTCTTCGGGAGACCTGGTGCTGGGCGCACTGCTCGCCAAGAGCAAAGGGCGATCAGCAAAGTTTGGCAGGAAGAAATGAGAGGGATAAAGCTCTAAAGGCGATCTGAAAACCATGGAAATGACCTGAGTGAGAATGAAATTTGCCAAGGAAAAAAGAACGACGAATTCGGATTGAATGATTCAATAGCTATCGCCTAATGACACCAGCCTCATAATATCTCCCCCTAAATCCACCGTGAGTGTAGCATTGAAATATTTTGTTTCGCTTTTCTATTGGTCTTCTCGGTGTCGTTGTAGGGTTGTCATGGCAGCCCTGCCAATCACTGTCAAGCGTGCCAATCATTAGCCAGTACGTAGAGGCTTTCACCACTTCGGCTGCACGCACGGGGGGTTATCAGGAACTCCAATCTCAACAGCACCCTCCCTCCCTTGACTCGTGTGAAGTCGAAGCAGAGTCTCGCCTATTTGTTGAATGGAATGAGCAATTAGAGGGTGGAATATTATTGTGATCTTAACGAGGCTCGTTAAAGTTAAGAAGATATGTAGGGAGAGAAGGCAGGGGTGGGGCCTCGGGATGACAGTCACGGACACGGGAATTTAAATGAAGCGCTAAAACGGAATCTACGACAGGGTGCAGATAGGCTATTTCATTCTTTAGCGCCTTGTATGAAGCTGGAGAAGATACGATGTTACGCCGGCTCGCTTAACCCATAGCCTAAAACACTAGCCGTAAAAGCTTGAATTTTATATCTAAAAGGATTAACATATTTGTTCGCTGTGTATATCGCACGCCGAAAAATCCCGGATCGTTTTTCTATTCCGATCGCATTTCGATGCTATTCTCACACAGTGACAAGCGTTTACTAGTGGACGCGCATCCCTGTGGCTCCGCTGATGCTTTACTATCCTCAGAGACCAAACACTGGCCCATTGCCCACGCATGTTGAAAAAAGCACGTGATCGTTGATGCACATTTTATTTTTATTTGATTAAAACACATTTTTTGCAGTTAGCTATAGTTAAATAATACCAATATTGTGCGCTACTTTAGGTCGTTAAAATTTAAAAGACCTTTTCACGAGAATGAAGGATATAATCTATAACTATGCCACGAGATTTGGCTTCTAACGGCGTGTTGGTATGGGTTTCTTGGCATGCATCAAAGAGTCTGTGCTGCATTATATTTAGACAGTGCTTAGTTCGTGTTAAAAATTACTTGTCCACTCGATAAAGAACAATGACTATATTGTGAGAACATGAGGTGTACAAAGCCGCAGCATCCAGACTTTGCCTAATTTAGCTAATGCTGGCACAATTTAATGCAGTTTCCAGAACTGTTCAGGTACTTGTATATCTCTTTCAGATACTGAATTCCATCTTATCAAATAAGTATACATGTAATAATATTTGTATTGTATTAACTTTATTTCCTATTGCGGCAACTTTAGCCACCCATGTCAGATTTACAGAAATGTACTGCAAGCTCTTGTGTGCGTAGCAGAATGAGGGGCGGGGAAGAGATCTTAATAGAAGTATTGGGTCACGTTGTGTCTCCAGGATCAAATCTGTTTGTTCTTCTGTCACAGGAAACTTAAGTGAAGTAACTCCAAGTGGCACTTCAAGTGGTCCCTTTGGAAAGCTTTTTGGACTGGAAATAACCTGTGTTGTTTCATTGCTGACCGTATTTTTAAAAAATCACTTGGTCAAGCTGCTTTACATTTAGAAAAGCTCTTAATTATGGCATATGATACAGGTTTTTCCCTACGTTTTTTATTTGGCGACATCAGTGTTTGCATGGCACGGTTCAAATGTGATTTGCAGAAAGTTCTGGCATGTAGTAGAAATTGCTTAAAAACAGAAAGAACGTGCCAAGTTGCCGTAAAATCACTTTGTTTAACATAGCCTTTGTTTTCGTTAAGCAAGTCATTAGCATCCCCAAATAACTTCATTCACCTGGTTTAATCGTCTGTTTATCCCCTATAGCTTTCATTGCCCTCTATACTATGCCAAAATCAGCGGGGAGCAAGGTCCTCAATACCGATGAACGTTTAGCTGTCTTTTTATTTGCTGACAAAAGACTATGAAATAAGAAAGTAATAGACAGTGGATTATTTCGCAGCTGAGCATATATTATTTAAACATGTTTCTAGTTTCAGCATTTTTAAGTGAAGTGACATCAGGGGTTTGAAACTTAACACGTAATTTCGGAGTTCACTGTCTCCCTGAAAGAGCCATAACAAAGCTACGTGTCGTCACAGCATGCCAGAGATCACTGAGAAGAGCTCGGTCGTATGAGAAGGTAAGTAAACCATTTCTTATAGCTCTCGATTCAAACCTGCTCTCATTTCTTATCACACGAAAATGTGTCCTCCCATCCACCAATGTTGGCAACTACGCGGTTAGCATGCATTAGTAATTTTGTGCGAGTGGTGAGTCGGGGACTTGCATGCAAGTGTTTGAGGAGGAAAGGGCACGGGACAATGCCTTCTCCGGTTAAAGGTTTTATTTCATTTTAAACACTTATTCTGTTTTTATACATCCACTTAGGTCATCATTACACTTTGCCAAACAGGAAATCGATCTCCACGCGACGGCTGCAGAAATACAGAGTTCTATCAAGAGACTGTCTTCTCGGGAGCGGTGGTTTGAGTCTTTCTGTTCTTGTTTTTTTTTTTTTTTCTCTCTCTTTTCTTAAACTAACGTATGGGTTGTAAAACTTGATGTGGCTCAAACGATTTTGATCCATTGCTCACTCTTCCCTTATGTCACGTCTCTTTCGTCTCGTTTTTTTTTTCTTTCTGCGTTTTTCATGGTTTCAGATTTATAAATGATCTATCGCTGTTTTCTGGTGCTATAGGCTACTGCAAAAATGGACTTGATTTAAATGTGGCTATGAGGTTTGTGGTGCTTGCACAAGTGTGGACGTCTTTGCATCCTGTAAGTTTTAATCATATTACTTATCTTAAAAATAGCTAATTATTCTGAGACTCGCCAGAAAGTTGGTCAAGTTCTTAAGAGTGTTTATGGCTTCGTAAAAGACACCAACAGATTATAAAGCGAAGGCGACAGATTAAACAAAAAGCATCGTTCAGTAGCCAAGCATATTCCCAGTTTATCGCTCTTGAAGTTGTCATCCTCTGCCGGGACGTTGCTCTCCACTCCGTGAATCATGCAAGACAAGTGCAGCTTGCAGCGTTGTGGGGCCATCGTGACGGGGCGCAAATGCCCCTTTCTATTCGCTCAGCTCAGGGTCTTAACCTCGGCTGTATTTTGAATCCGCTTGGCTTGTTAAATGTAGGTAGTACAATGGAGGCGTTTTATTACTTCTGGCTATACGATGTCACACCTACTTATGTAGGTAGCCAAGATACAATTCCAGGAATATTAAAAAATAAAATAAAAATAAAAATGTTTAGTGTGACAAATATTTGATATGTGTTATTTGGAAAAGAAATTGCTGTTCATCGAACTCTCTGATTTTAGCATAGGCTATTTTTTAATCATTTATTTGCATTGGCTATAGTATAAATTATTTGTCGCTGTTAGTTATGAGTTCCTGATACCTCGATGACATGTTAGATGTCTCTCTCTTTTTTTTCTTTTTCTTTTTTTTTTTTTTTTTTGCTGGGGGAGGGAGGCGAAATGCGAGCACCATTTTCAACAGAGATGTCCCCCTCCCCTCCTTTTTTTGTGTGGTCTCATTAAGTGGGCATCCTGCTAGGTCTGCGGAGTTATACGGGAGCTGTCCAATCACTGCATTTGCACGGCTTGTTAGCGACATTTAATGAGGGTTCTCTGCAAACCAAGTGAATGGCGCTTCAATGTTAGATTTACCTTGTGTCAACTCGTTACTTCTAATGAACCCATTGGAGGTTTCGCTGGTGAATGGAGCCGGACGCCTGGAACTGTAGGCCCTCTTTCTTCCGGTTTCTCTCAGAGCTTTGGCTTGGCCCAAATCCATAGTGTGTGGTGTGGGTGGTGAGGACGTGCACTGTATTTTGGGGGGTCGGAGGGAGTAACGGAGATATTCATATAAAAATAGCTACGTTGTATCCATTCTATTGTTGTTTAATTGATAATGTTGATTTCAGGACCTCATTCAGGATCAACATCATAACCATAGCCTGTGAGTGATAAAGTAATTCTTCAAACCCCCTCCTCGCTATAAATGTAAAAACCTACTTCTACACACAGCGTACTTCTGGGATTATCCACCACAATCTACACGTTTTTCCACAATGTTTTGATATTTAGGGATATTTTCGTCCAAGTTTTGCACTGTGCAAAAAGGCGTTTAATCATGATGCAAATGTTTAAGAGTGTCTAAAACTGAATGCATATTCAGTTATTTAAAATACTACTAATAATATAAACAATAGTGATGATGATGATTATGTAGAATGTATGCAACATTATGACTGTATGGACTGAATTTCTAGAAAATGTTCTATTTAAAAAAAAAACCCAGTTACATATTAGATGTATCGTGTTTTGATTTTACGAAACTGTACAGTCACTGATATTAAAATAATATGACATTAAAAACAGCTTTTGACCAGTTTAAAACAGTGTGCTGCTAATAACACAAAATTAAAGTAAAAATAAATATTACATGATTAAGCCTGGGACTGCATATCGCCTTTTAGTTCTATATTAGATTCATACAAGTTCTGATGTGAAACTTGAATTTCTCGAATTAACGAAATAATTGAAGCTTAACGAGAGACTACGTCGATTTAATGTTTTCCATAAAAACTGGTTTAAGAAGTAGTCTATGATAGCCTATTCGACGTGGTTAAATTAAACCTTCGTTCATCATGTTGTCATTTACTCGGGCGGGTATAGCCTATGGTCTTCTTTTGCGTTTCGTATAGCCCTATCAGTTGTTTTGTCAGTCTTGATCAGGTGCAAAGTGATAAGATATAACCACTGAGGCCGCTGTCATAACGACCTGGGGCAACCCGACAATAATTCATAAACGCTGGCAATCTGTCACTTTGCGTCTATGGGGAGGTTTCTATTAGAGCTTTTAAATTGGCAGAAAGTGAAACACGGGTCTGTGCCTAGTAAGACAAGCCAATCTGGAGCAAATCGTCAACATGGGCAAATTATTAGCGCCTCAGTTGAGCTACTGCTGAAAGGGCAGACCCATTCATGAATTGTGTTCAATCTCTTCGTCCATTCTCCCTCAGTCATTCATGCTATAATGATTCAATTTAGGCATGTTGGAAAAATGAGACCCAAATGTAGGTGAAACATTTGAAGATTTTTCAGTTTAACTCATACGCTCAATGAGTCTTTGTACGTAATTTAATTATTTCATTTGTTGTTAAAATTATAATTTGTGTCTCCATCATATCATCACTGTACGTTGGATTGGATCCATCGATACATCCAAAGTACAGTAATAATATGTTGGAGGAGAAAAATAAGTCCTAACTATTGAGATATAGGCTACGATGTTGTTTCCGGTCTAAAAATATACGTGCTGAACTTTTAAATATGAATGCGAGGGAAACTAAAATTATGAATGCTTACATACACTACATAAAATGTTGATAAAATACAGAGATAAAGATGTCCAAAGTTTTTGTTTTTATTATTATTGGGCTCAATTTTATTTTTAAAATAGAATTAATTAATTTTAGATTTATTTGATTTATAAAGTAATAAAGTGCAACTTTTGAGAAGGAAAAGTGCAAAATGCAACCTGTCTTTCCCTGTTCCGCCTAAACTGCTGTGTTTAACATAAGCCTTTTCCTCGTCCTTCATTTGACAGGGAAGTCAAGTGACTGAAAAATTACACGAGTGAAACCAGCATATTTAAATAGGACAAGCCCTGTTATTGTAGCTTGACGTGTTTTTGTTCCTGTTATCGAGAATGACAGTGATTGTTGCTCGAGAATGATAAATAATAATTGCATTTTGTTTTGCGCCCCCCCCCCCCCCAACCCCCCCCACCCCAAACACATTTGAATGTTTTAGCTTATGTATTGATATTTAACTGATATGTTTAATAAGGGTGCTCATTCTTAATTTTTGTATTGGCATGTAATGTATTCACATGTATTTTATCATTTTACCATATTTCATCAGTAATGAATACAGACTGGTTAAACAATAAATATAAAAACACTGGCTTATGTATCTGAGTGACCTGTGCTGACCTAAAAGCTCTTTAATTTAAAAGAGCTCCACTTAATTTGTAAAGGTTAGGACGTCCTTTGGTAAACATGTATTAAAACTCTGCTCTTATTAGAACTCTTATGTCTGATATCAACTGTAATTCCAACTCACTCACTAACTCACTCACTCATTCAAAAAAAAAAGAAAAAAAAAGAAAAAAAGATGAATTACGAATGCAACCAATGCAAAATATGTATTATTGATTGGTCATGATCTAGATTTTGGGCTGCCCTGGAACAATTCCTTATAAAATGTTTCATTTTTCATTTATTTTAGCAATTTAAATATTAACTTACCTTGTGGGAAGTTTAAGTCAAGGAGGTGAACAGAGTCATACATTTTTTTAGGCCTACTTATGATTACTTGGCAATGACTGAAAGTGTAGCATCCAGAACTTGTTATTCATGGGTGAAAAGCATCTGTCGAATAGGATTTCTGTCTAAAGAAGGGTTTGACCACAGAGATCAATAGAGGACGTCTGGATTGCTACAGGAGATGCAATGCGCTACATCGCTGTGACAGGTACAAGGCGCTACTTTGAGGAGACGCGCGAAATATCAACAGGTAGATATGCCTTATATGCCGAGTTTATCTAACGAATAGCTAAAGAGAAATTCTAAAAAAAAAAAAAATTTTTTGAAGATTTTGAACTTCTGAACTCATGATTTTTTTAACGGGACACTGACAGGAAGTTACAAACAAAGAACTCTCTTAAGTTTTGGTCTGTTCCTCAAGAAAGACGGAGGTATTTCTGGTTATTTTGACGTATTTTACTTAGTGTTGATATTAACAGATCAACGAGGAAAATAAAGTATCAATTTTTGGTTTAGTTGATTATTTTTTAAACTTACATTACTTACAAACAGAGGCTGCAAAAATGGTCATTCTATTTCAATTAATGTAATTTAGAGAGGTTTTGGAAAATTAAAGAATGCTAAGTTTGTTATTAAACTCGTTAGGCTTACATTGTCTGATAAAAATAATGATACTTTCATAAAAGTGAAATTTCTTTCAACATAATTATTTGTAGATTTTGTATATGATTGATAATGTTATAAAGTGAAGCTATAGTGGCAAGGCTTCAGTCAGGGGTTTATAGTCTAATCTGTGACTTATTTGTATGATTTTTCAATTCACAATGAAATTTTCTTTTCTTTGGAAAGCTGTCCATCGCACCTAGTTATAACGTTTCCCTCCTGTTTGGATAGCATCCACTTCCAGAGTTGATCGATATTAGAGCTGACTAGGAAAAAACACATGTTGTTCTGACGAAATCTTGAAACACAAATGCAATTAGATGCCAGTCTAACTTCTGAAACGTTCATTTTTAGCGCCCCTTTAAGGTACTTGATCAAAACAAACAACAACAAAAAAAATTGCAGATTAACGCATATGTATTATTTATTAGATCACTTAATTACATTATAGAAGATACTCAAGCAGATGTCAAAACGTCTTAAAAAATTTTATGACTGAGTGACTGAGCCCAGTGCGCGACGCATTATCCCGTGCCCAAATGAAAAATTAATGACTGACAGCTGTAACCTGTAGCCTGCCCTCGGTCTTTCAATTGCTTTGATGATCATCACATCCACCATCTCAGACTATATGCTCAAATACGGTTACGTTATTGATTTATGACCTGTAATTCCCTGATAGCCTAATACAATGGGAGAATGAAACACCAAATTATCTAAATAATTCTCTACATTTTTGTATTTCATGGGCTGTAGTCTCATTTGCAGGAATAATAGCAGGTTGTATAAATGTGATTCTTGTTTAGGCCTTATTGCAGGGGGTTCTCAGACTGTTTCCTGCATGTGAACGCGACAAATATGCGCTCGCGCACTCAGACAAGGTGAATCTAAAGGCAAAATGTCGCGCAGAGGTAATGGGAAGTTATTGGGAGGTTGTCCTACCATATTGTCCTGCAGGTCTGTGGTTCACGGCGGGGTTAAAGAAACTGTTGATATCTCTGTTTGCTCTCTCCGCCAAATCCCTTTCCTTCCTAAAAAAGGATGTGTCCTGCCCAGCAGCGCTGCGCTCACCGACTCGCACCCCTGTTTGTTTTTATAGGTTTACAACACTGACCAAAACAGGAACACAAATAATATTGCGACGTCATAAACTGCACGGTATGGTCTTGTCTTTGTGAAAGCAAACACCCGTCCTCGAACTAAAGTGAATTCTTTGTCTTTGGCTATTTTTGTCTGCAAGAACCCAGAAAATCCTTGTACTTCTGCCTGTTTCCGAGTAACTTGCTTTTGTAAGAAAAATAGCCTACATGTGCTCAGTCTCCCCAGCAGTATTTAACCCAATTTATCAATAATCCTTTCAAATGAAAACGTGAATTGGATTGTTGATAATGTAACAAAACATAAATTACAGGAATAAATAAATGATTTTGTATTTAAAAGTATTCTGTGTGTGGTGTTATGAATGACTGTGCACGTGTATAAATAAAACAATACAAATAAAATACATTTAAAAATGACTAATTGTAGGCCTATATGATTGTTGCTGTTATGTGTTGATATAAAAATGGAATATAAAAATGTATATTTCCTGATCTTGGCATATGATCAGTTGCATTCATGTACTCCTTTCCTTACTCAGTAAAAACCATTCTCTCACTGAGTTATCTATGTTGTCTTTGAAAGCTATGGTTCATATTACTGAGGAGCTTGCAGTATTTGACCCATCAGAACAATAACATTGTTTGTCAGCCTGTCACTACTCGGATGACTGAGCTGCTAGCTGTGTGTGAGAGTGTATGTGAGAGCGACTGTGAGTGTATGAGATAAAGAGACAGAAGGGGAGGGAAAATATTGTTATGTCCTCTGTATTCCACGACATGACTTGAGGCTCTTAGCACTTTTTAGGTTTGTCTCTCTCTCTCTCTCTCTCTTTCTCTCACTCTCTCTCTCTCTCTCACTCTCTCTCTCTCTCTCTCTCTCTCTCTCTGTGTGTGTGTGTGTGTGTTTGCATGTGTTGATATTGCCTCTATTAGCCTCATTAGATCTGTTTAGCTGCAGAGCATCACAAACAAAGCTGAACATCATTAGAGCACACATCTCGCTTTCTCTCTCTCTCTCTCTCTCTCTCTCTCTCTCTGCCTCTCTCTTTCTCTCCCACTTTTTCATTCTCCTCATCTAAGTACTGCTATCAGGTGGTGTAACATGTAACAAAACCTAAAAATCCTAAATGTTATACTGTTGTTTGTATTATTATACTGTTGTGCACCGTTTTTTTTTTTTTTTTTTTTTTTTTCTTCATTTTTGTTAAGAAATCTTCAGAATAATAATATATGGTTATATTATTACACTGCTAGATGCAGTATATTTTTTATTCAGCAAGGACACATTTAATCAATCAAAATGATATTGGAGACATTTATAATGACACAAAAGATTTCTTTTTCAAATATATGCTGTTCTTCAAACTGTTCATCAAAGAATCCTGAAAAACAAAAACACTTCCACACTTTCCACAACCATTTTCAACTAATAAGAAGAATAAGAAAAATTGAGCACCAAATCAGCATATTAGAATGATTTCCGAAGGATCATGTGACACTGAGGAGTTTGTCATTACAGAAAAAAGAAACTGTAAAAAATATTTCAAAATATTACTGTTTTTGACTGTATTTCTAAATGCTTGGTGAGTTTAAGAGACTTCTTTTAAGAACATTTTTAAAAATTTCATTGACCTCACACTTTTGAAAAGTTGTGTATATACGGCCGAGTCTAAATGACCCATCATATCTATCCAGGTCAGAGTGTCCCTTATAGAAAACACTATTGAGTCCCAATCTGTGTGTTTATTGTATAATTGTCTGATTTGACCTTTGACGTTATATACTAATAGTGATTATTTTGTGTCTCAAAGTGCAGTGGAAAGTACCTTTTCAAATTTCTCCGTAATAGAATAGATCTTTCTGAATAAAATATAGTGAGCTATTAACATTCAGCCAACTGACACTGAAATTCTGTGAGCAATACCTGAGCTGTAAATAGATGAGGCTAGAATGTGCTACATGACTTCACTGGACAATGTGAACAATAACAAAATGTAGTGCTGTGTAATCCTGTATCTAAAGTATAAATCCTAAATGAAATTCCATAAAAGGATTAGTAGAGTGTCACAGAGGAGCCGGTTAAGAGTACCAAAGGTAATTTGTAACCTTAGCAACTACTGGAAATGGGGATTATCACAGCCATGTGGGCCGCCTTTGTGGATTGGGCCAGAGTGAGGTTGCCGAGGCTACAACCCGGATTCCTAAATTATCATAAAGAGTCACAGACAGATTTGTAAATTCTAATTTATATAGAGGAAATTAATTTGAGATACTTTCAAACTTTTGCCACTTTAAAAAAGCGTAACTGTAAATTCCAGAGTGATACATTTTGTTTATAAATGAAGGAAGATTCTGTATTAAGTGTTTCATTTTTTGGCAACCTTTTACTGTAAAAAAAATAAATAAATAAATAAAAAAATGAAATGACAGATATACATCTTTTGTGTTGCTGAAGGTTATTAAAAACCAAAGTTGATCTATGATTTGATTAGTAACTGGATTTAACTGGGTTTAACTAAGCTGTTGTCCAAAGCTTCAGTTCAAAGCAAGAAACTCACAGTCTAACACTTAATTGTGTAGGCATTATCCAGCAAGTTTAACCACTTTCTTGTTGGGGCTTCTCAAATGTCTTATTGCTTAATCATGTGGAAGTGACAACAGCCAAACCCTCTCTATCTCTCTCTCTTCTCTCACTCTCTCTGTCATTCTATTTTCATTTCTTTGTAAGTTTGGGGAAGCTATTAAAGCAACAGTAAAAGGCTTCACAAATGACATTTGCTGACATTCAAGGAAGTGCATTTATCAGCCAAGTACAGTTCACCTTGGTGAATGAAATCCATTTGTGCCAGTGTCTGCCTGGTGGCCTCTCTTTCTCTCGTTTGCTCTTTCTTTCTCTCCCTTTCTCTCTCTCTTTCTCTCTCTAAATTGATGCCCAGCAAATGGGGAAATGGCGAGGTGGCGCACGGTGCGGCAGCTGCTCTCAAATGTCACGCTGGAAAATCTTTAATGGGCTAAGTGTAGCCTTTCCGGCCCCAACTTGTCAGGTAATCAGAAATCTCTGTGACTCCTCTCCCTCCTCTCTCCTCTTCCCACATTTCCAAGCTCCCCAGGGCCACATCCCAACATTAATTACACGTTATTCTGTTCGGAACTCCACCGCCGTGAAACAGATAGACTGCTTTTAAAAGTCAAGACACTGGAGGAAAAATCTTCTCTGCTTGGTTATACATTTATTATCTACAGGGAAGCCAATCGTATTGGTCAATTGTTTCAAAGACTCGTGCCAAAACTTTTAAGTAACTTTACATAATGGTCACACAGAAAGGACAAGAGGCCAGAGTTTCTTAAACTCGTCAACATGTGACTCATATATGTATCGACTGCCTACACTGTGCACATTACACATTATAGATCTTCTATAGTAGACAATACAGTTCTTGAGAAATTTGAGTTTCTAATTGAATGACAAATTGGATCTTTTAATTCAGTTTGTCTGTATTTATATGTGTACCCTGTCAAATTTGACCTGTTGTTTGATTCATGATTATATAAACACTGTATACAATAAACGAGTATTTTCTGCATTATTATTGTTGATGTGATTTATGTGAGAATATTTATTACCGAAACAAAAAAGAAAAAAAGAAAAAAGAATGTTGTCACAAAGTAAGAGTCACCATTTTGTATTTTTGCAGTTGTTTACCATTTCACGTTTTGTGTTACATTTCATGTGGAAAAGATGTTTTTCTTATAGGTTCAATAAAATTCCTTTACTCCAAGTCATGCAGCTGCTCATAATGTAAATAAAGTTAGCCTAGCATGATATTAGCATACGCTACTGTTGTATAAAGGTGATTAACATGCTACTGCAGGAGGAGCCACCACTCTTCAGAACGCTTTGTCCTGAACAATAGCCAGGTCAGGCCAGGTGCTCTACAGACACGCAAAGTCATTGTTGAAAGAGCTAAAGGAAAAAGGTGTGCCATTGCTTAGCCACCAGACCACCAGCTCCATTCAGCATGGGTTAATAACTTATTAGGAAGAAAACATGCAGCGTTGATGTATGATAACATTTATACACATGTATAAGAGGATAATATATAGGTGAATTTTGGTTGACAACTTAAAATCATGTATTAATTTCTCTTTAGCATAATATTTCGACCAATTGTGAACTCTGTTTCACTTTTTAGCCTGTCAGTTCTTACCTTTAGTGTGTAAAACTGCTGTGCATTTTCAAGTTTTTTAGATAATCTTCTGTTGAAGATCAGAACATGTAATCGTGAGGACATAGCTTGGACACAGAGGCTTCTGGATGGAGTTGACTTTTCAGAAAGCTTTCCACATTAACTCTATTTTCTGCACATTCAGGTACAAGATGGCTGATTAAGTTTCTGCTAAAGGCCGTCTGGGTGCAGGTCCTAGAGTTGTGACTCTTATTCTCAACCTCAAGGTGGTGCTGATGGGGAGAAAGGTGGTACTGTAGTGTGAGTACTGTAAATATGCCCATTAGAAGAGTGAGTGTATGACATATATAAGGTATTGTTGGAGAGATTTTATAGTGATTGGATGTCGGAGATGCGCAGCACAACATAGACGCACTGACGTTGAGGGGTCAAAGTCGTGAAGAAGTTGTTGTCGGTGTCACAAGGGACACAACTACTGTCACCGAGGGACTGGACAGGCTATTTGGATATGTGCAAGCTGCTCTCAGGCAGTGCATGTCCACTGGTAGCCTGACTGAAAAGTGCTTTTCCATGTTAAAAATAAGAATATTTTTTCCCCCTTTCAGTAAACTCCCTTGACATCGAGTTACTGCTGACAGAGCACTGTGTCTGAAAATCTCTCGCCGTTATGATATCATGCCATGAAAATAAACTCACTGCCTTATCAGTGCACACCTCTGAATAAACCATGTGCCTGGGACAAAGCACCATCTACATTACAGAACAGTGTAATCATTGTGCATTATCATTGCAGTTAGCTCTGTGCTACTTTTAAATGTTTTTTTTATTATTTTTTTTATTATAACTAATTAATTTAACACCACACAAAAGCACCAGGTCTGCAAAGAGGGTGGAGAACAGCAGCAGGATAAGATATCTATGAAATAATTTGTGCTAATAGTGTCAGTGACTGTAGCACTTCACTGCCATCAAATCTGCCTTGCTTTAAACAAGAGGACATGCAGTAATCATTATTCTTTAATTTTACTTCAAGGAGCACATAATTAATTCCTCATCTTGAACTTAGAGGGAAAAGCAGAATTCATTTAGAGCCATGCAAGATAATGTGAAATCCCCTATGGTCTGATGATGATGTAGGGCAGCAGGGCTCGGCTATTGCCGTCCTGCTGTTCTAAAGCAGATGCTGCAACAGCAACATTATGGAATTATCATTTCTATTTAACTTCAGGAGTACTTCATTACAATAGGGTCAAACAAATTAGCTGTTAATGCATTGGCTGGGGCACAAAAAATGTGGGAAAATGGATGGCAGAGCTGATGAACTAGAAGACATTTACTGTATTGTTTATTATATATGGGGTTAGTAAGATTTCCTCTGTTTTTTTTTTAAAGAAGTCTCTTATGCTCACCACATCTGTATTTGTTGGATCAAAAATACAGTAAAAACAGTAATATTGTGAAATATTATTACAATTTAAAATGACTGTTTTCCATTTAAATATATACTCTAGTCTTCAGTGTCACATGATCTTTCAGAAATCATTCTAATATGTTGATTTGCTGCTTTTGACCTCTCTGAATAACTGAGAAAAAAAAAAAAAAGAGAGAGAGAAAGCAAGTGTCAGAAACTACAACACTAGAAAGTCCTGAACTGGGATATCCTGTCTTTCTCACGCACAACCGATAGGCTGCAGATAAATTATAGTGTGGAGATGGTGACACAAGAATGAATGCTGTCAGTTGTAATACAACACCAAGATCAAAGGTTTATCAGGGCAAAATCAGTACAAATCTTTATTAGTGCCTTAAAAGATAATGATGACGAGGTGTTTAAAAAAAACATTAACACCTTCATTGTCTCCATCTTATTCTTTTTGAGAAACCACCACGACAACAGCTTATCGACCCGACAATGTTAAGTATGCAAAATACATGTGAATTATGAGCATAAAAAGAATGCTTTGTGCTTAATCTGACTTGGAATGCTAGGTGTTAGAAATGACAACACAGACACACACACACACTACAATCACACATAAATTCCCAGGGCATATTAACTGCACTGTTTCCTGCGAGAGCTGTCAATCTGAATCACAAACCAAGTCCAGACAGGGTCATGTGCATGTGTGTGTGTTTACAAAAGTTGGTCTGAGCCTGTGCACAAATTCGAGTGCCAAGTATGTGAGGGTTTCACCGATATTTTGACATACATAAGGTGCCCTGAATTGAGGAAATTAGAGAAGCCTTGTGTTTGTGTGTGCGTGTGCATCCTGAATAAGAAGCAGACGTGCCTGGGCAAAGGAGTAGGGTGTTCTGCTTTTAGCATTTCTTAATGCACAAAGGCTAAGGATTGAGTTTCATCTGTCTTCAGTTTACACAGACACTAATGAGAAGGCATGAAATTGGCCTTTGCGATTAGCCTACCTTCAAAACCCAGCCTGTTGGAGCAAGGCCGGAGGGCCTGCCTGGAGCCTGCCTGCCATCATACTTCATCTCAGGGAGACATTACATTAGTCATATGAATGATCATCTGACAACCTGACACTTTAGCTAAGATCAACAAGAAGGTTAAAGAATCAGCTTTAAAGCCCTCTGTAACACGATCAGCATTTTTATCGGCATGTAACCAGCACATAACATCATTGCTATCATTTTCTCCACTAATGACGGTAATGTCGGCGAGCGCCCATTGATGTCCGCGGGCCGATTGTGTAAATGAAACAGAAAACGTACAAATTACATTGTCAATTCAAATTTAAGCAGGTAATGCCGCCCATTCATTTTACCAGCCAGCGGTCCCTCTAGTTATCTGTGTCAGAACGACACGTCGACGGCTTGCTTGAGGAAAAAAGCGACAGGCAACAGCAGTGCCTCGAGTATACCAGAGAAGAGAGGCGCTACGACATGAAAAATTCATCGTCCCTGTCTGGTAAATCACTGGGCTGTTTTAATTTACGTAGGAAAGAGGCCGTGTCGAAGGCCAGTTGCTGTTCTAATTAAACTGATACAACTCACAGAATTGGCGCGCTCGTCACCGGCGGTCTCCGTGGCGGCTGTCATCGCCCGCCTCGCGCATCTTCTGACTATTTGAAAATCAATTATCTCAACAAACCAGCTGTAAGGACTGCGTGCCAGCCACTTATTCCTGAAGTGAATAACTTATTTGAAATTCATTACGGCACGGAGGGACGGAAGTCTCGGGTATTTCTTTATTTATTTCCATTATTTATTGCAGTTCTTAAACAATACACAATCTCATTTTCATGTTCTCTTAACCTCCATGACTATTACATGACTTCACCCATCTCACCTCCGTCATCGCCAGATTGCGGTGGAGTAAACTCGCCGGTTCTTTTCATTTATTTATTACATGCAAATCAAAGCACTCCTGGAGGTGCTCTCCCGTTTTGCATAAATATTGATGGGTACGGCTCAGCCTGTGTGTTTGTTTGTGCCGGGGGGAGGGCGCTGAGGGGGGCGGGCTGCTCAAAACATTATCTTTGCACCGTCAGATTGACCTAGCGTAAGAACCCGCTGCACATTTTGATGACATCCTTTTTTGTCACCTCTTTTGCAGGGTAGATGACAGGCCAGGGATGAGCTTCAAACAGCGGCGTGTATATGTGTATGTATGTAACAGGCCTGTGGAGTGTTTGTGTGTCAAGGACGTTAGCGGGGTGGACAGCTGATGGACACCAGCGTGGAGGAGATGTGATAGTGAGTTGATGCAATGTCACTCGCACTCAGATCTAACCTGAGCGCTCCCTCCCTCTCTTTCACAGTCCTTCCCGTGCCTCGGTTCCTCCCTCTACAACTGCTTTCTCCCTATCACACTCCATTCCACACCCCCCTGCTATATCTCTGTCTCTCACGATGTTCGTTCCTAGCCTTGCTTTCCTTAAGCCCTTCACACAGGATCAGGTCGCAGGCGTGAAGGTGGGGGCTCAGAGAGAAAGAAAGAGAGAGAGAGAGAGAGCCAGAGAGCGCTTTATCAGCAAGTCTGCTTGATGGGGTTGTCAGCCGTGAGTCAAGCAGGGTCACCGTGGTGACAGGAGGTGTCACTTCCCTGCATCGCCGCCTTTTGTGCCACCAGCTGCAGTCTTGAGCACGCTTTTCACAGACCTGACTGGAGCTGTGCGCACAACATGTGTGTGTGTGTGTGTGCAGCGTGTGATCAAGATACTACTGCTTTTTCCATTTATTCCTCTGCCAGTGAAGTGAGGCTCTGCTGCAAAGGTGGTGTGGATAGAAATAGTATCCTGTTTTCTAAAATGCTTGTTCACTCATTTGTAGAAAGCATTTGTTGTATATATTGATCCAGGACACTAGATCATATACAATTCTTCAGCCTACAATGTGCAGGCAGGCGATGACAACAAGCCTTTTTAGATATATTGCAGAATGAAGCATAAGGCAGAGCTATTATAGTTTTGAGTTCATAGTTTCATTTTCAATTTGTTATTTTAGTTTTGTTTTCTTTAGTTTCTACTCTACAATTTTTAGTTTTAGTTTCCTTTTTTATGGCTGCCAGTTTATATATTACGAAAAAAAAAAATATATATATATATATATATATATTTTTTTTTTTTTATATTATATATATATATTATAATATACCATATATATTATATAATTTTTATTTTAGTTTTTGATATTACATTATTCAAATATATATTTTATAATATATTTTATAATATACCATTGTCAAAAACTAAAATAAAATTAATCTGCCATTTTTATTTTAATGTAGTTAGTCATGGAGCCATAAATATTTATATTTAGCATATATTTTTGTTTAGGAACACAAATGTAATTTATGGCTCCAAAACGAACTAAATATATATATATAGAGAGAGAGAGAGAGAGAGCTTTTTTTTTTTTTTTTTTAAATTTGTGTTCGTTTGTAGGTAATACTTTACTTTAGTGTCCTTGTTACACGTTGTATGTAGTTACTACAGTAACTACTGTAAATTGTGCATAATTGCATACAGCTAACCCTAAACCATACCTTAATCCCAACCCTATAGAAAGTACATGAAGTTCATTCTTATTACTCAGTACTTAAATGTCTTATTACACTGTGACACGGACACCTTAAAATAAAGTGTAACCAGTATTTATTTTCATGTTTTAAATGGACAGAATGACAGAATTTTTTATTTTTCATTGAACTATCCCTTTAATTACAACACTGGTGTAAGGTGCACTGTGAGTGTATGTCACTGCAGTGTCCATTGCGCATTTGCAGTACAGTAATGTAAGATTAAGTAAAGGTGTTCTCTCATTCAGCCTCAGGCTAGGGGCTTACAGCAAATCAAAAAGCAGAGCAGAAGGAAAATGGGGTCAAATTGCCTTTCAGCTGTCGTAATCTTCAAATCGTTGAGAAATTACCTCAGGAGTGAGCGCTAGCAATTTGTTTCTATTCTGAGTAGTGGGATGAGAAGGCCACTTGAATTACTTAATTTCAGAATTTGACGAACACACAGACATGCTATGCACCATGTGTGCTCAGCAGCCCTGAAAGGGAGTTGTTTACATGCAAAAAGAGAATAGGAGCTGCAATCGATGGCCAGGCCATTACAGGATATGCTTAAATGTGGCAGAAACGTTTTAGCAATTTGCCAGTGTCCAGATTCTGCAGAAGGAATTATTTGATCAATATCATTGCTGCCTAATAGACAAGAGTAAATTATATGATCAATGCCCCTGCCCCGTGTACAGGACAGTGATACCTTTGTACACACGTTGTCCTTGTGCATGTATGTGGCCAGTGCTTGTATTTACTATTTCTTAATGTCCCTCTCTGGGCATATTGTGGCCTAAATGTACATTAGAGGCTTTAAAATGTAAGCTTTATGCCATCATTTAAACATTTGTTGCCATTTACTGTACAGGCCATGTTGTACTAAATTTGTTCAACTTCTTAATTTCCATCGCTACATTTAATAACCAGGACATCGTAACTCTAAATATTAAGCTCTATACAAGCTTGAGAAATTTTATGATGGTGTGGTAACTTTCCTCTGATCTAAAATGATATGTGTTTACGTGTCTTGCCCATGGTTATATACACAGGAGTATGTTTAGTGATCTGAGATGACATGTTAGGGACCCAGAATTTGCCAAAACAAAAGCAGTGATGCAACTCTGTCTGAAGTGTGCGTGGCGCTTCCAGACATCACTCTCCGGCAATGAGTGATCCTGTTTTGCTCTGTCTTCAGGACAGAGGGATCGCTGAAGTCTTTTCATTAGACGATGTCATGATTTCTTTCTTTCTTTTGTTTTGAGTTCGATTTATTTTTCTGATTCTTCACTTCTCGTATTCATCACATGACAAAAGCATGGTGTGCTTGCTAATGCTAAGCAAGTGAGACGAGAGAGAGGAGGGAGTGAGGTCGCAGGAGGGAGAGTGCGAGTGGGAGAGTGACACAAAGAGAGCTTGTCATACTTGCTTAAGGATGAAATATTAAGTGTTCAGCCAGGTTGTAATTTTCTCCAGCAAGTGCAGAAAGGGTGTGGGGGAGGAATCACACCATGACTTTCTCTTTCATTCTCCAAGCTGCATATTACTATTTAAACAGCATTATTTTAATTACAGGTGCAATAAAAAGCACAGCTGTTTAAAATCCGGTGTTGTACTTCTAAAACACAGAATTATTAATCAGTAAACACTGTGCCACTCTGTCTAAATAAAGGACATTCCCCTATAAAAAATGAGATTTAACTGCAAAGTTAGAGAAAGTTTTGTCATACTGCACATTATATTTGTGATCAACTCGCAACTTGCATTAATGTTTTGTGCAGTGTGCTCCATTGCTTACTAGAGTGGACTCAGTATTTGTGTGTGTGTGTGCGTGATATTCTACCTTTCCTGGCAGGAGTGTGTGTGGAACTTTTTCCTGATGTGATACAGAGAGACAGGTGAGGATTTCATCTCGCTTTCACTATAAGTCAGGTCGCTGGCTCATCTCACTGTCTGTGTCTCTCTCACTGTCCTGGGAATATACCTTTTCCTGACCCCCTTTCGTCACCCTCAAAACACACATATGCACACAGGCATACATTTTGTTTTTCTATCATATTGCGGACTTTTTACTTTTATTGTTTTATTCCTCACATTTGCGAGCACACACACAAACAAACAAACAAATACGCCTGTCAGAAGAAATAATCTCAGGAATAATTTCAGGGAACCATACACAGAAGAATCTCTCTCTAAACTGAGAGAAACCATAAAATCAGTACATTCTCTTTATCACATAGCAATTGTCTTTTTTTTTTTTTAACATAATGTGTGTAATAATTTATATGATTTTCACACAATAAATATTGAAATGGTTTGGTTTGCTTCACAGTTTGCTTAGATTATCATAACTGTAAACCTAAAATAATTTGTATATTTGAGATGGATTTTCATGTTTTAAGGTCAGGTTAAAGGTTAACAGTTTTACTGTACCCTTCATATAACAAAAAATAGAAAAAAATCTATAATTTAAAAAGATAAATAAAAATGACTTTTTTTACAGTTTCAGTATTACTTATTGTCCTGCTAAGATACATTTCATATAAAACAATTACAAAACTTAACTCCTCCAGACCTGATTATTTTCCGACCTGAAATTTTTACCTACTTGATATTTGCTCTTCTTCAAAACAAAATTTTGCCAAGTCATTTTTTTAAATTAGATTTTTTTACGTCAACTACAATGGACACCACAACTGAAGCAACATAATAATTCTCATATTTTAACCATGCTTATGAATTAGAGTTTGTGAACTAGTGTTGAAGATTTTGAAAAGAACATACTGAGAATGAGCAGTGGAATAAGAATGTAGAAAAAAGGCAAGATGATATGTGACGCTGGACCACAAAACCAGTCATAAGTCACATGGGTATATTGTAGCAATAGCCAACAATACACTGTATGGGTCAAAATTATCGATTTTTCTTTTATGCCAAAAATCATTAGAAGTCAAGATCATGTTCCATGAAAATATTTTGTACATTTCCTACCATAAATCTATCAAAAATTTATTTTTGTGAGTGAATATGCATTGCTAAGGACTTCATTTGGACAACTTTAAAGGTGATTTTCTCAATATTTAGATTTTTTTGCTCCCTCAGATTCCTGATTTTCAAATAGTTGTATCTCAGCCAAATACTGTCCTATCCTAACAAACTATACATTAGTGGAAAGCTCCAGGGTCATATAAGAAGTCTAAAAAAAACTCTGTTGGTTGCAGTAGGTGACTATGAGTATGTGTATATGTCTTTGTGTGTTTGTGGATGTGTTTATGTGTACTTGATGGTTGGTTTGATGAATATATGCTTGTGTGCATTATACAGTAGCATCAATGCATCAGTGGGTGTGGAGCGTGTGTGAGTGTGTATGTTGCTGTGTGTTCATTCATCTCACATCCACTGGGGCTGTTTCTCACTAAAACCAATGAAAAATTGATTGACAGTTTATGGTCACTTTGAAGACATAAATAAAGTCATATTAATAATATTTAATTACCATAGAATTTCACAACCTGGCATGTGACTAATTCATGAGTTTCCTGCTGATATATTTCAAGACGAGGGGCCTCATTTATAAAATGTTGCGCAGAAACCATCCTAAATTTGATCTTACGATCATTTCTCAGATGTGCGTATGTGATTCATAGAATGAACGTACACACAGAAAACGAGCGTACGCCTCTTTTTTAGATATGAAATCTATAAATCACAAATGATCTTGAACTTGCGCGTAGGCGCAGCTGAATGGTTACAGTTCCCCGCGTTGTAACAACACCTAATTAATGTAATTTACATATAAAAGATCAACAGTCATCGTCCAAATCCTTAGTGAGCTGCAAGAATAGCTTAGATTTCCAAAAACCTGCAGTAATCTGACAATGAAAAGTGTGTACGTCTGCTCAGACCCTGACGTGGCTTTAAGCACTTTTTCACGTCAAAGACCGTTTTTATAAATATGAGTGTGGATTTAAGCGTACGCACACTCTAAGATCAAATCTGTGCGTACGCACGCTTTATAAATGAGGCCCCTGATGTCCATTGCAAAGGACATCAAACCTTTTAAAAAAATCACCAACTCTGACAGATATTCAAAATAATATTATCACTTGATAGGCTACTATTAAGTTTATAATAGGTGCAAGTTGATGAGGCTACCATAAACATAAATCTGCATGTAAAAGGGGGCTTCCTCCTTCTCCTCTTGGTTAGCCATGCCTGTTTTATGTGATGCCTAAAGCTCAATCAGATTACTATAAATTAGGGGCCATAACTTTGATTATTGGTCAGGGACTAATGGTGACCAGGCATTTCTCATATTATAAAAACATAATTTTTTATTGTTTTAAACAAACAAAAACAAATTGGACATTATACAGTTTATACTACTGAAAGTAAATAATGTATGGCATATATTGTAGTGATTGGACTAAAGTTATTTAATAAAAGAGTGCTGAGAAACAAATTGTTCAAACAATCTAAAACAAAATTACTATCAATGACTCTCAAATAAAAGCTGACCTTGCTCAAGACAGCCAGTCTATGCAATTTCTTCTAACATAAAATATCTAGATGTGTTGACTTGTTTTGTAAGGTGTGATTCATGAGATTATGCATTGGCCTGATTTCTGTGTATGCCATGCAAATGATCCCTGGCTGTAGAGATTTGTTTCATGATGATTATTATTTTAAGACAATCAAACATGATCCTTTCTTTGTAATCCTGTTTTAAGGTAGATTCATCAAAATGATTTTGTGTCTTATTCAATCCCCAGGAGTCATAAGCTCATGACACATCTTATATCATGGCTCTAGAACTCCTTTATGTGCAATGAATGTCTGTAGGAGATAAATTACAGTAAAATATCGCAGTCCATTTCCCTGGTCAAGCTACAATGCAAGATGTGTGCTGGATCTCTAAAGGGGACTATAGATGAGTGAGCCAGGGTGATGGAAGTGTTCATAGGATGAGTAGGGTTAAGGTGTGTGTGTGTGTGCGTGCGTGCGTGTGTGCACGCACTTCAGCTTAGCACCACTGATTAAATCAACTGCATTTCTCATTCAGTGAAGAGCTATAGGTTATCCTCATCCATCAGTGAGGTTGATAATCACAGCAAAGGATGGAGGTTAAAGACAGGACATTTGTACATGAAAATTAAACTATTCACTCATAAGAGTTTTTCTTTTTCTTTTTTTGAAGTGTGGAATCATACAATCAACATAATTCAAACATTATAATCATAAGATTTCCCCAACACAGCTCATCTACCATTAATGAAAACTGATGAGCGATGGTTTAAATTCATCTCAAAGCCACTTAGATCTGAAAGACATTTAGAAAACGCAAAAAGAGAGAACTTAAATGCATAATACAGACTTTACGTGTGAATATGGAAAGTGTTATAAAAGAGGTGCGAGGAAACGGAGTGATCTTATCATCCAATCTTCCCCTCTATTTTCTCTCTTCTTCTGTCTTCAGTGCTGATGAAACATCGCTATTGTTTATGCTGAAGATTAGAACGAAATTGGGCTGAAACTGGTTGTTCTGAGGAGATGGAGATAAGGCTGAGGATTTGTATAGGGCCGTGTGCGGGGCCCTCTTATCGGGGCCCCTGCCACAGGCACCATATGAAGTTGTCCAAGCTAATTAGCCCTGGCAGGAGCTCAGCCTCGCCATGATGGCAATTCAGCGAGGCCCCCACACAAACACTCATAAATACACATCCTGTTCATTATCATGACTTGTATCCTTTTTCCTTTCTGTGACATGATAAGAAATTTAATTACAAAAATTTACATTTCACAGCAATAAGTCTGGATAAACAAATGTTTTTCATCAATGCCATTTTTAGCAAGCGAATGGCTGACACTTATTTCACCAAGACATTCCACAGCTTGATTCACATTCACCCAAAACTGAGTGTGAAATCATGTTTGCCCAGGTCTTTGATGAAGAATTATTCATTTGATGACAGTATTTGTAACACATTAATTGATTAACCCTCTTCAGATGATCTCCCTGTTGCCATAGAACACAGGTGTTGTTTCTTAGTCTCAGAGAAACAGTACAGTCTAGTTTATTAACACTCTCACCTTGACACATCCTGCCTTATGTGAACACCTACTAGAGTCATCTGACCTTTGCAGAAAAATGGAGTGGTTTTTCAATATGTGCAGACCCCGAGGACTCCTATTTGTGCTTTTAAATTACATCTATTAGGCATTTTACATGTGTGTGTGTGTG
This sequence comes from Elopichthys bambusa, assembly GCA_037101425.1. Taxonomy (NCBI): domain Eukaryota; kingdom Metazoa; phylum Chordata; class Actinopteri; order Cypriniformes; family Xenocyprididae; genus Elopichthys; species Elopichthys bambusa. Next base: position 22,632,790 of record CM074443.1, read on the forward strand.
TGTGTGTGTGATTCATTGTGAGTGCTTTTGAATGGACTGAAGACCACTAATTACAGCAATACACAAATTATTTTGTAACTGCAAGAAATGTGGATGTGAAGCCTCAAGTCTAGTACTTTTATCAGTGCGTTGTTAAAATGGAGGATATACTGTATATTAGAGTATATTAGAATATAGGACAGAGTGTAATATACGAGAAATAAGGGTCTTGTCACGCGAAACGATCTTTCATTTTCTAAAAAAATAAAAATGTATATACTTTTTAACCACAAATGCTTGTCTTGCACTGCTATGCGATATGCCACACATGACGTAATCATGTTGAAAAAGGTTACACGTGATGTAGGTGGAAGTACCAATCCAGTGTCTACAAAGCGAATGTACAAAGACTAAGCCAAACACCCTTTAAAAAAAAGGTTAAACAACAGTGTTGGACGATTTTGAGGAGAAAATGAAATGGAGCTTTTCCACCTAGCGCGGTACTTCCGCCTACGTTATGTGTGACCTTTCTAACGTGATTAGACAGAGCAGTGCAAGACAAGCATTTATGGTTAAAAAGTATATACTTTTTTCTTTTTTCTTTTTTTTAGAAAATGAACGATAGTTTCACTAGATAAGACCCTTATTCCTTGGCTGGGATTGTGTAGAGCGCTTTGAAGCTGCGATGAAACTGCAATTTGGACCTTCCACCTGGTGAACCCTGGTGAAGTCCACTATATGTTTTCCTCAAACACCTTAATTTCTTTTCGACTGAACAATGAAAGACATGAACATCCAATTAAAGGGATAGTTCACCCAAAAATGAAAATTCTGTCATTAATTACTCACCCTCATGTCGTTCCACACCCGTAAGACTTTTGTTCGTTTAATATATTTTAAAATGTAATTTGTTCCGGTGATGGCAAAGCTGAATTTTCAGTATCATTACTCCAGTCTTCAGTGTCATGATCGTTCAGAAATCATTTTAATATGCTGATTTGCTGCTCAAGAAACGTTTGTTTTAATTATTGAAAATTGTTGTGCTGCTTAATAGTTTTGTAAAAACTGTGATACATTTTTTCCAGGATTCTTTGATGAATAGAACACTTATTTGAGATAGTAAAGACTTTTGCATTGTTACAAAAGATTTCTGTCACTTTTAATCAATTTAATTCACCCTTGATAAATAAAAGTATCCAAAAAAAAAAAAAAACATCTTACTGACCCCAAACTTTTCAATAGTATATTGCAAGACATATTGAGAAAGGAGAACAGAGTGTAATATTTGGTAAATCTGACAGGTAGAGAAAAAGGCTCTTTTTCTACTTTCTTCCAAGGATCTTATCTATAGTATTCTTCTTTATCTACCTGGTGTCAACATGTCACTGCATTACAGTGAGTTAAACGTTAATTTATACAGCAATTAGCACACTATTAGCTCCTCTTCTGATATGCAACTGACTAGGCTAACAAATCCCTGATCGAAGCATGCTAAACTGCTCGGCTAGTGAAACCACACTTGAGTGTGTATTTGCTGTGTAGTTTCTCAGAGATCAAGCGGAAACTGTTTTTTTTTTTTTTTTTTTTAAACTTCTCTTCCATCAGTTGACCACATAGTAGCATGAATAGCATTATCACACATACAACTTCATTCAGGTAGCAGGTAATTAAATTAGTGCACTTAGCTGAAGGTTAGTGCGCACACAAAAAGAGTTGATTCCATACTGTATAAATCTTCTGGTGTCTTTCAAGAGGGGTAAAATACGTTTATACATCTACTTATACAGGTATCTCTTAATGTCTGTGGTTCAAGTCACCTTGAACCACAGCAAGTAATGCTAATTCATTCAGACAATAGAACACACTCTGCATTCATAGGGCTGAAGCGTATTGTGCCTGCTTATACCACCTTTTAAAAACAGTGGACACAAAGCGAATGAGTTTTTGTGTTTTCGAGAGAGATAAAGAGGTAGAAAGAGAAATGAAGGTTGTGAGAGAGTTTTTCCACAGGCTTTATTTGTGCTTGTAGTCCAATGGTTTTCTAGAAAATGACCCTGTGCTCGAGCGTTTTCAATATCTCAAGGTAAACCAACAGAGGAAATCAAACAGAAGAGACTAATCTTTGTTCATTTTTCTTTATAGAACGAAACTTCCTTCACGTTTTCCACTCCCATTGGTAAAAAAGCAATTAATTACGAACAATAAAAATACAGAAAAAAGTCATAGAAAAATGCATAGGCCAAAATAATTTAAGATTTTTTCTTTGAGAGCGCAAACCTTAGTTTTTGGCTCTCATTATCTTTACATCAACATCTGACACAGGGGGCATAAGTGTATATGTGTGGGTGGATGGGTGTGGGTGTTTGTGTTCACAACATAAAGTTGGTTTCCTTCTAAGAAGGACACAGCGTTCTTCGTCCGTACTGTGATGTGCAGATGTTTGTGTGAATGCGTTGATGTGTGCATATGACAGCTATTGCTAATAAATTAGCCTAGAATGTTTTGACCTGGTTTGTTAATCCCCTCATGCCAAACCAAAAATTACCCAGCTGCCCTGAACAGGATCGCCCTTAGATGATATGTGCAGGGCTTTCTATGATCAACAATCCACTATTCTTTCATAGACATGGTGTCAGAATGTCATTGTACCTGCTCAGACACGCACGCACAGATCCTCTGATCATTAGAAAATGCCGCACCAAGCCAGAGACATGTTTTAAAAGGACTGGAGTGAGATTTTAATGATAGGCTACTGATGCTTTACTACATCATGGGTCCATAGACACAAACTGAATCTGAGCTTTAAAATTGGCCTCCAGGTTTATATGGAGGATGTCAACATTTAAGTGCCCTGGCTGCTGTCATACAGTATTCAAAGCAAATTCCCTTAGGCAAAATCCTGTGGCTTAATGGATGAAGCCACTCAATGCATTTAAAGGAATGATGGAGTAATATGACGTTCATTAAGTGAATGTACAGGTGAACCTGACTATGAGTCCCTTGGTGGTTCCTGGTTGGCCAAAGACAATGCAGATGAAAATGTAACCGGGCCTCTGCTGGGTACCATTTATCAGATGCATTACACACTACATCAATATTCTGCTCAATATGCAAAATATCTGCAATATTTATTCTGCACGTCCATCTGGGAGAAGGCACATATGCAGCAACCAATCCCACTGATTTCCCCCTTCACCTGAGCTCTAATGGAAGTTTCATGTACTGAGACTGATCAAAGAGGCCAGTGGATTGACTGGGAAGAGATGCTGAATGAGTGGGTGAGACAAGAGGAGGAAGGGCTGAAAAAAGTGATGTGGTTATGTCAACTGCACATTACAAAGGAAAAGTGTCTTCTTTTTTAATTATTATTATAAAATATTTTTTCCTATTCCGGCTTAGAGAAAAGTTGTAGATTGATTCGCCTCACAAATTGTTTTGTGACATTATCAATACACTGAGCTTAAGTAGACCAACCAATGAGGTTAGTTTGGGGGCGGGGCTATCTGTTTGCCTGAGTGCATTTAGGAGACTTGTTTGAAAACAGTCACTGGCTGCATCCGAAATCGCATACTTCCTTACTATATAGTAGGCAAAAAAAAAAAAAAACAAGTTGTGAAAGGAGTTGTATGTTGAAATTTACAGTATTTTAAAACAGTAGGCAAAAAGTACCTGGATGACGTACTACTTCCAACGAGATTCTGAAGTGCACATCTGATGGACACTTTAAGCAGTGTTGGGGGCAGTTGTGCCCTAATGGTTAGAGAGTCAGACTTGTAACCTGAACGTCACAGGTTTGAGTCTCAGTACCGGCAGGAAAATACTGGTGGTGGGAGTGAATGAACAGCGCTCCCTTCCACTCTCATTACCCACAACTGAGGTATATATACACACACCAGTCAGATCAGGCATAACATTATGACCACCTTCCTAATATTATGTTGGTCCCCCTATTGCTGCCAAAACAACTCTGACCCGTTGAGGCATGGACTCCACTAGACCCCTGAAGGTGTGCTGTGGTATCTGGAACCAAGATGTTAGCAGCAGATCCTTCAAGTCCTGTAAGTTGCGAGGTGGGACCTCCATGGATCGGACTTGTTTGTTCAACACATCCTACAGATGCTCGATTGGATTGAGATCTGGGGAATCTGCTTTGTGGCAGGGCACAATATCCTGCTGAAAGAGGCCACAGCCACCAGGAAATATTTCCATGAAAGGGTGTACATGGTCTGCAATAATACTAAGGTAGGTGCTACGTGTCAAAGTAACATCCACATGGATGGCAGGACCCAAGGTTTCCCAGCAGAACATTGCCCAAAGCATCAGACTGCCTCCGCCGGCTTGCCTTCTTCTAATAGTGCATCCTGGTACCATGTGTTCCCCAGGTAAGCGACACACACGCACCTGGCCATGCCTTGATGTAAAAGAAAACATGATTTATGAGACCAGGCCACCTTCTTCCATTGCTCGGTGGTCCAGTTTTGATGCTCACGTGCCCACTGTTGGCGCTTTCGGCGGTGGACAGGAGTCAGCATGGGCACCCTGACTGGTCTGCAGCTATGCAGCCCATACACAACAAACTGTGATGCACTGTGTATTCGGACACCTTTCTATCAGAACCAGCATTAACTTCTTGTGCAACTTGAGCTACAGTAGCCTGGTTCACCACTGTTCCTTGGGCCACTTTTAATAGATACTGACCACTGCACCCCACAAGAGCTGCAGTTTTGGAGATGCTCTGACCCAGTTGTCAAGCCATCACAATTTGGCCCTTGGCAAAGTTGCTCAAATCCTTACACTTGCCCATTTTTCCTGCTTTTAACACATAAACTTTGAGGACAAAATGTTCACTTGCTGCCTAATATATCCCACCCACTAATATGTGCCGTGATGAAAAGATAATCAGTGTTATTCACTTCACCTGTCTATGGTCATAATGTTATGCCTGTTTGGTGTATATATTATATATATACTGCATTTTCAAACGGGTAAATGGGTAAAATCACAATTTTATGCAGATATAGGTGATATAGCCTAATTCCCACTGTGATTCCCACTGTTTGTTCATTTAACCTGGTTGAGCTGTCTCTGAGTGGAAAATGTAAAGAGGGATGTGCCGGCTACGTCCCAAAGGGCAGGTGATTGTGAGTGATGTCATCACAGAAGTTTTACATAAGCATGGCAATTATGTTGATTTATACGGATAGTGCTAGATGAGCAGATGTTGCCTGTGGCGGGCCAGCCTGGATCTACCTGAGATCATGATCTGCTTCTTTCCGAGGTCTATGTTGCTTGGGTGGTGTGCCACTGAGTGGCAATCACATGGTATTGACACCTAACTGCTGATTCGGGTAAGGCGTTGTGCTGCTGTCATGGGGCGTGGGTACAATCTCCATCACGTCTCTGTGTCAATTTAGCGTCTGGTTCCAGCTTCAGGCTTCTCTGTACTGATCTCTTCCTCAGTTTAACCACAAAAATGTCACACTGGCATAACTACAAGTAAATCCTGGTCATGTCGTGTCTTGATTTGCCTACATTAAAAACCCAGTTATCTTGGGTGAACACAAATGTAATAATCAAATAATCAAATAAGTTAAAAAATAATGTAAGGTAAAAATTAATGATGGTCAACATGGAAAAAGCAGTGTTCAGTAAATGTCTTCTCTAGTAAAGCAACAGTACAGTTTGACTCCCAGGTTATAAACAATTGTTACAGATGCAAATAGGAAGTGACATATAACTCAGTCGCCCAAAGGCAAGTTCAGATTTTATTTGACTGGTGTTGTCTAATTGATACAACGATGGACTGTCTAACCACAGTCTCAGGATGGTGAGTGTGCAAAATTGTGTAGGCATGTTAGGACACTGCAAAATTTCACATTTACAACTCTGTTTAACATAATTTAAACATCCAAATGTGTCATATACAGTAACCAACTATTTTATGTGACCTGCTCCACTATTTAGGGTCGTTTTGAACCATACAACACATTTTGAGTTTTATGCTAAAGATATTATTATATGTTATATTCATCTATATGGTGGCTGTTTTAAAACTGTATTGTTTTTGAGAAAATGTAGTAATTTATTTAAACACATTAAAAAGTTAAGTCTTCAGTAAATGTATATATATATATATATATATATATATATATATATATATAGGCTATAGCAACATAAACAATGAATATTCTGTTAAAATTTTTGTATTTTGTATTTCTGCAAAAGTTTATTATAAAGTGAGGTGTCTATTATTTAATTAATGAAGTATAAGTGACCAATGATTACATTATGTCTGCGTCGTTCACTTTTAATTTTGATTCCACACCCTTCCCCTGTCTCATGCAGCAGATACGTTGATGCATGCATCTATGAAGTCCACAGACATGTGGAGGAAATATTATTAAAAAATTTTCTATTTTCAGGTATGGTACTTGAAGTTATAGTGTTTAATCACAATTCTTATGTGAACAGGTCTGGTTTAAACTAAAAGACGGAAAAAGGAATGAGAGATACGCACACTGTATGTATGTGTGTATGGAATTATCATATATTGTGTTAAAAAACAAATGAAAGCACATGAAAATAGTTACTAGTCTCTGTTTTTATATGATTTCCGCCAGATAAGGCATTACATCTACACTGTAAAAAAAAAAGAATTGTTGGTTTAAAAAAGTAAGTTACCTGGTAGCCTTAAAAATTTGAGTTCATTGAAATAAAAAAAATGAGTTAATACAATGAAGACGATTGGTTTAATCAACAGAAATTCAAAATATTATGTTATCTGAACCACATTAATTATTGAATTTTAATGTTGCGATAACAAATCATGAAAATAATTTTTTTTCCTTTTTTTTTTTACAGTGTAGGAAAAAAATTTTTTACCGTTTACTGTCACAGACTATTTTTTCTGGTGGAAGGATGTAATTTAATGATTTGAAAAAAGAAAAAAAAAGTAAACATATTAATACATATATTTTAGGCTTTAATATTTGTATTGTGTGGTAACTGTTTTATAAAAGTAACAAGGTGATCGAGACATGCTGTATTGTGAATATTCACGACTGAAGGGGTTGAAGGCACTACACTTAAAGGGTTAGTTCACCCAAAAATGAAAAAAGTTGTCATTAATTACTCACCCTCATGTCATTCCAAACAGTCCATGCAACTATCACTTTGACTCTTCAAAAAGACCATAAAGAGATCATAAAACTAATCCATATGAAGTAGTTTATCATACCATAACTCAGGATGTCCAAACTTGGTCCTGGAGGGCCACTGTCCTGCAGAGTTTAGCTCCAACTTGCCACAACACACCTGCCTGGAAGTTAGTATCCCTAGTAAGAGCCTGATTAGCTGGTTCAGGTGTGTTTCATTGGGGTTGGAGCTAAACTCAGTGGCCCTCCAGAAGAAGGACCCCTGCCATAACTGATGTGTATGTGTCGATGAATGTTTATATTAAATCTGTTCATCATATAAAGTGATCGTGTCTCTTCAGAAAATTTTAACTGCTCGATTCATATGGATTTGTTTTATGATCTCTTTATGAACTTTTTGAAGCATCAAAATTGGTAGTTGCGTTCACTGTCAATGGAGGGGAAAAAATCTGTCAGATTTCGTTAAAATATCTTCATTTCTGTTTCAAAGATGAATGAAAGTCTTATGGGTTTGGAACGACATGAAGGTGAGTAAATGATGACAGAATTTTTTTATTTTTGGGTGAACTAACCCTTTAATAGCATTCTTTAGCCTTTAGCCGCATCCTTTATGTTAGCGATCTAGTCTAATTCTTTTTTTTCTTTTTTCTAGCTAATTAACAAACTATGGTGATGATTTTCCTGAGGTATGTAATGTCAATGTTGTTGACATCTTTTGTTGAAACGCTGACTGGAAAAAAAGGTGATAATTTTGGTAAGTACAACACACACTCTGATGTTCATGTTTTTTCGTGCTTCAGCCAGTAGTAAATAGGGAAAATGGTTGATTAATTTGCACTCCATGCTCCCGTTTGAGCCAAGGCAGCAGTAAGTGTCAAAGCGGCATTTATTGTTTGAATTGTGTGATAAAATTTCTGTAACTTGAAAGCTAACTTTTTTTAAATCAAAAACAACTTAAAACACACATCTGGAATTTCTAATTAAAAAATTTAGAATTCATTCCCATGATTTATTAATTTGCTCGATTTAATTAATTGACACAATTTATTAATTCTTTTAGTTCAGCCGTGACCATGTTGAACTAATTCATTTCCTCTATTTAAGTTAGTTAAATTGTGGCCACAATTTAACAAAAATGAGGAAACAAGTTAATTATTTGTGGAAAAAAAAATCTTTATTCCTGGCCATTATATCTCATCAAGTTTTTTTCTAATAATCGCGCTTCTCCACAAATATCTCGTTGTGACTTCCGACTCAAAACGATAGAGCGGTTTGCATTTACAAAATGAGCCCATGTCAAAACACAACATGCACCAATGTGTACAAACAAGCGTGTGTTGTAACATGCTTGTGTACAAAATGTAAATCATCTAGCAAATGCACCCAGCACAGCTAACAATCCCTGCACAATGTGGCGTTGTGCACTGCATGCTTTGGCAGCAGCTGAATGACGACTCTGAAGCCCCCAGCCACCCCTCCCCTTCACACCCACCTCCCCTCAGCTAGGCTGCCAGTCTTTATCTCACTTGGTTGGGTACAGAAAAAAGCAGCATGTGTGTGTGTATTAGGGTGCATGTATTATATTGGAGGTCTTGAGAGTGGCTTGTGGCCCTCAAAACATGCTTGTGTCCAGTGGGGGCTGTTTACATGAATGGAAGTGTTTGCTTCTTTTTTGGTGGTGGTGGTGGTGATGAAGGAGAGCAAGGCCCTGCCCGGCTCAGCGCTGCTGAATGGAACGCCCTTTTACCGGACACTCCCTGCCAGCCTGCAGGGTTAATGGAACCGTCATGCAGGGGTCAAGCGCAGACACCTGGGTCTCCGTTAATATGCTCACAGCGATTACTGTGCCAAATGGGCTGACCTCCTCTCTCTTGCTTGCTTTTTCTGTCTTTCTCCTTTTCTCACTCTCCTACGCTCTCTCTCCATCTCCCTCGCACCTGCCATCTTGCTCTGGCATTGTGTGGCTGTGAAAACGTTTAACCGACGTTGAATGAGGAACCCCTGTGTTAAAAGGGAAGGGGGCAGGACACAGAGAGAGAGAAAAAGAGGCCAGAAAGGGCACGTCCCTCCCTCCCGCTCTCTCTCTGCACTCATCCCCGCTGCACGAAGGGCATGTCTTTGTTTGTTTTTGAATAAGAGATGTTTGGGATGTCTTCTATGTTCGAAATGAGCAGCACCGTCAGGAATATGAGCACCGCAACACAGATAGACACAACGCTCGCTCTTTGCCCAGCTCAGAAATAACAGACGCACATCGAAGAGTGGCTGGATATAGCTTGAGGGTGTGTGGCTGGAAGGAATGTCTGATCCCCCCCCCTCCCTTTAATTCTTCTTTGTAGCTTTTAAGCAGTTGCATTCCTGCTGGCTTTTGTTTTGGGGGTGGAGATGAGGCTACTAATTGGTAATTGTTGTCCCTCTTTCGGCCACTCAACCGCTCTTAGAGCTGTTAAAGGATCACCTGGGTGACAGGTCACTGTAGGCACTTCCGCTGCACATGCTTAACCCTTGTCCCCTGTGTCTTCAGCCCATCTCTGGCCTTGCAGATCACGACCTTTGACCTCACCTGTCCCAGCATGGGGTCAAATTGAAGGCTAGCCTGGGGTCAGATCTACAGGAACTAAGTTGTCTACAATAAGTTCTTACGTGCTATTTGAGCCGAGAACTAATTAACATGTTGCACTTATCAGGGTTGTGCACAATTCAGAACTGAAGAATTGGCTCCCTAACAATTCATGAGTGTGAATTTGAGTTGAATTGACCACACCCTTCAGGAAGTTTGGATTGGAATGTTAGGGCCCGATGAAATCCATTTTATTTTTTGCCCAAATTCCATGTTTTTCATTTTAATAGTTTAATTAAATCTTAATAACCAAAAAGGATGTCTAATAATTTATTAAAATTTGAACAATAATAGTCCCTTATGAAATGTTTTAATTTTTCTGGATTCTGTGTTTCAAGATTTATTACGCATTTATTATCAAAACGGGTGGTAATCAAATAAATAAAATGTCAACAGTTTTTTTAAAATGTAATCAAATTTGAACAATTCCTTTAATGACCTGGAAAACAATAATTTAGTGTTTAAATTAAATCATGGATGAAAATTGATGCATGCATTAATGTAAAAAAAATGCATTAGTGTACCATTACAAAACTTGGTATGGGTCATCAGCACAATGCCCTGAAAGAGCCTGAGAAATTTCGAGACAACGCCACCTAGTGGTGAAATCAAATATTCATATGCTCATAACTTTTGATGTGGTTGACTTATTTTTCATCTCCTTAGATTCCTGAATCCTTGCAGAGTCCAACGATACCTAACATGCTAGGTTTAGCCTTATGGTTTGTGCAACGTCGCGATTTAACGTTAAAACAACGCTCATGAATCTTCAAAACCGTTAGTCCGATCTAGACAAAACCACTCTAGGAAATTCACAAACATAGGTCGTTGGCTATATGTTAAAGCCCAACATGCCAAAAATTGTATGTGTAGCAGACAAAACTGCACCGCTCATTCACACAGGGCCACGCAGAACATGCAGACTTCATATTTAAATAGCAGTCTTTTTGCGTTTAATATAGTCACAGACAGTAGTTCATGTACAGCCCTTCTTTTGATTTAATTATCCAAATTTTTCCAAATCGCATGACATTCCACATTATATATTTTTTATAAATCATGGAAATCATAGAGCTCTAGAATGTGCATTGGAATGACAGGAAGAGGAATCGTAATTCAAATAATTTCAACACAGGTAATGCAGTCTGGGAAATGAAGTCTTTGTCCACAAAAAATGTATTCATTAAAAATGATGAAGTACACTCTAAAAAATGCTGGGTTAAAAACAAGCCAAGTTGGGTTAAATATGGACAAACCCAGCAATTGGGGTGTTGTAGCCTAGTGGTTGGGTTAAATGTTTGCCCAACCTGCTGGGCAGTTTTATTTAACCCAACTATTAATTAAAAATTACTGTATATCTGGCTTAAAATGAACCCAAAATAGATTGGAAATTAAAAATCAGACACATATTTACTAGAGGCAACAATAATAATCAAAAGGTGAACATTTATTAATAAACAATATAATAAATGTTTATTGTTTAATTATTATTCATTAAACTTATTAATAAATGTTAATTTCCAACATACTTTGGGTTCATTTTAAGTAATACAGTAATTTTTAAACAATAGTTGGGTTAAATAAAACTACCCAGCAGGTTGGGCAAACATTTAACCCAACCATTGGGCTAAAACACCCCAATTGCTGGGTTTGTCCATTTTTAACCCAGCATTTTTTTTTTTTTTTTTTTTTAGTGTATATAAACTGAATATAAATTATATAAGTAAGGCCCTTAAATCTTTCAACTTAACTTTTTTTTTTCAGCTTTGCTTTTCTAGTTTAAAATTACAGTCAGTTTTTTGAATTTCAATTAACTTTAATCCTACTTCCTTACATTAAAATTTGAATCCTGCATCCTGTTTACTACCTCAATTCAAATTCAGTTTGAATTCATATTCAATCCAGGAACTGAACTGGTTTCTACAAGCCATTTTAAATTCAGCTCTGCTTTATATGATGCACATCCCTGGCATTTATATCAGTGTAGGTGGTGAAGTGATTGTTCAAGTGAACTGTAAATTCTGACATTACTCCTGACTATAATTGTTTCATAATCAAAAGAGTGAAAGAAAAACAAATGAGAAACACGGTATTCACTCATTGGATAAGAACAACTCTCACACAGTCTCGGACACGGCGCATATCCATGGAGCGCACACACAAAGAAACAATTACAATTTTTCATTAAAATACTTTTAATCCTTTTATTCGAAACATAGTTACACAAGTCTACACAATGAGGGGCGAAGAAAGGAGGAGAAGTCGTGGGGAATAATTACACATATCATGGAGCCAGGCTTTTATTTGGGGTGTCACTTGTGATGTCACAGGCTGCCGGCACTAATTTGAATTCAGACCTTTATCTCTGGCCCGCAGCAGATTTGACTGACGGGCCACCAAACACTCGCGCCACTGTCCTATTGATTTCTCTAAATCCCCAACAATGGCATTTGCATGCTTGTTTCTGTAATAATACAGATATGCCATTTGGAATGAAAGGCTGCGCAGACCAGAGGTAACTAATTGTGTGGCGTGTAATGAGTGCAGTTTCAATTTGATATAACCCACAGCTCCACTCGCCGCAGCCCCACGCTAAGTACTTTCAAGTCTTTGTGGGGAAATAATTGATTTTTTGTGCTTTGGGCGCGAGGAAAACTATTATGATCTTTTTGAATAATGGCAGCGGAAGGCCCGTGAACGATTTAAATTGGTATTAGAGGAGGAAGCCGTGGTGGGAAGATAGCAAAGCTGCTTGACTGACAGCTTGCAAATGGAGCCCAGGCTGCTTGATTAGTCATTCTCTTAAGGTGGAAACGAGGCTTCGTTTCGAGCGCTGGAGGTGGACCCACTTATTGGAGAACAGCGACGCTGGCTTCTTGCTTCTACGAGTGCACACTTTCGTTAAGGGAAGAGGGGCCGCTCTGTATGACTCTGGCAGCCCTTTGGGCTGTTTTGTGGACTGAAAGGGTCCACGCTTCGAGGGCGGACAGTGGAGAACACTTTTCCACACCTCCTTTTTCCGAGTAGCCAGTGGACGGTCTTAAATGAGCTCTACCTGTGCCAGCTACAGGGATTTGAGGCAGAATGTGATTATTCTGGGTATCAGTGAGCCCTGGCGCTGCTCTCTCAAGGTTGAAAAACTCATTTTTTCCCCCAAGCTTTTGTTTCCTCAGGAACAAAAGCGCTTTCTTAGTTAACGCAGCATGTTCAAATTTCATGCTTTTAATTGTGCCCATAGATAAATGTGTCTGCGGCGCAGGGGGAACGTTGGCTGCACGTGTGTATGCCACATCACTGTGGAGACAAAGTGTGTGTGTTTGCATTCAGAAGTATGGCGTTCTTTCAAAGGCACTTGCTTATTGCAAGAAATCCAGGAGCTTGTTTCCAGTGCGGTAATCCAATTCCACCGTCACTTTCAACAAGAAGACTTAATCTGGTTGAAAATGTGACTAGCTTGGATAGCTAGTGTGTGCACAAGTGTCATCCCGTGTCACGTCTGTGAAGTTATCTTGCAGAAACACAGTGCTCGCTGACAGACTGTGTGTGATAGCTTTCAAATTGATGGTGTATTTAGGCCGCAGCGTGTATAGGAAGATTGAGTATTTTGAAATGCATGTGCATTGACACATGTCGTCAAGACTAATGGTCCAGTAAAGAAGCCAGTGGTTGAAATCCCATGCTCTACTCTTTCGATTTACTGATACGAGAGAAAGAGCTTTCACATGCAAAATTTCACGGCATTTGAGACAAATATATTGAGTCCTGATATCATATCAACCACTAAAGAGAAGGTGGGAAAGAGTGAATGAGAAAGAAAGAGAACCTGAGGCATGGGGTACAGGCAGATTTAAGTTTGTACAGATCACTTCATCACATCTCTTGTCAGTTCGGCCCTGATGTGATGGCTTAATATGTTTAGCTCTACCGGTGGTGACAGTGTATGTGCGTGTGCTGAGGGGATCTGTACAGATAGAGAGGCAGTGGGCTGTACAGCACTTTACCCCCCAGCCAGAGCGTGGTTATCTCATCTGGAAGCACACACATACACGCACACAGCCCGTTTTTGCTGGCTGGGACCTGCTCAACATATTGTCTCTATCACATTATTGCTTTGACCCCTGTCAAGAGCAGTGAGCTCAGACTGCAGGCAAATAGAGCCTCTACATCCACTTCCACACTGACACGCTCACATCCCTCTTTTTCATCCACATCTGCTGCAGATTCTGCTTTTTCCTCACATTTTCCTAGTTAACACAGGCCTCTGACTTCATAGAAATGTGCCGTAGCAGAATAAAAACATACTATATATATCTTATGTTTATGCAGAATATATCATTTTTCGTAGATACATTTCAGTCATTTAAGCACAGTATGAACAGTTAATATATATTTTTTAAACACAATGTAATATATAAGAACAGACCAAATATGTTATATGTTGCTCTTTTTATATATATTCATTATATTTATTATATTCATTGCTTGTATTCATTATATTTATCATTTATATTTACATACGTCATGGTGGTTTTTTTAATTTATTCATTCAGTCATTAAAGGACAGAATGTATGATTAATATATCACTTTAATGAATAAGCTACATATTTACATGTCATTTCTATTTTTTGTCTTGTTTGTATTATATCCTCACACTGCCTCTGGCATCTTTTTCATTGTATAAATTAATACATAAAAATGAGATAAAATTAATTGGAAGAAAATGAGTCAGTAATGCATATTTCTTAAAATGTTTAAACCAATTATGAGTAGAAATATAATCTCAATAAATAATTGTTTTGTCCTATAAGCATTAAGCAATATTTTAATGATTATTCTGAATCAATTTATTGAAGTACCACATAAGTTAAAATTAAATTCAACTGTTATTTATTTATTTAGATCTGCTTTTATTGGCTGACCAAAAAAAAAAGAAAAAAAAATCTAATTGTAAAGTTTTTTGTAAAAAAAAAAAAAAGAAAAAAGAAAAAAAAAAAGTAATTTGGTTCTTATCAATCTACTAGGTATTTCACACACATATATGGTGAAAGCAGAGCAGGGAATTGTGCTTATTTATATGGACATGCAAATATAAATATAAGCACATATTACTGCATATGTAATATAATACACTACAAATTTGTTCCCACTTTAAGCCACTCCTACATCCATACACACGCTGCTGTGCATAAACGCTCCTTTCTTTCTTTCCTGCTATCTGTCTTCCTCTCTCTTTCTTGCTGTCTGTCTAGAGAGGCGAGAGCTGTTCATTTAGTTAGTCATAACTAATAGTGTCTAATCTGAGAGAGGGAGTCTCCAGAGAATATCGGACAGTGTAAAGGTTAATCACCACTGCCTGGTTAGCCAAGGAAGACGGGCTAATTCCTCGGAAGGCAAATGGCATGCGCTCGTTATCTGGACCGGCGATAAGGAGTGTTAATGTACCAGGCAGAATGGATGCTCAAGGGCCGGGTTCGCTTATCAGCAAACTTTACAACAGGAGCCCCAGAAAGCGCACAACCCCCGCAACACACAATAAGTGCCTCAGTTTACCTCTCAAGCAGAACTATCACAGATCCTCCCCTCCCCTCCCCTCCCTTCCCTTCCCTTCACACACCCTCAGCGATGCGTGCACGCACACACACGTGCACACACGCACACGCACACACACACACGCACACGCACACACACACATATATATATATATATATATATATATATATATATATATATTGTGCCCCCAGATTCTGGGGTATTATGAACGTGGGCTAATTGGAAGATCACTCTAAGACATTAAGAGATAAAATACTTTGGCCGGTCGCCTAAAGCGTGGATCAGGACAACATTGGACAGCTATCTAGCCTTGTCACACACTCTGAGATTTCCATACAAACACAGCACGAGCAATTACCCAAAACACATCTCTGTTTGTGCTACAACATACTCCCTGCCAGTGTGGCGGCCCAAGGAAAATTAGATGAGCTGTGTGTATGTGTGTGTGTGTGTGTGTGTGTGTGTGTGAATTAGTAGGGTTGTGAAGGGGAAATTGGCTCAATGTTTGTCTGATTGTTTATGTATTTATTAGGTGGGGATCCAAACCTTGTGTGTGTGCCAAAGTGATTCTGTCTTCAGGGAGGTGAGAACTATCACGCCTTCTTTGGAGAAACACATCCTCAAAGACACTGAGGTAGAGAGGAATTGTTGTGGAGATAAAAGCTGACATACACATGCTTCACTGTTGTTGTCTTTCTAATTACTAAATGGTGTCTCGGTCCACACTGATGTCTGCATTTAATCATTAGTATCATATTCTCTGGCCTTCAGTTACAGGGGGAAACTTGAAAATACAGACATTCATTTTCCCAAAAAGGGGTGGAAAGCTCTTCAAATTGGAAGTATAGTCGAGCGTTTTTATATTTTCAATTAATTACATTTGTAGAAATTACTTCAGACCAACTGTAAAAAATTGTATCAATACTCAAATCAAGTTCTGCCCAGCACACAGTGGCATTGTGGTATTTATTATTTGGGAATGTTGCGTTGATTAATTGTTATTCACTTAAACTGATTTTGTTTTTATTTGATGCTTTAAGAGGTCATTTAGTCTAAACATAATTCTCACATTTTTCCTCTTGCTTATAAGAGGATAAAACTATTTCTGCAGGCAGGGGTGCAAAGGTCTTAGCTTTCAGAATAGTCTGGGTAAATATTTCTCTGACCTTTTCTTCAGAAATATTCTCTAAAGAACCAACTCCAAAATGAGTTCTTTTAGCAACCATCTCAACTTTTGCACACATACATGTCTATGACTGAATATTGAAGTTATATTTCTCTCTAAAAAGCTGTATACCATGTAGTATACTTAATGGTGTACACCCTATCATATATTCATGAATATGCATGAAAACTGAATCAGAATGTTACTGTGAAGGTCCACCTGCACAGTATTGCAGTAGTGATTTAAAGAAACTTCTCCCAATTTCTGTCATTTACAAGAAAACTAAATGGGGTCCAAACAATTGTACCCCAGTGACTTTCATTGTAAAATTCAGAATATCTCATTTTATGTTCCACTGAAGAAAAATCATACAGGCTTGGAATGTAATGGGTGAGTAAATGATGACAGAATATTTATTTTTTGGTGAACTCTCTTTAAGTAATGATGTGAGTCGCATTTACTTGATAATTTGGTCAAAGAAGCCTTCCAGCTAGAATCATGTTGTAACTAAATAAAGGAACCATGGCTTTTAAAAGTCAGATCAATTTCATACTCTGTAAAGATGAATCTGTTTGGGATATTGGGCCTTTTGTGTTGGCAAAACAACATGCCACAGTGTACTCAGCTATTGTTGTGGTGATGCGCCGTTAAATCCGATTTTCTGCCCGTATGGAAATTTTGTGTCACCCCTGCTGAATAAGCCCCTTTTTACACCTCCTATCTTGTTCTTCATCCGCTACGGTGCGGTTCTGGGAGTTGAAATCGCCTGGAGACACATTCTTTAAACAACGGATGTCTTCACTCAGTCTGTAGGGCCTTTTTCTTACCACCCACCACTTTTAATAATTAGCCGCAAGCGATGACTCAATTCACTGCTAACCCAAAGCAAACTTGTGAGGTATGATACTGTTAAGATGGCTTTGAAGGTGATCATGTTTTTATTTTCTCCATGTAGTTTTGATAAATGTGATTTTTTTTTTTTTAAACAGATGAGTTGTTCTGGATCCAGAGCTGTGCACAGCACCCCCTGCAGGGAGACACAGCTGGACAGAGCAGTTCACATACAAACACTGGAACTCAGACACAGAAGAAGCGTTCTTACAGTCCATAAAGAATTTAGTAAATATAAACTCACATATGATGATTATAAAGAGTACAGACAATTATCTGAAATATTTGATTTGCAGCATTGGATGTGCACAGTCTTGTAGGGTGATAAAAGCAAACAGTATATCTATATTTTTTAAATAATATATATATATATATATATATATATATATATATATATATATATATATATACACACACACACACATTATTTATACACACATGATATGTGTATATAAAAGTTTATATGTAATAAAAGTTCAAAAGCATATAGATTATAAATTATTATTACCTTATATCGCTTATTTATTATTATAATTAACAATAATTTTTTTTATATTTATTTATTTGATTTAAGTTTGGCTTTTCTAATGCTTACATTGCTTATTTGTAATAATAATAATTATACTTTTATTTTATTTGCTTTGAGTTTGGCTTTTCTAAAGCTTGTCTAATGCTTACATTGTTTATTTGTAATAATAATAATAATTTTATATTTATTTGCTTTGAGTTTGGCTTTTCTAAAGCTTGTCTAATGCTTACATTGCTTATTTGTAATAATAATAATAATAATAATTTTATATTTATTTGCTTTGAGTTTAGCTTTTCTAAAGCTTGTCTAATGCTTACATTGCTTATTTGTAATAATAATAATACAAATTTTATATTTATTTGCTTTGAGTTTGGCTTTTTTAAAGCTTGTCTAATGCTTACATTGCTTATTTGTAATAATAATAATTATATTTTTATATTTATTTGCTTTGAGTTTGGCTTTTTTAAAGCTTGTCTAATGCTTACATTGCTTATTTGTAATAATAATAATAATACTTTTATTTTTTAAACATATTTATATGCTTATACCATTGAAGGATAGGTCCTGTTATGCTTTTTATATTTATATTGCTAAACAGCACAGTTTGTGGACCCAGTGGCCTGCATAAACTGACGCAAGTCAGGAAATATCTATTTGAGTTTGGCTTTTCTAAAGAAGCCATATCTTCATTATTCCAGCTCAGCACAGCCCCTTGGAAACGTGACTCTGACAACAGTTCCCAGAGCCAAGCTCAGGTTCATACCCTGCTGAAAACAAATGCACAGAATCCAGTACATGTGACAGGCCTTGATAGCGATGAGGAGGGATTTCAAAGAGCCTGGGGGAATTTCTGCTCACCCTCACACACAGACCACCCTCTCCTCTCTCCTTGCTCTGTTAGCAAGCTTCCGCATCACTGTCCAAGAGCCAAAGCTGTCCTCTTTACATTGTCAGAAGGGTGCCATATTCTTCCTCTCTCTCTCCCTCTTGTCTTCATCCTATTTTCATTCTCCCCTTCATTGTCTTCATGAAATTGGCAGATATAACATTTAACTAAATGCAGTATCTCCTCAGGGCTATCTGGCTGTAGTTCACTTTGGGAATGGGGTCGCATTACAATTTGCTGAGGAGTATGATTTGAGAACGGCAGACGGAGAGAGCAAGCAGGGGGAAAAAAGGAAAAGTAATTTCTGGATCCTTGTTGAAAAAAGGTCAAATGCTTTTTAATGACTGTGTTTTCCGATAATGGCAAACGGGGACGGGCAATAATAAACTTGCAGATTG
Source organism: Elopichthys bambusa (assembly GCA_037101425.1). Taxonomy (NCBI): domain Eukaryota; kingdom Metazoa; phylum Chordata; class Actinopteri; order Cypriniformes; family Xenocyprididae; genus Elopichthys; species Elopichthys bambusa. The sequence goes on from CM074443.1 coordinate 22,651,963, forward strand.
GTATCGTGCGCCGTGCACTTAAGCGGAGCGTGGCATTGAGGACTTAATTTACTGCCGTGGTGCTAGGCGACTGTCACCAGGTGTTATTGCTCTATTCCAGATGCTAGCCCTGTTTGCCACAGGCCAGAGCCAATTTAAAGAGAGCAAATACAGAGGTGCGAGTGCCTGTGTGCAGATACTGCTATTGAATAATGAATTTTAAACGTAACACAGATATGAACGAGTGGACTGCATTCACCCCCAAAAAAAAAAAAAAAAAAAAAAAAATCCTTGGAACCAAAACCTGTTCAATTAAAAAGAAACAAAGAGAATGACATGGATAGGACAGCAAGAGAGATCACAACCATTATGATTAGCTCTGCTGTCTTTGATTGAAGCACTAATGTCACTCTTATTTTACTTTCAAGGATTTCACCTGTCTGCATATTTCATTGTGAATTGATTTGATTGGTAAGCCTATGTTAGATCAAAAACAAGTTCATATCAGACGCATTGAAAGGATTGTCGTATTTTGTTGTGTATATTTTGATTATAATGGACATACTCTTGCCAAAGTTTTATTAAGAACTCCATCAAGTGTAAAATGCTGCACCAGTAGTAAGCTGAGTGGGTTATTATTATTATTATATATTTTTACAAATATGAAATCTTCTAATCTTTTGTCTGGGAGCAGAGGATGTGGCTGCATCATCAGATAAAAGTGAATCAGTTACACTTTACAATAAGGTTAGCATGAACTAACCATGAGAAATACATTTGTTATCTTTGTTAATGTTAGTTAATGAAAAAAATACAGCAGTTCATAGTTTGTTCATGTTAGTTCACAGTGCATTAACTAATGTTAACGAATACAACTCTTGATTTGGTAACTTTCATTTACAGTGCCGTAGTTACATGTCACTGCATACTAATAACAGTAAATTATGCATAATTACAAGTAACTAACCCTAAACCAAACCCTAACTGTAACTCTAAATGTAGTTAATTGGTAACACTTTACAATAAGGTTTATTAGTTAAACATTAGTTAATGTATTAACTAACATGAACTAACCATGAGCAATACATTTGTTACTGTATTTACTAATCTTCGTTAACGTTAGTTAATGAAAATACAGCAGTTCATTGTTTGTTCATGTTAGTTCACTGTGCATTAACTAATGTTAACAAGATTTTAATAATGTATTAGTAAATGTTGACATTAACATTAACAAAGATTAATAAATGCTGTATAAGTGCAGTTCATTATTAGTTCATGTTAGCTAATGTAGTTAACTAATGAACCTTATTGTATAGTGTTACCAGTTAATTAATAGAAATCAGTACTTATTTGAGTAATTGCAATGTAACTGTAAAATACAGTGTAACCCTTGATTTTAATAATGGATTAGTAAATGTTAAAAATTAAAATGAACATAAATTAATAAATGCTGCAGAAGTGCAGTTCATTATTAGTTTGTGTTAACTAATAACTAATGTTAACTAATGAGCCTTATTGTGATGTGTTACCAGCAAATATTTTTTGCTGAAATTCTCAAAAAATCTTAACTGGGTGTTCATGAGGTTTTCTTCCGCAGTTCTGGGAAAACTCATGTTAGGGCACACTAAATAGAGACATTGATATTAACATGCACTTATTTAGCAGAGGCTTCTTAACATTAAATTTCCCTTCTGAGGAAACGCTGTAGTACTTGGGGGATGTTTGACTGCTAGCGCTTGTGGCAGAATGTTTCAGAGTATGCTGGGATTTTTCACTTCACTCAATGCTTTGGTGTTCAAGGGAGTTTTCATTATACTAAACACTGCAATGTCTAGCAAATCTCCACTCTGACAGGCTAATTAAAGGGACAAATCTGTAGTAAGTGTTAATTAAGATACGCCCATCACATCCTGTATTAACCTGACTTAGTAAGATTTTTATGTACAAATTCTGCTTCGTGTGTAAACTGTAAAAGATTTGATTGTTTCTCTAATATCAATCAGTGGATTAAATGTACAATGTTACAAGATTCAAATATAATTTTCATGTGTCAATATTTATAAATCATTATTCCAAAACTAGCATGAAATTAGACCATGGCATGCTAAACTAAAATAGCTGACATTTTGAAGGAAGCAACACTAATTTATGTTGTCTAAAGGAGAGATGTGTTTATTAAAAAGATCTATAATTCACCCAGTTGCATAAAGGTCTCATATTTGTGTTAAATGCATTTATTTAGATTATAGATTGCTGCACTGTATTTGAGAAGAAAAGTAAATATTTTTTTTATAGTTTTTATATTAATAATTTTAGTTTTCATGGATTTTGAAATAACAATTGATACTTTAAATATTTATAGCCTAAAAAATTGTTTAAAAAAAAAAAACCATTTTTGCTAAATATAAATCATTTAAATATATTAGATTCTGAAAGATATATTTAATTGCTCCTTTTATTTGCTATTTATCTTTTTTCCTGCTAAAAGACATTACAGTCTTTCAGTCAACCTTTTCACATCAACTCCTACATTACACTGAACCTGCATAATGATCAATTATCTGAATTTAAAACATTTATTTTTATACAATCTTAATCTCAATCCTCTAGGAGCAGTTAAATATTTAACAAGTTGAAAGATCCGTGAGAGGAAAAGGACTGAAATGCCTGAAAACAGACAAAGCATAACGTAAATCTGTCTCCCACGATTGACCTCCACCAAACAAGCACTACTGAATGTACTGCAGCATTTAAGAACTGTATGAATTTTACATCTGTATAAAAATATTCAGCAGAACACTGGGTTGTACATTAGCCCTACTGTCATGTTTAAAAAATATGGAAAAGGCTTTTGCTCTTTAGATTGAGAGTATAATGTCAGATGATATCAGGAAATGTGTTCAGCCTGAGATTTACACCAGATTTTGAATGTGAAGGTATATGACTTAGGAATGAGTCTTAGGAAAACAGTGAACGGATCTTTGTCTTTTGGATGATTCTTACGTGCATTATTTTGAACCATTGGCAAAACACAAACACATTCCTTTTGTCTATTCAGACCTTGTTTCATTTGCGGTCGCCTTGTTCAGAATTTGCTTCTCGTAGCTGTATGCCAAAACAAGCATTTGTTTAGCTGAGGAGGAGGAGGTTTAATTCAGCCAGTCATCTGAAAGCGTTGGGTTCCTCCTTGAGCTTTTGACAGCGTACTGCACTAACATTCTTGGCGGCCTTAGAGGTCTAGTGCATTCCACTGAGAGTGAAATCTGAAGCCAACCTTACAGATCCGTCTATAGTGACGTACAAGACTTTTTTTCCCCCCCTGTCATTATTTTTCTTACAAGCATGCACCCCCACCCTTCCTTTAGTCAGTCCCATTTGTCTCTGCACTGTTGTTCCTGTCCTGAGAGAATTCTCAGGGATGGACAATGCATCCCAAGCAGACCCACTGGACCTGAAGGGCATAACGGTTGGGATGCAAAAGGCCCATCGCCACCCCGCTTCAAGCAAGAGAGCACTTCTGTGTCTCAAAGGTGCATTTTGGGGATTTTTGAGGGCTCCAGGAGTGGGGAGCTTTGGACAAGGTAAATAGATGCACTCAGGAGGGAGAAGAGCATCTTCGCTCTTAATTGGGGATCGGGAAGGGGGGTGCTCACTTTGGCACTGTTGCGAGTTGCTAGCGAGCCTTTAGGCGCATCCTCACAATGTGAGGTAATTGGGATTTCTACCTTTGCGAAAGCTGCTAATTTTCCATAGGAAGTGCTAACAGGACCTTTGTCCAATATGTTTTCCTTTTTCCTTCCTCATAGAGTTACAGGACTGAAGAGCTGGGAATGGCTGGGGCCACTACCTGAGTGGAGGAGAGCCTCCGTAATGAACCACTTCACATAGTGGTTTACAGGGGGAGAAAAGAGGGAGAGAAAGGCCACAGAAAAGGAAGCCTAATTCTGTGGCCTGAGAAAGGCTGGGGCCACAAAAGGTCTTGTTTAAGGACGTTATTAAGGGTATTCTTCAACCGTGCTTAGTCTTCAGTACCAATGGGCCACTTAGGACAAGTGTACCAATCTCAGTCCCCAATGGAAACAAACTGACGCCATCTGTCAATGTTTACCATTATGAATTTCATGTACCAAATCCCATATGCACAGCTTCAATACCGCAGTGGTCTTCGGCATTGTCTGAGTCCGAGATGTGTTGACCGACTCTGTCGCGGATCTTGAAGAAACCGAGCTGAATGTCTCTTCAGTCTTAAGGCAGGACGCTTTGTGTTTGGCTGATTGATTGCAATTGTCTTTGTTTTATAAGTGACACTATTTTCTTTCTTAACATTGTCATAAGTGCAATTCACATTAATGTCTCACTGAACATGATCAAAACAGGTCAAACACAACTTGTACACGACTTCTCTGCTATTTAGCATATGTATTCATTCCTAAAATGGAACCTATTAGCATCACTCAAAAACATTTTAGCATATATAACCGCTTATGCATTAAAATTGTGCCCTCAGAACTTACAAAAACCATTTGCTGAGAGGGATTGAGAAATACATTTAGTCCTGGAGGCTAGAGAAAGAAGATATTTTTTTCTACTTCTTTCTCCCCCTTAAATCACCCCTGTCTCTCTTTCTCTCCCTATCAAACAATAGCTCCCTACCCCTTGCCCTGAGTCAGTCTCCTGCCCTATACGACATTAGGCATTCCTAAAAGTTAGCCCTTCTTCCGTTGTGCCTTTGTATCTTGATGGCTTGGCTCCAAACGAATGTGAAGGTTGGTGGCCTTTGGTTCCTGGCTGTATTATGTTCTGGATGCTTTTTCATACCATCTCAAGTGGTTCTGATTTGTCTGCTTAGATTATAAAAGCCAAAACTTCAGGAACAAGGACCTCTAATCATTAGTGTTATTTAATAAAAACCTTAGTGCTCCAGATGATGCTCTGATATGAAGCATAAAGTACAATATTGAACATACAATTGAATCAACTGCAAGTCGGCATATAAAAACAGTGAAGAGAGGTTATTTCAAATGACCACGGTCAAATTTAGTTATTATTTCACGCTGCAAGGAATGTGACTTTCAGAACTTGTTCATAAAAATTCATGGCAGTCAGATATTATCTTATTGTTAAACATTAAATTACTACACTAAAAAAAAAAAAAAAAAAAAAAAATCACTCAGAAATTAATTACAAAGAAATTACAAGTAATGCACTGAATAAAAAGTGAAACTCTGAAGTACAAAGACTGATATTTTCTTGGAAAACATACTCCAATAATCTTTTTATTTACAACTTTCGATAAATCTTTTTCCTTATTTTTCAGTGTATTAGACCTTAATGCTTAAGATTCTCTATGAAAAGTGTAGCTATATAAAATACCTTCCAAACCAACATGATGCAATAGCACTGTGAAATAAAATGGCTGTATTTTTTGACAGTCAGGAGTTACATAGTGCAGGAGATGTTGCGGTAATGATTGTGTAGATCTAAGAAATGGCTGGTATGACTGCATGATTCCATTCAGCAGTGGAATATGATGATTGTAATTTCACACTGTGAGAGACAGACCGGCACACAGATTGACGGCCAGTGTCACGGTTCCATTAGAGTTACTTCACTGTGAACTGGCGAGATGCTCTGTTCTAGAAACCACTGTCACCACGCTGCTGCAGAAATGACAAGCGCTCCAAAGAGAACACGACTGTGAATGTGTGTCATCTTTTCTTCTCCCCTTGCAACGTCTTCCTCAATAAAGCAGCAGCCGAGAGAACAAAAGGAACAATGAGAGAAGAGAGAGAGAAAGAGAGAGAGCATACTGTATTATAGAGAGAGAATCTGCGTTGACATCTGAATTACATTTCAGACATGTGGAGAGAGAGAAAGCGAGAAATAACCACATCTCAAATGTTTATTTAACTCTGGCTTTGTCTTGTCACTCACAACTCCGAGCCACAGCTGAAATAGGCATGTATACATTCACCGGCTCGCTGATAACTGACAGACTATCTGTACATATTGCAGGTTTGGACGCAAAAGTGGCATAGTTGACATTTATATCATTTTACTTCACTGACATTTTACCCTATTGCTCGGTATATAAAGCACTATCTTTGTATGACTAAATTCAGCTTTCACAAGATAGTGACAATGCGTCAAAAATGGCACGTTCATATACTGTAAGGAGATGTTTCGTGTATACACATATGGAAAGATGTTATCCATAATACCATGTGAAAGGTGCTGTATTACATGGTCTGGAGTTAAACTGCAAAAAAAGATCGTTTTTGTTAAAACATCTTTAAAACTAGACTAATTTACTAGCAAAACCAATAGAATTATTTTCAGAAAATGTATTTTAAATTACTTTTGATAAAAATGTTAAAGAACGTAATTTAATCAATTTATTCATTTTAAGATCAAAACCCTTTAACTTAATACTGTTCAATAATGAAAAGAAGAGAAAACTATTCACATTATATTTTTTATTTTGCTTTTCAAGTGAATGTATCTTGTTTAAAGAATGTTTAGATAATTGTGCACAAAAATATGAAAATATTGATTTTAATTTTTTCTGCAATTTATTTATTATACCTCACGCACATTGAGCTTTTATTTTGCTTGTAATGTTAAATTTCTAATTCCAATATGAAATTGAAACCGAATAATTATTATATATATTAATATATATACTATATGAGTATAAATACTGTTTTATATTATATATATATATATATATATATATATATATATACACACACACACACACACATATATATATATATATATATAATTTCAGTAATATATATATATATATATATATATATATATATATATATATATGTATAGAAACTGAATATTTTTTATTATTGAAATTATGATACTGTGTGTACATATACATGTGAATGTGTCTTGGCAGTGTGAGCCACCATGACTAAAATGGCAGGTTTGGTGACACTATATCACAGCACAGCAGGGCCAAATTATCCTCTAAATGAATAGGGGTTATGAGTGTGGTACGCTGACAGTCATACCTTAATACACACACATGCATAGTCTGAATGCCAAAAGGGAAACAGAGAGACCTAATGCCTGACACCTCATCCTCATATAACCTCATTACAACCTTTCAACAGAGGTTAGTGCTCCTAAGCATACACTTAGTGTGCTTTGATGGTTCTGGATCTCAAAGTGACAGTCAAACACCCCCTCGCCATGCAACTCGTGCTTCTCTCCTCTCTCTCTCCCTCGCACGCTTTCCCTCCACACTTATTTTGGAGTAATTTTATGTGCCAGCGTGGCACATAATACACTTTTAATGGACAACTAATTCTCTGCCATTAATTTGTCAACATGATTACTGGATCTGCCGTTTCAGCTCGGCAAAGTCTGGGTTCCTTTTAAGTATATACGAGACGTTAATGTGTTTCTATTCAGGTTTACATCAAGGGACGTCAGAGATTTACATAATGCTACCATTGAGGTCCATGACAGCCTGCTCCCCCCCCCACCCCCCCAGTTCACTTTTCTCACTTGATTCCCACAAAAGACCTCAACGTTTTCAGGCTTCACCCGGCTGAATACTGTCGTCTTTCTTAAGTTAAGATGTGACTAGAGGTTGGATAGCTGGGTTAAAAGGAATAAGGCACGGGAGAATAACCTGTTTGGTTACAACAACGGACATATGTGCATGCAATTTTTTTTAGGAGGTACTGAAATTCAAACTACATTGGTAATTTTACTCATGTGAAAATATGCCACATGGGTGTTTCCTGTCCTCAGCCGCAGTTCCCCCCCAAAACAGTCACCACGACTGTTGAATCAACTCTGCATAAACACGCGATGCAAACAACAGCACAGCTACACACATAGACCCGAACTCTCCTTGCCACCCAGCCCTGGAAACACAAGCTCCTTCTGGCAGGAAGTTGACGAGGCAACAGAGTGAGAGATCAAAAAAAAATGCTGTGCTAAAGTTCTGGCACTATTCCATAGTCACATTCTGCATGTATACAGTAGTCTGTCATCAAAGGACACGGGATTGTTTTTGCCGGTTGTTGGACATTTCCTTATGAGCAATCTTTGATGTATGAGGGCTTGTTGGAGCTGACAGACGGGTCAAACAGAGGGAAATCTCTCCCTCTTTTCTTTCAACTGCAGTGGGGAAAACATTTTTCAGCTATTGTTCCTCCACTGCTTACTGTAATATTCAGTGATCAGTTGGATAAAAATGCAAAAGATAAAGATGTGTATTAGTGTATATAGATACTTCTAAACATATGTTAAAAGTGAAAAGATATAAGACTTTATTTTATAATTAACAGAATATGGCAGAATAAATATTTGTATAATTATGTATAAGAGTAAATATAAATAAAAAGTTCTAATTTGTGTGCTTATTGTATTCCATGGGAAATAAAAATAGGCTACTGGTCTACAATTTTATAGAAGTCATCTGCTTTTTTGTATTGTATTTTGATGTGCTGAATTCAAATATGACAATTACAAAAACAACTGATTGGTTTCCAAGATATTTAAGTTTTACATTTTATTTCTATGTTTATTGTAGCACCTGTCACCAATTTTGTTTAAGTAGCAGCGAAAGGGTTATATAAATAAAGTTTATTATGAAACAAAAGGCAAAATAAAAAATATGCACATAGTTTAATTCTATTCAGTGTCTACTCTGTGCTTCTTGGCTGGTCTCTTGCATTCATCACTTGTCACTGTCCAGCAACAGTCTGAGAGCATTGACAAGCTCCATTTGCCCTGATAGTTTTTCTCCATTGTTGCAATGTCCTGGTGAAATCACTCACTGCTCCGTAGTTCGGAGTGAAAGTGCAAAAAATGTATCTTTAGTGACGTGTTTTAACCAAGGCTTTTTATTTATGCCTTGAGGAGGTTTTTCCACCAACAACCTGTAATTGTCTGCCTTCATGTTCCTGAGACAATTTATTGCCTCTAACTGCAAGGTTTTCCATTCCCATCTTTTCCTTGCCAAACAATGCATGGTCAAATGCATCATCTCAAAGAAGTTTATGAATCTGAGGACCAACAAAGACACCTACCTCTATCTTAGCTTCACTTAACCTTGGAAATTTTCCATGGAGATACGTGAAAGCTGCTTGCCTTGACAAAGTTCTTCATCAGACCCATCTTGATGTGTAAGGGTGGCAACAAAATCTTCCTTGATTCAACAAGTGGTGGATGCTCAACACTTTTCCTTCCAGGCTACAATAACTGTCAGAGTGGCCAATCTTTCTTGATTTATTGGGAATCTCTTGCACGTCTATCCCATTCGCAGAGAAAACAGCAGGTAAAAATCGCCACAATGCCACTGATGTTGGTCATAGTTTGTGCACCTCAAAAGTTGTTTTTTGTTGTCATACGTTTCCTTTATATGGACTTCATGACCAACTGGAATTGATGGCAAAACATTGCCATTATGCAGCAAAACAGCTTTAAAGGGTTAGTTCATACAAAAATGAAAGTTCTGTCATTATTACTCAGCCTTGTGTTGTTCCACATCCATAAGTCTATTGTTCATCTTTGGAACACAAATTGAGATCTTTTTGTTGAAGTCTGAGAGGTTTCTGTCTCCCCATAGAGATCCAACGCAACTACCACTCCAAGGTCCAGAAACAAGACATTATTAAAGTACTCCATGTGACTCTAGTGGCTTAAACTCAATTTTATGAAGTAACATGAGCACTTTGTTTGCGCAAAAAAACAAAACAATTTACCACTTTAATTACAAAATAATATTAATCAAAATAATAAATCACAACAATGCCAGTGCGTGAACACAACACGCATGCGTCGTGATGCTCTCGTGAACACTTGCGCATGTGCATTGAGTTGACGCGTGAGTCTGAGCACAACACGCATGCGTCTTGAAGCTCCTGGAACGCGCACTGCAGATCAATATTTTTGTAAGTAAAGTGGTACTTTTTTTTTTTTTTCCGCAAACAAAGTCACATGGAATACTTAGCTGTGTTGGATCTCTATGGAGAAACAGAAACTTCTCAGACTTCATCAAAAAGATCTTGATTTGTGTTCCAAGGATGAACGAAAGACTTACAGATGTGGAACGACACATGGATGAGTAATAAATGACAGAATTTTCATTTTTTGGGTGAACTAACTCTTTAAGCCATATATGTCGTATAGACCCTTGAAAACTAAAGCCAATCAACAATTTTAAGCATAATTTTCATTATCAGTGACCCAGAATTAGTAAAGTTTGACTACATTTATTTCAGAAGCATTCTGGTTGTAGACCAGTGTAATAGGCCTACTACTACGAATAATAATAATAGAGAACAACGAATGGTGAGGAAAAACGTATTTTACCAAAATGTAAAGATCCACACTAACATTTTGAATGAGAACTTGAACACTAAAATTCTGTAAAAATCTGTGGAGATCTGCAGGTACAGATTTCATGAAGGCGAAGTTATGCAAAAGATTTTCAGGAAGAGGCGATAGTACAGTGTGACAGGCAAAAAAAAAAAAAATCAGCTCTACTCTTGTTGAGAGTGAGTTGACGTTATCAATTTGAAAAGCGGTGGGAACCCAATTAACAGCATCAAACACCTAATTAGCATGAGCTGTGTGAGTTAAACTGCAATAAGACCTGGCTGTATTTTATGAGTTAAGTCTGGATACATTTTCTGTAATCCGAGCTTCGAAGTGTGGCGTAATCTGCTTAGAAAAATACCCAAGCAGAAATTCATGTGCCAGACAAAGGGCTTGGATTCAGGATAACATTATAACCTTCTGACTGCAATATAATAAATGACATAGGCCTGTATCTTGGGGAAAAAAATGTTAAGTAATTTTGTTTAAAAAAAAAGAAAGAAAACTGAGATAAGAATTTAAGAGTTGTTTTTGTATAAAATGCAATCACAGTCCAATTTAAATTTAAGGCAAGTGTACTGTGCCAAAAAGTAGAAGAAAAAAAACTCTGTAGGCTCTGAACTGAGTCTTTATAATGGGACCAAGTACCGTCAAGCATGAATCAAGCCAACACCACAAGCAAAAGCTCACATAACAAACTAAAACTACTCCAAGAGAGCTAAGTAAAGCGTATTCACAGTGTTGAATTAAGCAACAGCTTAATCCTTGTAAAGTCCACTCAAATATACAAAATTACACTTCCTGGAAATAAATGCATGCAAAAGTGTGTTCCAGAGCTATACATTACATTCAGTTTTTCCCCTACGAGATTTCAGTATGTGCGTCTTTGTACAATATGTGGATTTTACTTTTATTTTACTGTATACGTGTCTGTCTATGGGTAAGTGGTGCACATTGCTGCTTCATTGACCTCCAGAAAAGAAACTGACCCTCTTCTTGCTTAGCAGGCCACTTGTGAGAGGAAGAAGCTTGTTGACCAATCACTGCAGCTGAAAGAGACGAGAGAGCTTTATAGGCGTTCACATAGTCACCTTGACGACCAAGAGAAGCCAAAAGAACTTCATAGCACCAGATCCAGTTCAGGTTGTATAGAATGAAATAAACTGCCCATTTAGGACACACACATGGCAACAGAACCGTTGTGTGTGGACCTCTGTCAAAACTGCCCACCCTCTACTTCATGTAGACTGCATACTAATTCAACATTATGTGCCACCAATCAACTCCACTGAGTGCATTCACTTTCACAAAGCCTCTACCTCTTGAGCGCTTTGGATCTTTTCCAAAAGGCTTAATGTCAAATCCAGGTGGAGGATAGGATAAGTCAGTTTGATGGAGAGCTGGCTTTTTGAGACTACTCTTTCAAATGGCCACTTTCTCAATAAACGGAGCCAAGAGGTCTCTCTCATTGTGGGGCATGAAGATCCAGTTTAGATTTAGTTTAGCATTTCTTCAAACACAGCAATCTGTGAACCGTTACACATTGCACATGTGCTATTTGCTTTGTTATCATCGAGATAACAGAGAGCTCTAGGATATGCACTGATTTTGCACTGAGTCATTCATAGCTTCAAACCACATAGTCATGGTACGCAGGTATCCGGTTGTTCTGAATAGTACAATTTACTCTCCAGAGAGCAGGAGGGAAAGGTGTAACTGACTGATTTACTTTTATTCATATAAGGCTGCATGTCAGTAAATTCATCACAGAAACTATTCAGGTTTATTCAGGTGAACAATGCTAAAATTGTACCATTAAATCTCATTTCAAGCACCGCTCAAAATGTTCACCTGAATAAGATACAACATTTAAAGTGGCACCATGTCGCAGACATGCCGGTGCTCAGAAACAGGCCGAAGGGTCCGCATTTATTTTGACTTCACTTAGCATTTCGGCTCTCTCTCTGCAGAGAGGGTGGAAATGAAAAGGTAATCCAGTCCCCAAAGGGCCGGTAGCAGGTGTTGGAAGGGAAAGCATTCCAACTCCTGCTGCTAACACACTCAATGGCTCTCAGTGGAGAAAGTGCTTTCAGGAACTGTGCACTCACTTCCCTTGATTTACTCTTGCCCGTTAGAGGGAAACCTTTTTAAAGCCCAACTGCAGAATTAAGGACAGATACTTTAAAATCTACTTCTTTAATCAAAAAAAGCAACACACCAAAACCAAAAAACCTTTCTGAAGGAGAGGAATTTTATGAGGGGACCTTTTATTGGTTTTAAACTCAAGGTCAGACGATGTGGTCAGAATTTGGGATGTGAAAACAGCAATATAATGTCTACAAAGTGCAAGCAGCACATTAGAGAGTTTGCCAATAATAAATTTCAGGTGGAAAAAACAAAAAACAAAACAAAACATTCATGTCCCAGTCTTCACACAGAAGATACATTAAAAAAAAATATCTGTAAAGAGCAAGGACAGATTAGGGTCCTGCAAGGTCACTATCTAAATGCAAATGAAATTTGGCATGAAATATACCCTATCTATTTTCTAAATGCATATTATAGATCTTATTGTGAATAATTCAGCCTTGTAATGTATAATCAAAATGTCACTACTGGATCTTCCGTTAAAAACAACAGACTTCTCTCTTTTCCAATCATTTAGTCTACTTAAAGCTCATGCTCTTCTGCTTTCAAGTGTAACATCTACAACTTTTATTTATTTTTCTGATAATCTTGGAAAGTACACAATCTCGTACAATAAATTCATGTTAACACCATTGCTGAGTATTTTCTCTTTAAAACTGCAGTGAAAAAAAGAGTCTCAAACCCATGGTTTAAAAATAGCTGGCGTTTCTGACGTCACAAACTACCTTATAACCAATCACATCAACGTGCCTGCGGGCTTTAGCATATCATTAACTGACCGCACAAAAGAGGTCTCAAAAGAAGGTTATCCCGGTATATTTTTCTGTTGATATGAAAAATAGGGTAGATTTAGCAATATGGCGGGGGTATGATGCATATTACGATGTTATGATGAACTACATGGCTTTCTCCACTAACATTAAGTTGTTCAAAGCGTTTCTAAGGATACTGATTGTTAGAAGGCGGCTGTCTGACTCGTGAATGTGAACATGGTTTGTGTAACATTACCAACACATTATTAGCTGTTTGATACGGTAGTCAAGCAAAACGCTAATCATATTAATTACCGTTATGTGTCCGACGTTGTAAAAAGCACCATTGTACAGCGTTTACCTCAGTAAGTTGAGGAGTGGATCTAGTCTGAGCTCGTGCGAGTGAGTGGAGGCGGGGCTAATTATCATATTCATTGATCCGTGTATATTAAATGAGGCAAGGGTGTAGAGTTACATTCAAGCTATTTTAAGGCATTAAGACTTTTTTTTTCCCCCCCACAGGAAAAAACGTTTATATATGTGATCAAAGATTAGTTTTTGACTACAGGGGGGACTTTAATCCTAGCCAACAGAACTTAAACACTACAACAAGTACCTTGCTAACTATTAATAAGCAGTAAATTAAGAGTTTACTGAGGCAAAAGTCGTAGTTAATACTGAATATGTGTTCCCCATACCAAAGTGCTACCATAAATTATAGGTTTGCTGATATCTTGCATTCTTAGCCATTTTGTATTTATTAAATGATTTAATTATGTGTTTTGTGTGAATTTTATTATGTACTAAATTTTAACATTTTACTGGTAAACAATCAAGAACTTTTTTTTTTTTTTTTTTTTTAACTAATTCACTGTTCCATGTGAAGTGTCTTGTTTCTGGGTGTCAGGCCAGAGTGGCCCCCACAGCACAAGGCCCCCGTCAGTCAGGCCCGAGCCATAATCCATCCTTGTTAAGATGAGAAAACATGCTCACCTGAAACAGCTCATCATTGTCAGTTCACCTGCTTTTGCCCCGACACTGCCAAACTGCCTCAGGGAGATTGGCACCACCAAGTGAGAATGATCTATTCAATAACAGCATGGCATCTATCTGAGTTTGTGTACAAAACATGTTTTAGAAACAGACACCAAATCAAACTTGTGCTGTCCTATTACTATCCCATCTCAAAACTAAAAATGATCATACAACAATTTATTCTTTAAACACATTTTCTCATGTGCCCTCACACCAGCACCAAAACACAAACCAATTGTGTACAAAAGGTTTAAAACACTTATTCATTTATTTATTTTGGTAATATGGAATATGTCAGAATTATTTACCATTACGTTAATAAACATTGTAACACTTTACAATAAGGTTCATTTGTTAATATTAGATAACAATACGTCTACAGCATTTATTCATCTTAGCTGATGTTCATTTCAACATTACATTTTTTAAATAAAAAGTATTTGTTAACATTAGTTAATGCACTGTGAACTAACATTAACAATAAACTGTATTCTTGTTAACTAACATTAACAAAGATTAAATAATGTTGTAAGAAATACATTTTTCGCCTGTCGCATGTTAGTAATACATTAACTTATGTTAACAAATGAGACCTTATTGTAAAGTGTTAAACATAAACATTAATAAAACAGTATAAATAAGACCTACTTTGCAAAATGTTTTAAATATCAAATTTTAAATTCTTGCAATAATCTTAAGAATAGTTGCAGCCTGCCAAGTATATCATAATATTAATGATATTAGCATTTAGCATAAATAAAATATATATATAAAAATACTAAACATACATTTAAAAAATATATTAATTTTGGTAACGCCATAAAATACAATTTCTTAACATCAGTTGATGCATTAGGTATCATAAACTAAAAACATGAACAACCTTTGCACAATTTATTCTATTCATGTAGTTAATATATTTATGACACTTAATTTATAGATATGATTGTTTTTGTTGATTCATGTTTTTTTTTTCATAATACATTGCTAATATATTCAACTTGAAATGTTAAAAATGTATATGTACAGATTAACATTAATGCTTTAAGAGTAATGTTACTACATTAACTAATGTTAACCAATTGAACCTTATTGTAAAGTGTTGCCGTAATTTTCATAGACTACATATACAACCATCCTCTACTCTAAAGCATCCAATTTGGTTCCTAAAGCACTACAAAACTGCAAACAATGTACTTTGGACTTTGTACTGGTAGACAATAAGCCAAACTACAGGTTACAGGCATGTAGTGCCTTTTAATAACTACCCTCTTCCTCTTTTTCACTCTCTCCCTCCATTTACAGAGTATCTCGACTCTCTCTCTCTGTCCCTCTGCATCTTGACACAGCACACTGAGCTTAATCGCACATAATTGGGTAGGAGGGACAGTGGGCCGGCCCAGGCTTTGTGTGCAAAGGGCAAGTGGTCAAGTTAATGGAGCCCTTGTAGTGAACAGGGAGCTCTCTCCCTCTACTGGGACAGAGGGAGGGGACAACGGACCTCTTTCAAATCTCAAAAGACAGAGTTGGGTTCCTTTTTACCCCTCCTCCTCCTCTCCCCTCTCTCTCTTTTCCATAGACTGACTGACAGGATTAGCTGCATAGCGACTCTACAGCTGAGCTTCAGTTGGCTATCAGAGCATGGGAAATGAAGAGGCCTAGAGTGACAGTCAATGTGAATTGAGGCACATGTGAGGCCATCCGCCAGTAAAGGGACTCTGCAGGACATATAGTTGGGTCCAAAAGTGAGACCACCAGTGAAAATGCTTCTGTTTCACATTTTTTCTAACTTAACGGGATCGTTCACCCAGAAATAAAAATTTGCTGTTAATTTACTCACCCTCGGGCCATCCAAGATGTAGGTGTCCTTTTTCTTCGGTAGAACAGTAAAGAAGATTTTTAGCTGAAACTGTGGTCCTTGGTGATACATATAATGCAAGTTAATGGCTACCTTCACTTTGAGAATCGAAAAGACATATACAGGCAAATCAAAATTAACATCCATGGCTCCTGACAATACATCGAGGTCTTATGAAGCGAAACAATCTGTCTGTGCAAGAAACTGAACATTACTTAAAACATTATTACCTGTAATCCACAGCCATGGCAATTTGGCAATTCTCAAACATTTGATCAAAAAAACAATATTCAAAAAAGAATATTTAATTTGTACAATTACTGCATTAAATAGAATGAAACAATTTTGGCATTAATCATTATAACCATGAGCCCTCACACCACAAATCAATTATTCTGCGATACAAAAAAATTACCAGGACACAGAGGGATTCAAAACAATGATTTAATCACAGTCAAGCACCTGCAGTGCCAGTGAGAAACAATCACTTTGGACTCGTCTGTGTTTTGTACAAATGTAATCACAGTGCAGAAGCACACAGCCCTGAACAATTCACAACAAACCAAAGAGCTCTGAATGAGGCATCACCAGCTCACCACCAGGAGAAAACAACAGTGGAAAAAAGGGGCTATAGGAAAGCCCTGTGTCAGAATATTATATATATATATATATATATATATATATTACACACACACACATACATACAGTGCTCAGTACACCTCCTTTGAAAAGTAACATTTTAAACAATATCTCAATGAACACAAAAAACAATTTCCAAAATTTAAAAATATAAAAGTTAAATATAACATCTGTTTAACTTATAACATAAAAAAGTAAGGTTAATAATATTACACATTTTTCAGTTTTACTCAAATTAGGGTGATGCAAAAATGAGTACACCCCACAACAAAAACTACTACATCTAGTACTTTGTATGGCCTCCATGATTTTTAATGACAGTCTTCTAGGGATGGGATGAACAAGTTGGCGACATTTTGCAACATCTATCTTTTTCCATTCTTCAAGAATGACCTCTTTTAGAGACTGGATGCTGGATGGAGAGTTATGCTCAACTTGTCTCTTCAGAATTCCCCACAGGTGTTCGATTGGGTTCAGATCAGGAGCCACTGAATCACTTTCACCCTGTTCTCTTCAGAAATCCAACAGTGGCCTTAGATGTGTGTTTAGGATCATTGTCATGATGGAAAAGTGCACACCGACCAAGGGCACGGAATGATGGTAGCATCTTCTCTTTCAGTATAGAGCAGTACATCTGTGAATTCATGATGCCATCAATGAAATGCAGCTCATAAGGACACAAGGACACTGCCACCACCATGTTTCACTGTAGGCACCATGCATTTTTCTTTGTATTCCTCACCTTTGCGACGCCATACAGTTTTGAAGCCATCAGTTCCAAAAACATTTATCTTGGTCTCATCACTCCAGAGTATAGAGTCCCAGTAGTCTTCATCTTTGTCAGCATGGGCCCTGGCAAACTCGGCTTTTTTGTGCCTGGGCTTTAGGAGAGGCTTCTTTCGTGGACGGCACCCATGCATGCCATTCCTCTGCAGTGTATGCCATATTGTGTCACCGGAAATAGACACCCCAGTTTGGCTTTCTACATCTTTAGATAACTGCAGTGAACTTGCATGCCGATTTTCTTCAACCCTTCTCATCAGAAGACGCTCCTGTCGAGGTGTTAACTTCTGTGGACGACCTGGACGTCTCTGTGAGATGGTTGCAGTTTACATTTTTGTACCACTTTTGCTACAATATTCTGACTGATAAGTAAAGCTTTGCTGATCTTCTTGTAGCCTTCACCTTTCTGGTGTAAAGAAATTATTTTCTTTCTCAAGTCTTGTGACATTCCTCTTCCATGTGGTGCCATTGCTGACAGCATGAAATGGGAAGAGGTTTTAACACCCTTTTATAGTCAACAGTCTGCTGGACAGTTAGACTCACCTGTGGTTGAATTCTTGTTAAATTAGACATTTGTAGTCTAAAATTTAGCTTTGCTCCAGGAGACTTTCAGTGGGGTGTACTCATTTATGCATCACCCTAATTTGAGTAAAACTGAACATTTTGTTCTCCAAGTTATATTATTAACCTTACTTTCATATTATAAGTTAAACAGATGTTATATAAAACTTAGTCTTGTCAACATTTTGGAAATTGTTTTTGTGTTCAATGAGATATTGTTTAAAATGTTACTTTTTAAAGGGGGTGTACTCATCTACGCTGAGCAATGTGTGTGTGTATATATATATATTTTATATATATATAAAATCAACCAATATATTTATTTGTTAATGCATAAATCACTTTAAGAGTTTAATATATAATATTTGAGGATAAACTAATACTCTTCTAAATATATACCAAAACATAACTTTTGTATACAAGAACAACCCCGAACCAAAGAATATAGTTTTCTATTAATTGTAACCATTAATTAAATTTAGACTTAAAGGGTTAGTTCACCAGAATGAAAATTCTGTCATTAATTACTCACCCTCATGTCGTTCCAAACCCGTAAGACCTTTGTTCATCTTCAGAACACAAATGAAGATCTTTTTGATGAAATCTGAGAGTTTTCTGTCCCTCCATAGACTGCTACGCAACTGACACTTTGATGCTTCAAAAAGTTCATAAAGAGATTATAAAACGAATCCATATGAATTGAGCAGTTTAGTCCAAATTTTCTGAAGAGATACGATCACTTTATATGATGAATTTAGGCTTTTATTCACATATAAACATTCATCAACACACACATTGGTTATGATAAACGGAAGCTCAAGCAAGTTTGCTTGACGCGTGCGAGAACCAATGAGGTTTATTCTCGTGTGTTACGTAGCACATTTGAGCTTCCGCAAGAGGTTTGTTCTTGCGGGTCAAGCAGATTCAGTGGAGCTTCTGTTTATGTTCACTGGTCAATGTTTATATGTGAATAAAAGCCTAAATTAAATCTGTTCATCATATAAAGCGATCTAGTCTCTTCAGAAAATTTGGACTAAATCACTCAATTCATATGAAAAGCTTTCGGATTTCATCAAAAAGATCTTAATTTGTGTTCTGAGGATCAACGAAAGTCTTAAGGGTTTGGAAGGACATGAGGGTGAGTAATTAATGACAGAATTTTCATTTTTGGGTGAACTAACTCTTTACAGTATAGTTCACTCAAAAATTTAAATTCTGTCTAAAATTTTCCTCATGTTGTTTCCAAACCTGTATTATTTTCTTTCAAAAGTGGAACATAAACACATTTAGTAGAATGTCCAAAAACCTTTTCCCATACAATGAAAGAAGTTCCAAAAAAGCACTATAAAAACATCACACAACTTTCACACTATTTTCCAAGTCATTGTGAAATTGAAGCCATTGTGTGTAGAAAAGACTAAAACTGAAGTTGTTAATTCTCTGGAAATCTTGCTTGACAATCATGGTTACCATTCACTTTTATTGTATGGAAAAGAGCAGTTTGGACATTCTGCTACAAATAACCCCTATTGCATTCTAAGGTTAAAGGAAAATATAATGGATTTCAAAAGACATGAGGGCGAGTGAGTAAACAGTGACACAATCATCATTATTTTTGGGTGAACTATCTTTTTAATGAGGCCATTAGTCTAGCGTGCACATTGAGTGCTCTCTAAACATACAGGATTCAGTGGAGAACACTGCTGCAGGTCTAACGGGTGGAAGTGTAACACTGTAAAGACATCAATTCAGCCTTAGTATGGCCTAATCTGTCATATCTTGTCAGTTCTTCGATAAAAAATGCCAGATGAGAGCATTTCACAGTGAAGCAAATAACATTCAGCGCAGCAGCATCCATCTCAACCCTTCATAACCTTTGGTGTCAGAATGAACCTTTGAGTGTAGATACAGAATCAGTAGCTAACGATGAACTGAGAGCTGGTGTCATTATGATAACAAGATCTCATGATCAAGACGACCCTACGGCCTCATTTACGCCTTTGTAAAGAGGCGAAGATAGTCCTGCGAACCTGATTAGCTGAATCAGCCTCCAGAGTGGAATTCATAAATTCATAATGTTCTGCCCTGAAACATCATCTCTGATATCACG
This sequence comes from Elopichthys bambusa, assembly GCA_037101425.1. Classification (NCBI taxonomy): domain Eukaryota; kingdom Metazoa; phylum Chordata; class Actinopteri; order Cypriniformes; family Xenocyprididae; genus Elopichthys; species Elopichthys bambusa. The sequence continues at coordinate 22,672,178 of CM074443.1, forward strand.
CATACTCACAGGCATTAAATGAGTTCATATCTGAGCGTCACATCCGCAGTGTTTGTAGGATGAGAGGCAGGGATGTGTTCTCCATTCCCATTTAACACATTTCACACTGTTATTGCACAGTAAACAGGTCAAGTACACACACACACGGCAACTCACCTACACAGTCTGTTTTCAAAGCACACACGCACGCTGTAGTTAAAAAAGGTATTTGAGGAGTGTGATAAGAGGCCGCTTAGGCCTGGCGCACACACACAGGAGGTGAGGACACAGTGGCAAAGCCGGGGTGGGCGGTATAGAAAGGCAGCCTGGTATGAGATGGCTTTGCCCAGCTCAGATCAGGGCTGGACTGGATCCGTGAGTGAGAGTGAGGAGAAGAGGATAGTGGATGTTTTCATCGTACACCTCCTTTCCCTCTCTCTGCATCTGAAAAACAAAATGCAAATGTTCAGGAAGTAGGAAAAAAGATACATTATTGAATCAATAACTCACATATTTTCTTTATTTTACAGTATTTAAATAAACATCTGGAAAAAAACTGGGCCAATGACAAGACACTATATTAATTCATTCAAAAGACATTAAAAATGAAATTCAAACATACAGTGACTTGAATACACCCTTTTCTATGACAAGCATATTTTTTAAATTCTAAATTAAATATTTTTTTCCAGGTATATCAGAGTGATTCTTTTAATGAGGCATTTTTGTTTTATGATATCATTTTAGATCTGATTTCATAATTTAAGAAATGCCTTGTTAAAAATGTACATTCCTGAAAACAAAAACTTATTAAGTAGTTTGCCATATTTTATTATAATTTCTTACAAAACATATTTCAACGAAATAGATTGGGAATAATATTAGAAAGCAGTGAAGCAAATTTATGTTGTGTGACTTGTATGCAAAAACATGCAGAAAAAAAAAACAGGAAGTGATGTCAGAAAGATAATTTGACATTTTAATGACATAGCAAGGTTAGTTCAGACTGTATAATGTCATGTGGTGCGACTACTGTACCCAGCAGTGTTATTTTAGCATTATTTATATAATATTATGGTATTTATTAAAATTTTGAATGTTTTTTTTTATTTTAATTTTAAGCTTTTGTAATTTATTTGTGCTTTTGTCATTTTTTAAAAAATAATTCTATTTAGCTTTAATTTACTTTTATGTTAATTTTAGCCATTTTAACATTTCAACCAAAAAAACTTCAAAATGTTGTTGTTGTAACTAACTGAAATAAGTAAGTTAAGATTAAGTTTTCATCTATTATGTATATATTTTTTTATTTCAGCTTTATTTAAATTACAACACTGCTACTCCAAAACTTCATATTTATGAATTAATAATTCATGCTATTCATAGAATTCAAAACTCATACAATTATAATTACTTTAAAAATAATTTGAAAGTTTTTTTTAAAATATATTTTGTATCTTAAAAAAATATATTCAAATACTTTTTTTGATAATAATGATAAAGGTTTGACTTGATTGGGATTATTGCGTCAGCACCAATGTTCACATGACACCTACTCTACTGCTTTCATAAATGTTCTGACACATTAGAGGAAGAACATTTTATTTCTGCTGTATATCATTTAAAAAAAAGTTACTAAGCACTTTGGATGTGCACTGCAAGAACTCCCTTTAACAAACAAGGACAAGCAGCAAGAATCCCACTAACTGCTTCATAATGGCCCGCTTAGAGTAGAGGTGTCTGCAAAGCGAATGTCACGCAGCCTTGCTGCACAATATGCCCTGTGGGTCTGCCACCGTCTGAACTCAAGAGTTGTGGCAGTACACTCAGTGCGCTGCCAGTCTCTTCTGCCCCGGAGCTCAGCCCCGTCTCAACCAATCAGATCGTCCAAATTCCCACACACTCTGCCAGCACTTAGAAAAAGAAACGTGCAGTTCATTTATGAAAATAAGACATATCCAAACAGCAAACACAGCTGACGTACATGTATACTTTTCAGAGTGACTAAAATGTGCTGGAGAAGTGCAGAGTAGGTCACATACACAATCACTACAGTCACTTTTTTATTTTATTTGTAGTGTATTTTTAGATACAGAAAACACCAACTCATTCATTGTGTGCTGAAATGATATCATTCCCATGTGAAATTAAAAGGCCTTTTCAGGCAGATCTTTGAAGGGAATGTTATGAACAGTATTATTGAGTATCTGAACATTCTCCATTGACTACAAACAGAGAATAAACCATTACAAATGAACGTAAAATCTGTATAAACACTACTTGGATATTCCCACCTGGACACACTCTCCCTTTCTGTCTTACTCTAACATTCACCTCCTCCTCTCTGTGGCTTGAGATAAAATAAAAACAGATGAAAGGCCGCTCTCTTGCCCTTCATGTGCGTTATCTCTCTCTCCACCCCTCGACACAGCAGCCAATGTTTGAACCCGTGACCTCTCTGTAATCGGGGCAGCCAGCCGACCAACACTAAGCCCAATGCGAAGACCAACACATTCAGACCAAGCCAGACAAGTAGAGCCTGGTCTCATTGGAAAAGTAAGAGTACAGTGCAAGAGAGGGTACGTTCAAATCCAAGTACCCTGCAAAGTGGACTTCAAACCATAGGGAGCATATATGTTTAGTCCAAAGGGCACTGTAAACAGCATTAGGAACAAGCACATATTGATATATCACATCATTTGGAGAGGGAAATTTGCCCAACAGTAAATGCACACCATCTTAGTACTACATGAAGTGTGAAAAAGTTTTTAATTGAGCTTAATTTACCGTAGGCTTTTACACAGTTGTTTGCAGGTATAACAAAATGTGACTGTTTGAATGCTATTATTACGACCAAATATCACCAAATAGTTTACATAAAAAATACACACTGTAAAATTAACAAATCACATTTATTTTCATTTTTATTACCATTATATTTGGGGATAATGAACTACATTATTTTAAATATTTTTTATATATTTAAATATTAAACAGTGATTTATTCTCACTACATTCACGGATTTCATGTCTGATAAACTATATTAATATACAAAATCACACATACATTGTAAATTAACACTACCGTTCAAAAGTTTGGGGACGGTAAGATTTTTAAGTCTCTTAGGCTCACCATGGCTGCATTTATAGGATCAAAAATATAGCAAAAACAATAAAATTATGTAATATTTTTACAATTTGAAATAACTGTTTTCTATCTTAATATATTTTAAATTATAATTTATTTCTGTGATGGAAAAGCTGAATTTTCATGTGTCACATGATCCTTCAGAAATCATTCTAATATGCCGATTTGCTGCTCAAGAAATGTCTTATTATTAACAATGTTGAAAACAATTGTGCTGCTTAAAGGGTTTGATACAAAGCACTATCAAACTGCCAAAGTCACGTGATTTAGGTAAACGAGGCTTCGTTACATCATAAGTGTTTTGAAATTTCAATGGTTCACCACTGGGGGTTGTGACTTTGGCAGTTTGATATGCGCCAAACCACTGATTCGAAACAAAAGACTCGTAAAGCTTTGAAGTTTCATGAAGCAGTGTTTTGAAATCACCCATCACTAGATATTGTTGAATAAAATCGTTATTTTGTTTGTTGGAGCACAAAAAGTATTCTCGTCACTTCATAACATTAAGGTTGAACCACTGTAGTCACATGAACTGTTTTAAATATGTCTTTAGTAGCTTTCTGGGCATTGAAAGTGTTAATTATCTTGCTGGTGATGCAGGCCTCACTGAGCCATCAGATTTTATCAAAAATATCTTAATTTGTGTTCTGAAGATGAACAAAGGTCTTACGGGTGTGGAACAACATGAGTGTGAGTAATTAATGACAATTTTCATTTTTGGGTGAACTAACCCATAATATTTTTGTGGAAGCAACATACAGATGAATTAATTTTGTAAACTCAAACTCTACAGATATTCCTTTTTCAGAATAACTGCATAGGGACCCTGTGAACTGTAACACAGCTAGAGAGTGTGCACATGGAAGTTAGGATTGAGGAACAGAGAATGTGAGTGAATGAGAGAGACCAGAAGGAAAGTGAGTGAGTGAGAGAGGGAGCAATAAAAGTGTTAGAGAGTGATATAGCAAAGAAGCTTATAAAGCGAGAGAGAGAGAGAGAGAGAGAGAGAGAGAGAGAGAGAGAGAGAGAGAGAGAGAGAGAGAGAGAGGAAGGAGAAAAAGGCAGCGAGCTTGCAAAGGTGAAAAGTTTAACAAGCAAAGCTGTTCCTCCTGATCACAGCCTGCTAATCAGCTTCATGGGTGGCTGGATAAATCGGCTCCTACTTTTTAATCGCGCGGCTGCCAAGATGCAAGTCATTTATTTTATTGCTGCTTTTCCCTCCCTCTCCTCTTTCCCCCTCAGTCTGCTTTCTGCGATGAGGAGAGCGAGAGGCGTTCTTTAGAAAGCACAGGATGAAACGGACAACCGGATGCTCGCTCTACAGGCCCCAGAAATGGATAGATTTGGGTGTTAAACGCGCAGAAAGCAGATACGGCCAGACAGACAGCTGGAAGTTGGGGAGGATGTAGAGAGATTAAGTTAATATGTGTATGTATATGTGTGGGTGTGGATGGGGGATGTCTGAATTAAAATTCATGACTCTCTTCACAACCATTTGAGTAACAAGATTAAGATGGCCGAGTAGAAAATAGCTGCATTATCAGGCGGCTTGCAGTCCTCCAGCTGCTGGTGCTCTATTCCAGAACAGTGGGGATAAGAGGATAACACACAGCCCCCTCGCCACGTCCCCACACCGCTGAGAGCCCCATCCGCGGCCGGCCGGCCTGCACACACGGGAGGGAGGGAGGAGATTTAGGGTCTTAAAGGAAACACTTCAATCTCCAAGACATCAGAGGCTGGCTGGAGGTGAGAAGCGACAGACGACCGTACGTGTACATCCGGGAGGGGCCCGTAGACGCTGCTATAATAGAAGACGGTGATTTGGGATTCTGAAGGAGGTGGGGCATGTGATCTATTGTCTAACGTGCGTGTCTTTGTGCACTTCTTTTCGTACGTTCTCACCCAACGCGCACTCGCAGGGGGCAGGGTGTTCATCAGAAGATAAGAAAGAGGAATTAATCACTTTGAGATATGATGAGGGCACTTCAGCTCGCCCCTCATATCACACACACAGCTGCATGAACTGACGACAAACCGTGAGTAAAGACGCACGCACGCAGGCGCGAACAGGGGGACTCTTGACTCAGCTATCTCGGCCCCTCGCTGCTCATGTCATTATCCGCACAGAAACACAGTAGGTGGTCTGGCTCAAAAAGATCCCGTTAGACTTCAGGTGCATCGGGGCAACACAATGACAAGCTGACTGCATTAGCCAGTTGTGTGTGTGTGCAAATGGGCAAGGTTGACACCATTTTTACTCATCTGGACAATACTTAAAGGTGCGATTTCACACATTTTGCTTACTTCCACCAACGAATACGTCTGCTGCCTGTAGCTTAAACCACATGGCCTCTCTGCAAACCTGCAGTGGTTCACAGGCAGAAAGGATTGATCCAGTTTGCTCAGAGCTCGTTTATTTAATTGTATTGTGCCGTTTATTAGGGTTGGGCAAAATTTTGAATTTTAAGAATGGGATCCCCTTTAGTTTATGAGTGTGAATTGGAATTGAATTGGCCACACCCCAACAGGACGCTGAATTGAAATACAAGAACTGGATTCAAATATATTCAACAGTTAATGGCATATAGGGAAATTAAGTGTTCTTCTACCTTGGTCCAAAACATTTTTTTTTTTTTTTAATAAAGCAGGCATAAATTACTTCCCTAAATTCAAATATGCATCCTGTTTGCTCATTAAAATAAAATTCAATTCAATTTCCAGAATTGAATAAGAAATAATTACTATTTCTAACGATTTATGTAGCAAAGGTACAAGTAATGGTTGTTATGCCCTTACGACATCACAATGTTGTTTAACCAAATTTTTCCACTTTACTCTGATTAAGAACTACACTAGAAAAATGGAAAAGGTACTTTTTTGCCAGGACATTATTCGTAAGCTTAGAGAAATTTCCTTTCATCCTAAAACACAACACAATGCAATGTGTAATTTAAAGGGATAGTTCACCCAAAAATGAAAATTCTGTCATCATTTACTCACCCTCATGTTGTTCCAAACTTGTTTGTTCATCTTCAGAACACAAATAAAGATATTTTGAATAAATTCTGAGCAATTTCTGTCCCTCCATTGACAGCTACGCAACTACCACTTTGACAGTTCAAAAAGCTCATAAAGAGATCGTAAAACTAATCCATATGAATTTTCTGAAGAGAAATGATCGCTTTATATGATGAACAGATTGAATTTAGGCTTTTATTCACATATAAACATTAACATCAGTTATGATAAACGGAAGCTCGAGATTCATTCTCGTGTGTTACGCAGCACGTTTGAGCTTCCAAAAGAACCAAAGAGGTTTGTTCTTGCGTGTCAAGCAGGTTCGGTTGAGCTTCTGTTTATGTTCTCTGATCAATGTTTATATGTGAATAAAAGCCTAAATCTAATCTGGTCATCATATAAAGTGATCGAGTCTCTTCAGAAAATTTGGACTAAACCACTAAACTACCACTGAAGTGGTAATTACATAGCTGTCAATGGAGAGTACAGAACTAGCTCAGATTTTATTAAGAATATCTTAATTTGTGTTCTGAAGATGAACAAAAGTCTTACGGGTTTGGAACGACATGAGGGTGAGTAATTAATGACAGAATTTCCATTTTTGGGTGACTTTTTACTGACTTTGTGTACAGGCTTAAAACTTTTCACTTTAGCTGCTGTATTAGGTTTGTTATGGACAAACTTATTATGGAAAAAAAAAATATATATTTTTTCACTCTAGGGATTCTATATGTACACCACAAATCTGCATTTCTGATTCTCTCTCAATCTCCCCATTCAATTGACGTCTCTATATTCAAACCTTCTTTCCTCTGTAGCCACAACGACCGCTAAGAGTTTTTCTGGCCAGCTATGTCCATCACTACAGAAATAAAGTTCCAATCACTCAGCTCTGGAGTCCCGCTGACAGGCCCATTTTCCGCAGGCATAGGCAAGGCCGCCACTGTTAGGCCTGTGGGGCATAATGTGTTCGCACAGCTTCTTCGGTAACCAAAAATGGCAGCCGTGGCTGTGCTTTCGGTGCAAGTTAACCAGCTGGATGGCACTGCTGCTTTGACCTGGGTATGGTATTTGTGCTTTCAGGCAGGGAGAACGGAGTTGCACCATGCCCCATTCATTTAGGGTTTCTTAGAAAGACAGCTTTTGACTTTTATGAGTCCATTTTGAGCTTAAGCTACAGACTCCCCGTTCCTGTTCCTGCTGACATAGCATAATGTACTTCAATGAAACTTTCAAAATACAAATGTAGTGCATGGATAAAGGCAGTGGCAAATGCAGACAAACTTCATACTTTGTTTCTCAACTTTTTAACAAAATAAAACACTTCACACACTCACATATACAATAAAAGCCACATACACATACTGCACACACCTTTAGGTGAAGGTCCCACAAGTGTGAGTCGTAGTTGTCATAGCGACACACTCTCAGGCCTGCGCTCTCTCCCAGTCTGCAGAATTCTGCCAGTGTGTCTCCTCTGGTGGGGGCAAATACTAGAGCGGTGCCCTAAAGTGACAAATCACAAACGTACACAGTGTAGAGATACTTTACTGGTGTTTCACAAATAACAAATTGTGCATCTGATAACATCTAATAGTGAATGTGATCACCAAGTGCAACATATTTGTTGATCCTGGAACAACATTCCAATCAACCAATCATTCAGATTTGAGGGACAAGTTTACAGTTTTTGTGAACTTCTACATCAGTGTTATTCACCTATCATTTCCCCCTGATTTTCAGAGTAAAATGCTGTTTCAGGATCAACAAAATTTGTGGCAAAATCACAGTGACCAATATTTAATACAAGTAAAAATAAATGGCAATGTATGTTACAAGACCACAACAAAATACTTTCTCAATAACCTAATACTGACACTACTTTACCTCACAGATGCTAGAAATGGTAGGTGAGATCATATTAATAATGTTTAATCAACAATAATATGACCTTGCTAAAAGCACTGCACTCCTTTGTTAGAGATTATAGGTCAGAGATGTTTTTGCTAAATCAATACTTTTGCACATAAATTGCTCTAATACTACTACTCAGTACAACAATACTGTTGTCTTGTTTGAATGTGCAGAAACAACTGTAAATAAGCCCTTTTTAGGTTGATTCCCCTAAAGAGTGCAAACGTTGTGGCTCTTTGGTGTTTAAGGGGGTGTGTGTTCACACTTCTAGTTTGTTTCTTTTGGTTCGGACCAAAAAACAAAATGATACATTTAGTTCTGGTTCGCTAGCATTCACACTATTTTTAAGACCGAACCTAAAGATACAAAACAAAAAAGGCTTTTATGATGTATATTTTACAACAGAACTTACCAAACATCCAAAACAATGCTGCTTGCTGGGCTAAACACGCTTGTTGTATGTACATATGATGGTATTTTTACCAGCTGAGAACTTGTGAAGAGCTTATAAAATGTATAAAGGTGTCAAAACAATGCCAGAATTTCCTCCATTGCACACATACAAAGATCTGCTGCAAGGAGATAGAAATTCTGGTGCCTGTACCAAACTGTAATCGGAGTCATAGCTTATATGATGAGAAAAAACAGTATGCTTGAGCAGCTGTTTTTGGTTCATTTAGATGTCTTTGGTCTGTGTTGCATTCATATTTCATTCAAACTGCACCAGAGTTCACTTCACCCATCTTTTTAGTGGTCCCAGTTTGCTTGTTTGATTGGTTTGGATGTCAATGTTAACACTTATTTAAATGAACTGCACTAGCAGAGCAATCGAACTGAACCTGCAAAGTGTGAACACTCCCTAAAACACTGCTTCGTTTGCATGAGTGGTCTGACTAGTCAATTTTTGAGTCAACCAGTGATCTTGTGATCTTGCCGTCTGTTTGATAAAACAGTAAAGGCAGGGTGGGGTAGTATGATTGTTGTTTTTTTGTTTGGAACATTTTAGGAGGTACATTTTAATCCCTCTAATGAAAAATTGTGGTAGACTCTGGTAAGATTTTAGTGCAGGGGGCTGAGCTCTACTCCACATCCGGCCCAGCTCGTCTCCACTACATCTCAAAGCCCACACAGAAAACGTGGTGGTTTGCATCATTACATTCTATTTGATTTCTCTCAGGTATTATATTAGATAATAAACAAAAAGATTAAAGCTCACCTAATCCAATCAATGGCTGGAAGCGCATCCCCTCTCTTTATAGATCAACAAGCCCAGACCAACCAGGCAAGCTAAGAGGATTACCCAAAGGTTCAAAGTTTCTTTGAAATCTTTCGGTTTTGAATATTATTTCATATTTTGTTCATAATATTGCTTTAATTAAATGGGCACAGACACAAATAAAACAAACAACAACTAATACGAGAACAGGATCATCTCAGTACAACAGATGTTTTCATTTTTTCATAAGCTCTACACAGGACGTATGCTGAAAACACACATATACAAACCCACATAACTACAGATGTGTTAATCAGCTGTGTATGCTGGCTGGATGGTCCACTGGCATTTTAGAATAACCAATTAGAGTCATTAGAAGGGAAATTAATTGGTTTCCATAAATCGGCTCAAACATTTGGTCAGCAGTGCTATGGGGGAAAATCACAAAAATACATCTCTGCAATGAGCCAGAAATAAAAAAAGAGACATTTTTATTTACGGAAGTACTGTATTATTAGAGGACTAGTAGCATTTGTATATTATTAAAAAGTTTTAACAATTACTAACAAGTTTCATCTTTTATTCTTTTTGTTATATGAAAACATGTTTTGGAAACTTTTACCATGCCTTCATCTATTATTGCTGCCACTCTTCAAATGATTTGTGTGTATGGATTTTGTGGCACTCCTGTCACAGACCCAGACTTTCAATAAAACTCCCAAAAATTATAGAAATATTATGTAAATCACAAATATATATATATATAGGGCTGTCAACGTTAACGCATTAACACATGCGATTAATGCAAAATTCTTAGCACGTTAAAATAATTTAACTCATATTTAACGCAAAAAAAAATTACGGAAGCATGTGAAATTGCGTCATAACGTAATTTACGTCACGCAGTTAGATGATCTTAAAGTCCATGCTGATTATATCAGAGATGGCAGGGAGAATTATTCATTCTAGTGTCTGTTTCACTTTAAAACACAAGCTCTCTTGTCATACTGTGTCACTGTATCTGAAGATCACTGTTCCTGTCTGAACAGAAACGTCGAAACATCCCATCGCTGTATGGCCAGATGATATGAAAACTATGTTTCTCGGCTGGATAAATCAAATCAGCTTCTTGCTATGAAAGTTTTGATGGATGAGGATTGCAATCAAAGTAAATACGATTGCGGTGACGTACAGGAGCCGTACATTAAGTACGCGTGAGTCAGTTATATTGATGCGCAAACAAATCATGTATGAGCGCTCTCGACGCACTAATTGCACACTGTATTTATGCACAGACACATTTCAGTACATTCACGTTGTTTTTACACACATTCAGGATAATGTTTGGATTTGTCTGTGTATGTTGCTGTGTACTGTGTACAGGTAAAGGCGGTTGGTTTAGGTTTTTTTTTGGCATCTCCATGTGGTCCTGTTCAGTATGGCAACTTGACTTGTCTAAAATGTAAACAAGCTCTTTGCTGTTGCACATACTATACACTGTGAATTCTGAAAGTTTTTTTTTTTTTGCTGTGATTTTTATGATGGGTGCTTTGGTGTACATAAATGTATGAATTATGTGAAAAAATATTTGGTTATTTGGTGTCCTTTTTTGGAAAGACATTTAAATTCACCTTGAAAAAAGCTGAAAATTACAGTTTTGTGAGAGTCACACTTCAATCACACTTCAATATACACACATATATTTATACACACTACCAGTCAAAAGTTTGGAAATGGTAAGATTTTTAATGTTTTTAAAAGAAGTTTCGTCTCCTCACCAAGGCTGCATTTATTTAATTAACAAATACAGTAAAAACAGTAATATTGTGAAATATTATTACAATTTAAAATAACTGTTTTTTGTTTAAATATATTTTATAAATTAATTTATTTCTGTGATGCAAATCTAAATTTTCAGCATCATTACTCCAGTCTTCAGTGTCACATGATCCTTCAGAAATCCTTCTAATATGCTAATCTTCTGCTCAAAGTACAATTGTACAAAATATTTGTGTACAATATATATATATATATATATTTTTTTTTTTCAGGATTCTTTGATGAATAGAAAGTTCAAAAGAACAGCATTTATTTGAAATATAATTTTTTGTAACATTATAAATGTCCTTACTGTCACTTTTGATCGATTTAATGCATCCTTGCTGAATAAAAGTATTAATTTCTTTAATTTCTTTAAAAAAAAAAAAATTCTTACTGACCCCAAACTTTTGATCGGTAGTGTATAATGTTAAGAAAGCTTTGTATTTCAGATAAATGCTGTTCTTTTGAACTTTCTATTCATCAAGGAATCCTGAAAAAAAGTTTCTTGAGCAGCAAATCAGCAAATTACAATGATTTCTGAAGGATCATGTGACACTGAAGACTGGAGTAACGATGCTGAAAATTCAGATTTGCCATCACAGGAATAAATTACTTTATAAAATATATTTAAACAGAAAACAGTTATTTTTTAAATTGTAATAATATTTCACAATATTACTGTTTTTACTGTATTTTTAATTAAATAAATGCAGCCTTGGTGAGCAGACAAAACTTCTTTTAAAAACATTAAAAATCTTACCGTTTCCAAACTTTTGACTGGTAGTGTGTATATATATATATATAAGACCATGCTTGGTATAAAATATAAAATGTGAAGAAAATAAAGAAAAATCTTTTTCCATAACCATTTTTTTTCCATCACGTTTTTGTCAGTAAACAAATTAAATAAACCAGAGTGTGAAAATTGTGTTTTAAGGGAGATTACTTGAAAGACATATATATATTTTTTTTTTTTGGCCTTCCTTCACATACACTTACTCTCTGTCTCACACACACTCACTCACACAGACAGCACAGCACCCTCAACAAGACATCAAATATCAAAGTCAACACATGAAAAACCTTAAAGATAAATACAATTCCATTGTTATCATTGAAGTGTTCTTCATTTGCTGTACATGGTCTTATATCAAGGGGGCATGAAAGAGGACTTGTGGGTTTTATGATTAGCACAGAGCATAAAATAGATGAGATGACCCAATCTAAGTTGCACATAATAAGTATTAAAGTATTACATGATATTAATCCTGCCATTCCATTACTCGCTCAATCACTGCATACATGCCAACTAATTACTGAGAGTCCACACACACACACACACACACACACACACACACACACACACACACACACACACACACACACACACAGTCACTTACATCAGGTCGCAGTAATCTTCTTAGTGCATCAACCAGGCTGCTTCTGTACTGGTCAAGAAACAGACTAAGAGAAGAAGAGAAACAGAGAAACCAGAAAGATTAGAATGCATTGCAACGATAATGGTTCCAGATAAAGCAGCAGGCTATTTATTTTCATTGTTTGCGAATAAATCCACCAGTGTGGAGAAAATACTATTTGTGGATGCAGATGCTCCTTTTCCCTTAGATGTGAACAAATCTTGTTTCAGTGGTGTGACAGCATTCAAATCAAATGTAAAACACACGCTAGCAGAGATGAATGATCAAGGAAGTATCAGGTGGCGTTCACATGATACAAACTAATAGAAAGCAGCAGAAAAAGAAAAACCCTTTGGTGACATACAATTTCAAATTTCAAATGACAAAACCAATGCTGAATATATCAGTTGATACACAAACAAAGAAGAATACAAATTGGCTTATCAATTAAGTATATTGCTAAATGATTAATCTATAACAATACAGCCCAATTTTTTTAATTGCTTGTTCCTCATTTTAAGTCACCTTAGATAAAATCATCTGCTAAATGAATTTATGTAAAATATGTAAATATTTAATGAATATAGCATTTTTGGTAGACTTATTTTGTAACATTATACAAATACTTGACTGTCACCTTTGATCAGTTTAATGAACTTCTTATACCTGTTCTTTTGTTTTTTCCCCCCATTCATAGTACTACAATTATTTTTCCAAAAGAAAACTATGTTCCAGACTGACTTTAGTAGTGAACTTTTTACTAGCAAAGAGTCCAATCACCTTTGACCCAACTAAAAACACTGCCCTCATTTGCAAGGGGTCAAAGGTCAGAGTTATGTTGATTAAACCATATTTGTGTGATCTCACTGGCCACGTCTAGCGGTCACGAGTGTGATGACTCAAAGCGTTTCATTAGCAGTTCAACTTTTGACCCTGTGTTTTGGGTTGAGTAGGTCAGTCCGGACAATAGAGGGTGAGTTTAAGGGGTCAGAGTGAAGGAATGTTCGACTGGCTACATTGGCCTTGACATGGTACGTCAAACAAAACCCTTTCGACTTCACCTATGGTACTTCCTCCATAACTTCCATATATTGACCTATCAGTGATGTAATACTTGCTTTTCATTCATTCTCTTTTTATAAAAAGCATTTTCTGTTTATTAAAAACTAATGACCATCTGCAACAGCACTTGCAGTAATCAGAGCCTTGCCCTTGAGCCACAAGACTTGCTGGTTGGTACTGTTGTCGTCATCCTCATCAGTGGCTAACTGACATTCAAAATCCTCTCTTTTGCCTGACCTGTGTGAACAGTGCATTTACAGCGCTAAATAGAAGTGTGGTAGCATATTACAGAAGTATAGAACTCTGAACAAAAACCCTACATAGCTCACCAAGGTGATAACGGCAGAAGACAAACACACTGTAAGTAGGACTTGAAATATTTTTGACCATGTTAATCTGAAGGTGGCGGTAGTAAGATTAAAATATGCGTGGGTTGCTACTCTGACCCGATTTTAATACTTAATCTGACCTAATCCAGAGTGCATTAACTTCATCCCCACAATGAAACCTCAAGGATTCAGCGAAGGCAGATAAATGACTCATAAAAATACCATCAAATAGTAGCAGCTTACACTAAGATGACTGACATTATTGATGATTAGAGTTAAAATCCTTAATATATGAAGAAACTGTTATATATATTTTTTATCATTATATGTATGTATGTGTATATATATATATATATATATATATATATATATATATGTATGTATGTATGTATGTATGTGTATGTGTGTATATATATATATATGCATGTATGCATGTATGTATGTATGTATGTATGTATGTGTATGTGTGTGTATATATATATATATATATATATATATATATATATATATATATATATATACACACATACATACATACATACATAGTCACATATATACATACAGTCAAACCAAAAATTATTCAGAAATTTTTTATATATTTTTACTAGTGGGTACAAGACACTATAGTTAATTTATGTAAGTGAATTTTAGCAAAATAAAGTAAACTGTGACATATTATACCCAAAAATTCTTCATACAGTGGACTACCAGTAAAATTTATAAAAATATGGAACCCAAAATTATTCAGACACTTTAACCTGACCATGTTTTGCTTAATTGTTATCTGACATAATTAAGATTAATGTTTTCTGACATAGTTTAACTCTGAGATCTTGTCATATTTTATTACGATTTTTTTAAACTATAGAGAATAAACTGTAATAAGAAATGAAATGTCCAAGGTGTCCAAATACATTCTGGTTTGACATTTTGGTTATATATATATATATATATATATATATATATATATATATATATATATATATATATATATATATCACATTCTCATAGTCCTTAACACTAGTTTGTTTATTATGATTCACTAATTCAGCTAACTGAAATTTTTTGAAGCTTCAAACCTTGAAATCACAAACTACACAGAACTCAACACTGAAATGCTTTGAATGATGTGGTCAATTTATGTAAACTACATCTAAAAAATTGGTAAATTAAAGCATTTTCAAAGCTACTGGAAAAATTATTGACCAGTCCTATTTTAGTGCTTTTTCTATGTACTATTATTATAGTTAAAAGGGCTAAACAATGCGGGCAGTTGACACAAATAGGCATTAGGTTGTTAAGGTGAGGTGCTCCTAAAATACAAAGATGTAAATTGAGCTTTCTTTCACTAACTCACCATGTCTTAAATAAAAAAGAAAAAAGAAATGATTGCACAAAATGAGCCGGCACTGGCTCTAGCAAGCTCAACTAGGGGCAAGTAAACAATAAAAGGTGTGAAAGAAACCAGAAAAGAAATAACACAGTAACTTCTTCTAAACAAAAGCCTTTATCTCGGAATCCACACACAGGAAGCTTAGAGGAAGCCGAGATGCCAAGCTCTCTCGCAGTCAGTCAATCACCACAACAGTGATCGCAACGAGACCACTGCAGGAAATTCACACCAGCTGCCATACAGTTTGTGCTGCAAAGCCCATCCATGTTCCGTGTGTGTATGTAAAGCGGTCTAAGCATAAACCAGGGACCACTAAGAAACATGCACTCACATTTGCTATGGGAGGTCTGGGAGGTCACAAAACATAACAACAGTAACGTTTCAATAAAGTATGTTTCCCCTTATGTCCACACACATCTTATTTAACTGTTAGTAAATTCAACAGACATGATTACACACATGAATTGTTTTTACCTAAAGGACCAAAGGGAATCTCACACACATACTGTACAGAGATTCACCTGTTAGTTTCAGGCGCCTATTGCCATGGGAACTGCCGGAGGGATCAAGTGGAGGATACTGATGACTGATTCACTTATCATGGAGCACGGCTGACTGCTTCTTCACATACTTGACCCTAGCCTGGTGTTACTGTGAATCCAACCAAGGATCTAAGTGATGGGATACACCATGTTTTTCCAGAGTGCCACAGCACTTTAAAACAGACTCCCTGCAAGCATGTTTACATATAGTTACTATATAAATGCGGCTAAACCCAAATGGGTTACACTATATTTTAGATTTCCCTTATGAAGTCACTAACACTAAAAATATGCACTATAAAATATACCCGAGTCATACATAAATGATCTGTTAAGCATAATTTATTAATACAGTGTTACCAATACATGCTATTGCAACCAGAGATTGTATCTAATATGAAGGCCAATTTAGATGTCAGGCCAATCTAATCTAAGTAGGCCTGTGTGATTAATCCAAATAAAACTGAAATTGTGATGTGGCTTAGTGTAGCATTGTGTTCTTTTACACAAGAGCAGCTCATGATCCAATGTTTTCAGTGTCTCGGAGCACCGCAGAACTCGTCCTTGCAGAATGTACTTTATAACAGTCGCAAAGCTCCTCCTAACAATTAATCCTAGGTATTCATAAGCTGCTGTTTCACACTACACATTCCTAAACCCTGGGTTAAAGTCCTTATTTGCCGAAGCGTCCTTATGAGCCGAAGTGCTGATCACGGAGTTCTTTTTTGCGTTTAAAACATTAGATGCAGCAGTGAAATGGGTAAAAAAAAGAAAAAAAAAAAAGAAAAAAAAACACAGTCTCGGGACATGTTTTTTTAAAAGTTTAACTTCTTTTAACTTTCTAAACATGCGGCTCTCTTGTGCGAGACAAGTGCAACGGTCAAATATGTCCGTCTAGCGCACAGTGGAAAAGTGACGTAACCTAGATATTCTCCGGATTGAGCTTCTCTATTTCTGCAATGTTTTAAATGAGCAACAAAGCAGCGCAGAATCTAGTGAGTTCAAATAAATAGGCTAACAAAAACATTAAAACGCAACAACGACTCTCATATCATCATCGCATCTTGTGTGCCACTGATAAGGCTGCCTGAAGCACACCTAAAATTCAAATAAACCACTTTTGCATTCAAATGTGGATTTTATTTCAAATTCGATGAATATTCGAAAGTTGAATTTTAAATTGACAGGCCTAAAAGAGACACATGAAAACTTCAGACTAAAACAGCATATCAGTACTTTACATACTTAGCAGTGAGGAAATATTGTTTTAAACAAAACTGCACAAGTCAAGTAAAGAGCTATGGGTCTTAAGTGCTAATTTCATGCTTTTGTTAACTCTTAGCATAGCTATAAAACATAGTTTTCAGACAAGAATAGCATAGTCTTGTGAAGACAAAAACGAGGTGAAACATAGGGCTGTCTTTTGGAAGAATCTACTGCTATCATAGCTGAGGCTATGTCTCTATTTCTCTCTCTCTTCTCCTAGTGTGAGCGCCGCCACATTATGTCCTACCTTTCTTGATGATTGTCTGAAAGACTATAATTAATCGGAGCAGAAGTGTGGCTGTTGACCTTTTCGCAGGTGATCGTCAGCATGGCTATGTTCGTTAATCGCCGAGCGATCACTCTCCTGACGACGGCAATTACAGATGAGTTGCCAGCGCAAGCAACGGGGGGACAGCCAACGCGGCATGATTCATCCTCACATACGTTCTTCCACTTTCTCTCTCTCTCTCTCTCTCTCTCTCACACACACACACACACACACACACAGTATCTTCTTACTACACACAAATCAATCTCATGCTGGCCCTCTGCTGCACATTTTACCTGCGTATTAGCTGCCATTTGTCTGACATTAGAATAATAGTAGGCTGTACCAGGCTTTAGTGATCATTGCCAGAGAACACACAGGTATCATTATACCCCGCCTCCATCAGCCTTACCACTTTGTGCTAGATAGCGACAATGCCAAAGAACATCCTGTTTAGAGCTGTGCCTATAACAATGTAATAACACTGTAATAAACTATAATAGCGTTAAGAAAAAGTCTGATATAGAAAAATGTGTATGATTCCAAAATGTATATAATTAAAGTACTAATTAGGGTTATTATAACTCATGTAATGAGAGCAGGGATCATTACAAAAGAATCAGACATGAATAAGCGAACTGATAACATCTCTCTCTAATAATGTCCTGTATTCATCGGCAATTTTTCTGTACATTCAATATACAGATAAATACATAAAACACTGCCAAACATTACATTACTGGAACACAATTTAACATGTATTGTAATGCATTAAGGGGCAAATTAAAATTCTGTCATAATTTACTCATGCTCATTTTAAATTTTAAACTTTTTCACATTTTAAACTTTCTTTCTTCTGAAGAACAAATAAGATATTTGCATTTTTTTTTTTTTTTAAATATAATGTTCTCTGAGGCCAACCTATAATGTTAGCAAGATTTTTTACATCAAAAAACATAATTTAGAAAAGGCTATTTTCTATCCAGTTTTTGACCCTCTCTTTAAAACACCCACTTATATCAAACACTTTGATATAAGTGAAACTTGTAAACACCCACTGCTATGATTGGGTAACAGTTTTCCATATTAAAATAAACTTCAACGTCCCTACCATTACACATGTGGAATTTCTTTGAAAACTTCCTTTGTTGAAAAAAAGGCAACCGGCGAAATTCAGCCATACATAAAGTTTAAGTATTTGGAGTTACCACAGCTAGGCCTATAGTTGACAAAGGATAATTTACAGTGAATTGTGAATGAATGAATGAATAAATGTACCATCGTTTGTCGCACTGTTGTTTGTTCTTCTATTCACCATTTTCACTAAAGTGAAAGTAAAGTGAGTACATAATCAAACGATCTGTAACAAAGCATAATAGTGTTGCATTGTAAAAAAATTTGTTACACTTGTGTGTTGCGACATTACTGTTGGATTCAATATAGTCGTCACTGCATCATCTTTTAGTTTCAATCTCTCTAAAAAGTCGAACAGTGTCTTGTTTAAAAACGAATCCGCTGTAAAATGAAGCGAACAAATTAACATCTTCCTGATGCAAAATGGGAACTTAGTTGAAAATAAAGTTCATCCACGCTTTCTTAATGTTAGGATCACAAGGAAGGTAATGCAAAAACTGTGTTTTTCCATAACTTGACACTGCAAAATGTCAGAGGCATCTCTATCATTTTATAGTACAATGACCTCTTATATGTCAAAAGATCTAGGAAATTTTGATTTCTCAGTTCATGACCCCTTTGAAGTTAGTGGGCTCAAAAACAACACTGGACCACTTTGACTTTGTATGGACAAACAGAAGAAATAAACTGATACAGGTTTGGAGCGACATGAGAAATTGATGACAGAATTCATTTTTGGGTAGACTATCCCTTTAACAACTAAATTAACATGTAAATATAAAGAAATACTGTTCATCTTTTGATCCTTAAGCTGGATTTCCCAAATGATCTAAAATACAGCATTTAAGTAACATTACATTTTTCTTGCATTACATAATGAAGTCTGAATGTAGTAGTAAAATTTACATCCAAATGAGTGTAAAAGACTAGTGTAATGCACACACAATAACACATTTACACAGACACATGAAGAAAAAACAAAACAAAACAATGGTTCCACATGTTCAGGACCTGGCTAATTGAAATGTTTGTATTGCTCCACAATCTCTCGCTCGCTCTCTTTCTCTCCTTGCACAGGCATAATTATTTGCAATTTGCCTAAGACATCCATTTGCTGGGACGCCAAGCATGAAAAAGAGGCAATTTCTGAAAAATGGAAATGCCTGGCGGAGCTGGCGGAGGGGAAATAATGCAGTGCCATCCGCAAGCTGATGGCTGCCATCTGATAAGCGTTACGGGCGCAGGAATATTAATGCCACATCACCGGGACACAAGGTGCACACTTTTATTAAGGGTGTAGACATATTGTGGCTGGAGATGCTAGTAAAGTGTGAGATATGATATTTACTTTGTAATGGCTGTAAGAATGGCTGGTCTGGAGAGATGTACAGAATCTGCTCAGAATCATATAGTGTCAGAAAGCGATTTGGACTGAAAGATCTGCTTTGGAGGTGTTAGGATTGTATTGGTGTCATGTTTAAGGTGACGGTGGATATCTGAAGAACTGACAGTTCAACAAAAGGGTTAACCTACCAGTCAGCGCACATCACCACGTCAAAGCGACCCTCCAGAGCGGACACATCAGCCTCATTGTCCCATCTCACCACCCTGAAAGAGGACAGAACCAGGATGATAGCTGCGTCATAAACCCTGTTGCACAATTTATCATTCATCCAAGACCCCAATAATAATGATGCGTCCAGAGACATTTCACACACATGACACTCGTTTTATTTGTGCCGTTGTCTGGCGGCAATCGTCTTCTCTCTTTTCTTTAAGTGCTAGGGCCGGTTTCCAGGCAAGCAAATCTGATTATTAATTAGCCATTATTAACAGTCAGTAAACAAAAATTACGTCTTGTGGAAATACAATCTCCTCTCTCAGCGGGGGTCCGCACCGCTTATTCACTGACTTGAGAAAGCGAATCCACCCCCCCCCCCCCTCCCTCAACCAATCACACGCGACCTTCACCCCACTCAAACCGCGTGCTCTGACAGGAAGCCTAATCTCTAAAGAAAACAATCAAAGTAATGCAGGCTAATTATACGTTTACTCTTTCACTTCATCAGCCCAGTGTAAATACACAGGGAGGGGGAAGTGTGCAGAGCAAGAGAGAGGAGAAGAGAGGAGAGGAGAGGGGGAGAGAGTGGTTAGATCACTGAGTGCCAAAATTACTTTTTAGGTGATAATGCATTTGCGTGATGGTGTGCACAGTGGATGAGCTGTGTTTTGGCAAATGTGAGAGAGGGGTGTTAGAGAGTGTGTGTGTGTGTGTGTTTGAGTTTTCTAGATGAGGGCATTCAATCATGGAGAGTGGCTCATCATCGGTCTGCCTGGATACATCTTAGCGCGTTAGAGAGCACAGCGCTCGCTCCGCGGGCTGCGGATACCTCGTTACCGGGCCAACTGGGTTCAGGGAGTGACATGGAGCCTTGCGACCTCATTTTTGCCTACTTATTGACACTATTATGTCCTGAACACAAGTGCCGTAAATGCCTCTTTACCCAAACACACTTTCCTATACTTCATGGCATGCTCGACTACGCAAAGAATTCACATATTCCGTGAATAATAACACCTGAATTTGTATTGACATGAGAGATGGACTTCATATGGCAGTAATGTAAAAGCAATATTAGTGCTCTGTCTTTCATCATCAGAGATGTTGGGAGGTGTATGAGAGTTCTTACCTGCTGGAAACATTGGTAGACAGGAAGAGCCCTTCTTGTCTGTTCTTCTCGATTACACTGCGTACATCTGGTGCTCTTTGTCAAGAAATGCAACCGTTTATTAATAAAAGCATGAAAATCAAACCTCAACTTCATAAAGACAGATATATCTACTATCAGTCAAAAGTTTGAACACACCTACTCGTTAGTGAAGGCATCAAAATTATGAAATAACAAATTCTACACTGGATATTTAAGGTCCTGGATGCTGATTGGTCTACACTGCTCTGCACACTCTGGACAATCTGTCAATCAACCTCAAGTTAACACTTTACTTTAAGCCTTTATGTATAATGCATTATAAAATATTTTTAAATGCATTAATTATGCCTTGTAATGCACCTTATAATACATTTTATGATCTCATGAATAATCATAATCACAGTTAAAATATATTATAATACAATGTTACACCTTTATACAGTACAATTCATTAAAAAAACATGACAACTAATCTCAGATGTAACAAGGAATGTGCAAATATTAAAATGCATTCTAACTTTGGTTACACTTATTTATAAAATTATATAATTCATTACAATGTACGTTATTATTACCTTTATAATGCATTATAAATTAAGGATTTAAGTAAAGATTTAGCAAATTATATTTCAATACTGATGGATGGATGGATTGCAATAAAAAGTTGCAGAATACTGAAAAGTATACAGAAAAAGTATGAGCTACTTCAGAGATGTAGGTAACACACTGTGGAACAACAGCAAGATCATTTTCTTTATCCCTCTGATCTCGAGCCTATTACACTGAGCTGATTTCTTGTTTAACCATGTTACTCTATTATGTCAGGCCCTTTTATATGACGTCAACCCACACAGTCCGCTTGCTTCCGTAACAGTCTTTTCCCTTCACACCTCATCCTCAAATTACCACTGAGCTCAAAACCAACTCATGCAAAGCATCATCATAGGTAATCAATAGGCAGGCTTTTAACCTGCGGCCATCTCCTTGGATGGGCCTCCACCCATTGTGGCTATACTGCGGGATTGATGTCAGTGCATCTATGAATAGACCCTTCGACAGTTTTAAACTAATTCAATTACGATTTCTCGCTTTTTCTGCCCCGCTTTCTCTCTCGCTCCATGGAAAACAACCGTAGCAAATCCAATCTATAGTGCAGGGATGGAGGGCAAATCCCTCGATGAAAGAGGGGAGGAGGCTGGGTGCACACATTACACTGGCGCGATCTGCTGCTAAGGAGAGAGTGGAAAGCTTACAGTGTAATCCCATCAGGAAAAGACCACTGGGGGAGAGGTCAGCACTGGCCCTGAGACACAATATGATCAAAAATGCACTTCCTGTGTAACACCTGTGCATATATTGTCTTTAAAAAAAGTTTCATGAATTCTGCTTGATAGAGTTTGTAAAGCTAAAGAGATCAGCAGCCATTAAAGGATGTAAACAGTATGTGAGAAGTGAAATTTAACAGTTAACAGTAGGGTCTTTTGATTATACATGCACAGCTTTAATCTGAGCTCAGCCAGTCTTTTGAACACGCAGACTGAGATCAAAACTGACTCATGAAACCACTCAGCACTTTGTGATACACTTTATTCACTCCCAATTGGGCTCATTGGGCTGATTTCTTGATTAAGTATGCAGAGAGAGAGAGAGAGAGAGAGAGAGAGAGAGAGAGAGAGAGCGTATGCCTGTTCTGGTAGTAATATGTCTACTTATGCCATATTCAGTGCCATATATATATATATATATATACACACACGGCCTATACACAGTATGTATATATAATATACAAAGTATATATAATATATTAGTGCTGTCAAATCAATTACGTATAATATTTTATATATATATATATATATATATATATATATAAGTTCTGTATATACACAACTGTAGATATGTTTACATTGACAGTTTGGGGCAATCTTATGACTAACATGCTAATTTTAAATGGTTTCACTAACTAAATGGTTTCAATAACTTTGTTCATCCCTTCATTTTTTATCCTCTAACACAAAGAAAGAAAACACTACATCATATACAGTTCTCACAAGACAGTTTGTCCTTTCCTGGCCTCGTCCGATCATCAGATCATCTCTTGGCGTTCTATTATGGCAGACACATCTCTGAAACAAAGCACTGCCAATTAATGCTCTATCAGCCTACTGCCAGTCTTTTCACACTCTATTACAGGAAACAGTTTAGAGACAGACTCTGAATGTTTTGAGTACGTCTTGCTCTGCTCCCTTTCCCTCCATTTTCTTTTAAACAAATCTCTTCTCAATGAGGAATTGTGTTAATTTCATGCCACGGCCATTGTTCTTTGAGTCTTGATATTCAATAAAAGCTCATTGTAGTGGCAGCGCTGGCTGTTGTACTAACGATTGGGGCACAGTAATTTTGCGGCGTTTTGCTGTCACGTCTGTCGTCTCCATTTTTCCTGCCTTTGTAAGCCAAACGACGTGGCTAATCTGACTGACTGCGGTGGAAAGACGAGAGATGGAGAGCGGGAATAAGAAAAAGCAAAGAAAGGGAATGAAGAAAGAAGGTTCGAGCTGTGCCCTGTCACCTGTTTAAGCTTCATCTGTGCTCCTGGCAAAAGGGAAAGTCAATAGAGAAATGGAAGAAGGGGGGAGAGGGTGAGAGACAAGGAGCAGGTGAGTCAACACACACAGCGGTAGCCTTCAATGACATGAATATGTATTAAACATGCTAAATGCAGGTTTCGGGTGTCAGCTGGATGATTTGCCCCACATTCAGGTATGTCGAAGGGTGTGTGTGTGTGTGTGTGTGTGTGTGTGTGTGTGTGTATGTGCATGTGCATGTGCGGGTATTCTTTGTCAGAGTGCACATTAAGAATGGCTGACTGAATGTGTGTGTGTGTGTGTGTGTGTGTGTGTGTGTGAGAGAGAGAGAGAGAGAGAGAGAGAGAGAGAGGTGGAAGTGAGAGGAATATCAGAGGTAAATACGGGTTAAATAGACAGCAAAGTATTATTTTTTTGGGCTACACTCTTAAAGACAGCCTACACTGAGAATATACAAACCAAATGCCTTGCTGTCAGCGCTCCTGCAATACAAAGAGATGTTTGGAATGGTTCAGAAGCACACAAACACACAAGCACTGTTCCAAAACCTAGGGAGCTGCCTCTGTATGAAGGTGACAATTTACAATGTGAAGGATGTTCCAAAAGTTAGGCAACTTCATTATGCTGCCTTCTAAGTTACCTCATTTTGTACACATTGTAAGTATCCCAGAATGCACAAACACAAGCTTAATAAAAAAATTAAATAAAAAAAACTTTTGATTATAATACTGCTGAAAATAAAACTTATTTAAATGAGCCTAACCTGGTTTGGTTTGCTGGTCTTAGCTGGTTTCGGTTGATCTTAGCTAGTTTTAAGTTGGTTTCACAGCCTGACAAATTAAAAAGTGCCCAAAACCCTTTAAAACCAGTCGACATACCACCCTGACCAGCAAACCATCTTAGGCTGGTTTAAGATGTTACATTGTCCTGCTTTTCTTCAGCAGGGAAATACTATGGGGGTAGGATTGTAGCAAAATTCCAAATAAATAGATTATGATCCACAAATGTAAATGTAAAGATATTCACAAAAGATAATCGTATGCACAACTCAATAGAATCCACAAATATATGTTAGGAATTTCACAAAAATTTATTGAATTCATAAATAAATAAAATGAGATTTGCTAATAAAAACACATTCACAAATATGTTATGTCACAAGCACAACTCTGCCTGCATTTATTTGTGAATCACCACCTGTACATTTGTGAATTGCTTTCTGTGTATTTGTGGATCGCTGCACGCATTTGTGGATTCTGAAACAATTCTAGTGTCACAACTACAGACAAATCCACAAATAGGTCGACTCCACCCACCGACTACTCAAGCCAATCAGATAACGCCCACGTTGCGCTGACCAATCGCAGCACACTCTCGCTACAACCATTCACGTTTTGCTTTACAATCGGGGGCGGTCTCGTCCTGCATTGGTTTAGAAAGGAAGTAGAGGATTCTTAAACAATGGTACAGTAAAAAGTGTATATTTCATTAGACCATTAGACTGTGTCAAGCCAAGCCAAACTATTATATTTTATGCGCCATTTAAAAATGCCAGAGAAACAGTGCTCTATGTTATGGGAACAACAAAGGTATACTGGATACAGATGCGTTATGGAAGCGTCACGTTATTCAAGATTAAACAGAAAGCCTCAATAATTAGCTGTTAACTTATCTAACTGGACTTATCCTTGTGATAAACATGTGAGTTTGCAAAATAGATTAAACTGTCGTCACATAACAACAGCATTTCTCAGTTTATCAATCAAACATCGACGGATATGAGCAGCAAACCAGCTATTAAACATTAACAGGCCCTTAACAATATTTTAAACATTACTTTAAACGTTTTAACGTTACCATTGTTTGTAGAGAATATATAGACTTTTTAAATGTGACAGGTTATTGAATTACATAGCCTATAGATTATGCATTTCATTTGAAAGTAAAATGTCCAGCAGTCAAACACTTGATCACGCAAATATTTCAGATGAATCACTTATTCGTTTTTTAATGTAAAAGTTATTTACAGCACCTAAAATAAATACAAAAAATGTATTAGTTATTTAGTATAATATATTTAGTATAGTTGCATGTACATGGACACTAATAATGTAATCCGTTTGTTTACAATGATTATAATGCCTTCTATTTGCTGCATCGCGCCGTGCTGCGTCAGGTAGACGCGTTATAGCTGGGGATCTGTGAATGATCATAATTCGTGCATAGCCTTTATCCCGATTCACTGATCCTGATGGTAATATAAAGAATATACTCCAAAAATCTTTTGTGTAGCGGACCCCATCCGAATGGTGGCTGAAACTTTACTGATGAGTTTCAAGTTTTATTGTACATTAGCTACCATGAAGCTACATTAGCTACTCCAGATAATCACTGTAAGAGCTTATGCCTTTTCAGGGTTGCTTAACAAACTGGTAAACTTTCTATCCGTAAGAAAACTCTGATAAACTGTAATAATGTGCACGACACGTTCTCTTGTTCATTACTGCAGTGATCAGTAACACTCAGACCATAATACCAGTCAAAATAAGAGCCCCCTTTTTGTAAGACGGATAATGCAGACCTTATACATAAATACACCCACAAAAATATGTACAAAACAAATTAAAAGATTAATCACAATAAAGTGTGTTACATTTTGTAAACGGGGTGTTTTTATCACACAAACAGCACTTCAGCTCAATTCGAACAAGCGCCCATGGTGGAATAGTACGGCGCTCCTTTCAGAGTCTGTTCCCGCCCCGATTATAACGCAAAATGAGATTGGTTGTAGCGAGAGTGTGCTGCGATTGGTCAGCGCAACGTACAGGTAGTGATTCACAAATAAATGCAGGCAGACTTGTGCTTGTGACATAAAAACATATTTGTGAATATGTTTTTTATTAGCAAATCTCATTTTATTTATTTGTGAATTTAATTAATTTTTGTGAAACTCCTAACATATATTTGTGGATCTCATTCTATTCATTTGTGCATATGATTATTTTTTGTGAATATCTTTACATTTATTTGTGGATCATAATTTAATTATTTGGAGTTTTACTACAAATCTACCCCCATACAATACCTACAGTACAGTACCATTCAAAAGTTTGGAGTCAGTAAGATTTTTTAATATCTTCAATCTATAAACTGGAAGCCTGAAGATTGGATCTCAGTGATGATATTCAGATGGAGGACTGGATGGAAGCATGTAAAAAATCTCAATCACAAACAATGAGAACACGTCTGAAACCGCTACAATATACAGTAAGTGGCTGATGAGGATTTATATAACTCCAGTTGTATTGCATAAATATAATGAAAATGTCCCTGATATTTGCTTAAGATGCAGCAAGTTTAAAGGTACATTATATCATTGCATATGGGAGTGCCAAGAAGTCACATATTTTTGGAAAGGTGTGAAAGAAATTAACTGGAGAAGATCCTTGATGTTAACATTCCACTGTCACCTTTACTTTTTCTATTTCATTTATATCCTAACGAGATCAAGTTTTAAAAAAGAAAGCATATATTTATAAATATAGGTATCCTTCAAGCAAAATGGCTTATTTCTTTAAATTGGAAAAGTATTTGTGTTCCAAGTATAGGACGTTGGCTAAAAGAAATTGTAACAAATATGTCAATGGAAAAGATAACTTATATTTTAAGGAATAAATATACAGTTTTTGATGGAGTTTGGGGACCTTTCAGATCATTCTTAAAATGTGGTGGAGTTGGAAAGGTGTTAGAAGACTAAGAAAAGAGGTGGATTGAATATCAATGTAAAACACTAAGCTTTGTTGCTGTTGTTTTTTTGTTTGTTGGTTTTTTTTTGTTCTTATTGTCTATGTTACATGGAAATGTATATGCAGATGTGTATAGTTGAAATGTAATTTTAAAAAAAACTTTTTTTAATGTTTTTGAAAGAAGTCTCATTCTCATTAAGGGTTTATAATAATTTATAATAGTAGTATCTTTTAAATATTTTTTAAATGTATTTTATTCTGTATTTTATTTTATTTATTAGCTGAATTTTCAAGTCATTACTCCAGTCTTCAGTGTCACATGATCCTTCAGAAATCATTGTAATATGCTGATTTGGTGCTCAAGAAACATTTATTATCATTATCAATGTTCAAAACAGTTGTGCTGCTTAATATTTTTGTGGAAATTGTGATACATTTTTGTCAGAATTCTTTGATAAAGTGAAAGTTCAAAAGAGCAGCATTTATTTGAGATCATTTTAAAGGATTAGTTCACTTTCAAATGAAAATTAGCCCAAGCTTTACTCACCCTCAAGCCATCCTATGTGTATGTGACTTTCTTCTTTCTGATGAACACAATCGGAGTTATATTAATAAATATCCTGACGCATCCGTGCTTTATAATGGCAGTAAGCGAGGACCAACGAGTACGAGCTAAAGAAAGTGCCTCCATCCACATCCATCTATCATAAACATATTTCACACGAGTGAAGCAATGCAGTTGTGTTAAAAAAAAAAAAAAAGTTTACACTTTCTTCGTAAGTAGAATACGGAAGGCGGTCTGGCGGAAGCTAGATATTTTACTTCATAACTGTGTGAAGTACGTTTATGATAGATGTATGTAGATGGAGGCACTTTATTCAGCTCATACTCGTTGATCCTCACTCACTGCCATTATAAAGCTCGGACATGTCAGGATATTTATTAATATATCTCAGATTGTGTTCATCAGAAAGAAGAAAGTTATATACACCTAGGATGGCTTGAGGGTGAGTAAAGCTTGTAATTTTCATTTGAAAGTGAGCTAATCTTTTAATGCTTCCTTGCTGAATAAAATTATTAATAAAGAAAAACATATTAAAATTGTTATTATTATTATTATTTTAAACTTACTGGACCCAAACCTTTGAGCTATATTGTATTTTTCTCATAAAAAAAAAAAAAAAAAAATCTCATGCTGCCTGTAATTGTTTCTCGTGCACTTTGTATAGAAATCCTGCCTAAGTAGACGGTTCCAAATCAGTCACTTATGAGGTTCCATTTCAGTTCAGTCGCTGCCTTAGAAAGCAGCTGCCTATGTAGTGAGCGGACAGCTCACCAGGTTTATGGAACAGAGCCACATACCGGTCTGAAATGCAAGGATACTTTGAATTGCCTTCTCGTTGCCATCAGATAGCAGCAATTCCTTCACATCAGCACAAACCGCAATCTGCCGGAAAAGAGAAAAAAAGATGAAAAATAAACAAACAAATAAATAAATAAAACAAAAGCAAGACATCCTCAGCAGCACACTGTTCGCAAGCAGTCATATCTGAAGAGCGCTGATTTTTAAAGCCCTACTCCAAACCGACCACCCGTCTCTCTTTCTCCCCTGCTCCCTCTCATCCATCTCTGTCTGTCTCTGCCGTTTTTTCATTTTATGTCTGCATTATTTTAATCATTCAATCAAATCAGTCAATACTTTTATCATTCCCGGTGGCTGGGAGCCCTCTATCTTGCTATCACTCTGTTGGGTAATTGCATTGTGACAGGGGATGATGGTGAGCGCCGAGCCTTTCATTTGCAGTGTGGCGTTTATCAGGCGGGGCCATCGC
Source organism: Elopichthys bambusa (assembly GCA_037101425.1). Lineage (NCBI taxonomy): Eukaryota > Metazoa > Chordata > Actinopteri > Cypriniformes > Xenocyprididae > Elopichthys > Elopichthys bambusa. The sequence goes on from CM074443.1 coordinate 22,701,557, forward strand.
GCTCTGCTGTCACTCCTTACTCGGCTCGCGAGGCCTGCCTGATGCCCTTCATATAACTTTGTACTGCGAAGCTTCTGCCTTTGTGCTGCTCCACTGTCAGCTCTTTCTGTCCTCTTTTTATACAGTCTTTTCATTCAAGTAGTCATCTTTATCAGAGGTGCCGTGTAACAGTTGTTTGGAGAGATGCAGTGGGCAGAAGTAGGGTGTGTGTGTGTGTGTGTGTGTGTGTGTGTGTGTGTGCGTTTGTAAAAGTGCTTGCAAGGATTTACATTTGTGCTTTTAAAAGATATGATTTCAGATTACTTTCTGACATTTCTCAAACACAGGAAGCAAAAATAACTTTTTGTCATACCTGCCAATGCTGAGTGAATTTTAAAAATGTAACATTTATATATATATATATATATATATATATATATATATATATACATACACACACACACACACACACATACATATACATATATATATATATATATATATATATATATATATATATATATATATATACATATATATATATATACATACATACATATATATATATATATATATATATACATACATATACACATATACATATATATATATATATATATATATATATATATATATACACATACATACATATATACACACACACACACATTTCTTGCCAACCATGGAACTGTATTATGCTTTATTTTTTTTTATTCTTATTTATCATTGTCCATATGAAAATTACATTATTTAGAAAATAGCATAGAGATGTGATTATTAGGAATATTAGCATACTGTAAACTTCTATTCAAAAGTATTTTTTTAAAGAAACTTTGGTAACACTTTATTTTAGGGTCTTTTAACTAGTTGCCTATTAGCATGCATATTACTAGAATATTAGCTGTTTATTAGTAATTATTAAAGCACATATTAATGCCTTATTCTGCATGACCTTATTCTACATTCTTAATCCAACCCAATACCTAAACTTAACAACTAACTTAATAAGCAGTAAATTAGGAGTTCCCTATACATGTTCCCAATACTAAAGTGTTACCGAAACCTTTTTTTTTAGTAAGTAGGGATGTACTTAAAAATACCCCCGACACCAAGGACCGATACCTCACGTGACATAACTGACAGAATTTTCCGTGCACAGAGATACTGGCGGCAGCAGCAGAAACTATGTCGGCCTCAGGGGTGTGGAAATACTTTAAAATTAATGATGACAACCGACACATTGCGAACTGCATGCAAATCGCGTTGAATGACAGACCAGAAGCGCTCTCTCTCGTGTGCGCTCCCTCTCCTTCTTGCGCGCAATCCTCTTTCTCTCAGACAGCACACGATCAGTTCTCCTTGCGCCTGAATGGTCAAATGCACAAATAGTTGTCAAAATGTCCATCGTGTGGAGTATCTCATGTAAATACAGTCGGTTATGGCTTAAGTGGACACAAACAGGTGGGTGAAAACAGGATATGTGTCAGGATATTACATGGATTCGGTCTTAAAGGGAGAGTAGCCTAATTAATTATTTGTCTGTCATTAATGTTAATAAAACAACAAAAGATGTTAAATAAATGGATCATGAAATAAAATTTCTCATATCATGGCCATATTGCCTACTCGTCCCGTGAGAAATCTGGTCACTAGGTTGTGTTTACATTGGTTCACAGTGTTATGTTATAAACATTTGTTCTGTAATATTTGTTTAGCACTTTTTGAAAGGCAGGTTAAAAAAGACTTTTTTTAAATTATTTTTTTAAATTATGACTTTAATAATTATGCCCTTTGAAGGTTATTGGACATTGTGAAATTTGTGCTTTACGTTTGTGACAAGAACATAAAAATTATTACTTTTTTCAATGGAGTAATAATAAAGAAGCTGTTATGCATTCATTAGTCTCACTGTGTTGTACTTGGAAAACTGCCACATTACAAAAAAATAAAATAAATAATAATAATAATTTAATAAATGTATAGGCATCGGTATCGGCGAGTACCAGAAAAAAAAAGTATCGGTACTCATACTCGGTCCTTAAAAAATGGTATGGGTGCATCCCTATTAGTAAGAATTGATCAAATAGTGACAGTAAAGACAATCATAGGGCCCTATTTTAACGATCTAAGAGCATGGCATAGGTGCACTTAGGGCGTGTCCAAATCCACTTTTGCTAGTTTAATGATGAAAAAGCTGTCAGTGCATCAGGCGCATGGTCCAAGAGGGTTGTCCCTGTTTTCTTAATGAGTCATGGGTGTGTTTTGGGCGTAACGTGCAATAAACCAATCAGAGTCTCATCTTACATTCCCTTTAAAAGCCAGTTGCGCTTTCACCATGGCGGATTCGCTATTTACATGATGGAATTTGCAAGCGGAAAGACTGAATGTTTCTCCAGAGAGGAATCTGTTTATTTTTAATAATAAAAAAGGTTTGTGTGCTGCTGCACCTTGTGTGTGTAACAAGCAGAGTGTACTTG